>JAIPUX010001232.1:22021035-22035098 GCA_020142125.1 Phrynosoma platyrhinos
TTTCTTATCTTTCTTTTTGGCCACTGTTAGTGTCTTCTTGCATTTGTCATTAATTATGTCTTTGACTTCTGTCCACAGTCCTTTACTTTCCCAATTGATTATACTCAATAGTTCAAATCTGTTTCTTATATTGCCCTTGAATTCATCTAAAATGTTATTTAGGTTATATTTTGGTATAATGATGGTTTTTACTTTCTTCTTCAGTTTAATTCTGATTTTTGTTATGAGCAGTTCATGATCTGTGCCACAATCAGCTCCTAGTATGATTTTGGCCACAAGGATAGAGTTTCTCCATCTTCTACTTCATATTATGTAGTCTGTCTGGTTTTTGTGTTTAGCATCTGGTGATTTCCAGGTATATAGTCTCCTATCTGGTTGTATGAAGCAAGTATTTGCAATGAATAGATTATTGGCCTCACAGAATTCCATCAGGCACTCTCCTGCTTTATTTCTTGTTCCTAATCCAAAAATCTTCCTACTGTTTTTGATTCTTCTTTGTTGCCAACTTTAACATTTAAGTTGAAGAAAGTGACAATTTATGTAATTTACGGTATGTAATTGTTCTATTATAGATAAAAACATGTTATATGAAAACTTTATATAAAAGTAAACAATTAAAAAAACCCACAAACTTTAGAATCCCCTGCCTAGGATGAAGCCATGGTAGTTAAAATGGAATCATAGTGCAATAATTGTACTGTGTTAAAATGCCCCTAGTTTGGCTTGACTTTTTTTGTTTGTTTTTGTTTGCTTGTTTTTTGTATTTGGAAATTACAGGGACAGAAAATTGGCCACCAGACTACCCCTGTTGCCTATCCAGGTTACTTGAACCTGACTCAAACTGGATTTGATTTAGAAAGTCAGCATACATGAACTGAGTCTTCCTATTATGTGTTCCAGATCACCTGGCAGTTGCATTTTTTAAAAATCAGTGTGTTTCATTAAAGACATAGCAGATTCTTGATTGTATTAAGAATCATTCATCTGTGATAGTTGCCATATTTCTTAAGGTTAGTCCTAATTTGCACAGTCTAATTAATTTAAACCTATGCAAAGTTTCAAATTCCTACCTGTCCCACTCTAAAAGTAAATTAAATAAAAAGCTTGGGTAGGAAAAAGCATCCAAGAAAGAATTATTATTATTATTTTGTCAAGAGAGGTGGGGTTATACATTTCTACTTGTTAAAATGCATTTTCAAAAATTCATAATTTAAATTCAGCTTGCAAACTTGTTTATTTCTGGGGAATAAACCATGAGTGATGTGCTCTTGGAAATCAATAAATGCATCTGCTTGAAGTTATATATCTAATTTATATTGGTCTCCTCATATATTGTCCAGGGGAAAGGAATTGCCATTTAAGCATATTGCTATTAAGATATAGCATATGAAGCATGCTTGATTAGGTAATTGCTATCAATCATCCATTCCATGCTTGTGACAAGAAGAGAAAATTGAACCATGTCCAAATACAATAAAAAGGGATAAATCTTGGCTTTACAGTTAAAGCTTGCATAAATTCTACTTGGGATGTAATTGTAAGGGCTCCATAGCAACTGGATAGATATCCACTGATTCTTTTGTTTTGTCTTCTGTAGTATGTAGCTCACTTTAAACCCAGTCTTGGATCATATGTACACAACTCTGCCACACTCAGCATGTGTAACATGCTTGTACATTTTAAGTTGATCCCAAAAGCAACAACTGCTTTGTGCCACTCCTCTCTCAGCATATAGATAGTCAAGAGCATTATATGTTTTAGAATATTACTATTGTCATCAACTATAAAAAAGCCAATGTGGTATAATGGTTTGAGTTCTGGACTAGGGCTCCAGAAGGTCAGGGCTCAAATCCTCACTCAGCTGTAGAAACCTCCTGGCAAGTCACACTCTCTCACCTTAAGGAAAGACAATAGCAAACCTCATCTGAATAAATCTTTCTGAGAAAACTCTGTGGTCCAGCATGGTCCAGTCTTTCAATTCCTTCAGAGAGTCTCAAGGGAAACATTTGGATAACTGTTGCTTAGTCCTCTCAGCTCAGACCTTGACATGTTGGATGGCAAATTCTACTAAGATTTGCATAAACACAAAGCTCAGAATCCCTAGCCATGTTGGCTGGGAGAATTCTGCAAGTTGCAGTCCAAAAAAGGTAACTTTCCCTAAGCTCTGTGCTTAAGCAACTTTGAGTAGAATTCACTGTGCAGATGTGAACCCTCATAAAACAGTCTTTGATCACATGGATCAAATAAATGCAGTTTGAGTTCCCCTTACAATGTACAACTCAGTATGTAATCTGACAGGGTAGAGGCAGTGTGCTCTTGAAAAAAATGGGGTGGGGTGAGAGAAGCCATTGCCCCAGCACTTTGTTCCTTTTTAGAATGAATACCTGAACTGAACTTTAGTTATTTCAGAATCTAATCTGTCACTTCTTCCAAAAGATCACAAGCAGAATGTATAATCATCCCTTCTATTCCTTTCAAATATCTAGTAAATTTATGAGTGCCAACATAGCATAAGAAATATTAGCATTACCCAATTTTCCTTCAAGCAGAATGTGACTTAGGTAATATCCATACACCCTTTCTTTCATTCTTCCCCCCCCCACCCGCATGTAGGCATGCAAGCATGTACACCCGTGTGCGAGCACACACACACAAACTGCATCAGTACAAAGCAAGCTATTGCTGCATTAGTACAAAACACATTGTGGGCCTTTACAGACTGCCAGAAATAATGCAATGTGAGGCTACTTTAACTGTCCTGGCTCAGTGCTATGGAATCATGAGAACTGTAGTTTTTTTCTGGGGCATTGAGCCTTCTTTATCAGAGAGCTCTGGTGAGACAATAAACTACAGTTCCCATGATTCCTTAGCACTGAGCCAGAACAATTAAAGTGGCCTCAAGCTGCATTATTTCTGGGAGTCTGTAAAGTCCCTGTACAAAAAAGAGATTTGTAAGATTCCAGTATGAAATCTTACTTATTTTATTGCCATTCTTTTTCTCTTCCCACAAAATATATGAGGAGGTTGCTCAGCAAAAGCATCTAAATTCATCTCTCATTTCTCATTAGAATTTTTTTTTGTGACAATTCTAGTAATAATCTGCTTCTAGTCACAATTCTTTGAGCTGTTATCTATCACATCTTTCAGAAGCCCCAATACGAGGACAGTTTTGACCGGTGGTACTGACTTGTGAAGATGATCAAACTGGCTCAGGTTGTATTCAAAGCAAATCTGACTCACATACTGCTGACCTGTTGCAATCTGTAGATGACAGATGAAACCTTAAAAATGGATAATATCAGTGAAGAATTTGACAGCTCAAGAACATAAAGCTGTGTCCTACCATCCTCTAATATTGGTCCATCTTGTCCAGGGACTTCTTCTTCATGTAGCAGAAAAATCTCCAAAGTCTCCAGGAGATTTCTCCCAGAAGCTCAAGAGATTCCAGGATGCATTGCTAGTTGCCAGAGCATCCATCAAAGTCTGTGCTTCTCATGTCTCTAGGAAGAGAGTCAAAATCACAGGGCAAGCACTGTTGGAGAAGTAGAAAGTTTGATTTTATTTTGTATGGTGCTTTTATAGTCTGAAAACCCATCTCCTGCTTCCTGGGAAATGTAATAATAAATATCTTAATCAGAGTAATCAGATCATCATAGCAGAAGGTAAACAATAACCAGCCCCACACCCCCCATGGGACCCAGATAAGAAAGAAACAAGCTTAGTTGTATTTGCAAAATGCATAAAAGTAGTTTTATTTATAAATAAGTGTCTGTAGTCAAAGATATGTTCCAATGGAGGAAACAGAGGGGGAAAGAAAGAAATGGCTGCAAGTGATGCAGGAAGACAATGGGAAAGCAATCAAACAGGATGCCTGCAAACATGCAAACTAGCAATTATTAAGCATAGGCAAGAAAACACTGCTCACTCACACCTCATCTCATGCCTGTGTTCATTAGCTCAGCATGAAAGTTTGGAATGTGCATTATCAGCACATAAAAAACCAGGAGCAAGGGGAAGAGCAGAACTGGAAAGAAAGGCTGTAGATGCATATACAACAGCATATGGAGCAGCATGTGGACTGCTACGGAATAGCATACATATCAGTTCCTGTGTTCTTATTCTTTTAAGCTCTACTTATATAAGGTATGCATGTTCCCACTGCAAATAAACCATAGAAAACCCAGTACATAATAGATCTTTTTCTTCTTTTTTATATTAATATTATTATGATTTACCCCACCTTTAGCCAAGGCTATCAAGGCGGCTTACATTAAAATTATAACCCACACATTATAACAGACATATAACCCCCCTTAAAAATATATTAAATCAGTGTCAATTAAAATCTAATTTAAAACACCAATAACAATAAACAGGAAAACAATTTTCAAGTACATCAGAGGCTAGTCAAGCCCAGCGGGCAAGGCCATATTAAGAGAAAGGAAGCCAAAGAGAAGCAACTACTGGGGGAGGATTAGATCTCAAGTTAGCTTTATTCTGGATAAGCCTGACAGAAGAGATCTGTCTTGATGGCTTTTTTAAAGCCATCAAAGGCGGGTTACAGACTGCCAGAAATAGTGCAAATTGAGTCCACTTTTAGGGTTAGGATTAGTGCTAGGGAATCATGGGAATTGTTTTTTTCTGAGACATTGATCCTTCTCTGTCAGAGAGCTCTGGTGCCACAATAAAATACAGTTCCCATGATTCCCTAGCACTAACCCTAACCCTAAAAGTGGACTCAATTTGCACTATTTCTGGCAGTCTGCAACCCCCCTAAGCTGGATATCTGACAGATCTCTTCTGGCAAGACATTCCAGAATCTGGGACCAGTTGTGGAGAATGTCCTCTGGGAGGTTGTAGTTGGTCCAGTTCTTGTTGATTGAAGAACCTTCCTCCCAGAGGACCTGTGGGAACAGGGTGGATTATATGGAAGAAGGCAATCCTTGAGGTAAGCTGGGCCCAAGCCATGTAAGGCTTTAAAGGTCATTACCAACACCTTATACTGTGCTCGGAAACCAATAGGCAGCCAGTGGAGAGATATTAGAATCGGTGTAATGTAATCGCTTCTTGATGTACCAGTGACCAACCTGGCTGCCATGTTTTGTACTAGTTGCAGTTTCCAAGTTAGATATAAGGGTAGCCCCATGTAGATTGTGTTACAGAAGTCAAGTCGTGAGGTTACCAGTGCATGTACTACAGTTTCTAGGTCCCTTATGTGCAGGAAAGGGCGCAGCTGGCATATCAGACGAAGCTGATAACAGGCACTCCTGACTGTCGCATTCACCTGATCTGTCATGTGAAGCGATGAGTCTAGGAGCACCCCTAGACTGTGGACACAGTCCTTAACAGAGAGCGTGACCCCGTCCATAACTGGCGGTCACAACCCAATCTCTGGTTTGGGGGCTCCTACCGTATGTACCTCCATTTTGTCTGGATTCAGTTTGAGTTTTTTTCCCCCTCATCCAGTCCATTATCACTTCAAGACATTGATTGAGGGGAGAACCACCATCTGCTGTCATGGCAGCTGACTGAGACATGGAGCAGAATATTTTAGTATCATCAGCATATTGATAGCATCCCACTCCATGTCTCCTGATGATCTCTCCCAGCGGCTTCATATAAATATTGAATAACATCGGGGACAGAATAGCACCCTGAGGGATGCCATATTTTAGCTCTGTTTTTGATGAGCAACTGTCCCCAAGTGCCACCCTCTGGAATCTGCCCAAGAGAAAGGAGTGGAACCACTGAAGAACAGTGCCTCCAACTCCCAATTATCTCAGACACTCCAAAAGGATGTTATGGTCTATAGTATCAAATGCTGCTGAGAAGTCCAAAAGCACCAACTGGGTCACACTTCCCCTGTCGATGCTCAGGTGAAGGTCATCTACCAGACCAACCATGGCTGTCTTCACCCCATATCCAGACCTGAAGCCAGTTTGAAATTAATCTAGAAAATCAGTTTCATCCAAGATCGCTTGGAGTTGAAAGGCAACGTCTCACTCGATCACCTTACTCAGGAATGGTAAATGCAAGACTGGTCTATAATTTTTTATATCCAGGTGGTCCAGGAAAGGTTTCTTCAGAAGTGGTTTAATGCATGCCTCCTTTAGACTTGATGGAACAACTCCTTCCCTAAGGGATGCATTGATGACCCTCTTAAGAAAAGTCATGAAGGCATCACCCCTCTGGATGACCAGCCATGATTGGTAGGGATCAAGGGAGCACATTGTCTTCCTTACTTTTCCAAGGATCTTGTCCACATCATCAGTATTCACCAACTCAAATCTATCCAGTTTAATCTCATAAACGGGTTTACAGGACACCTCATCAGTCACTTCTGTTATAATTCCGGTGTCTAAGTCAGCTCTTATCTGAGAAGTTTTATCTGTGAAATAGCTGTTAAAAGTGTCACAGCAGGCTGTTGTCATATTCAGTAAAGGGTTCTGTACAGGTGGAGCCTGTGATAGTTCCCTCTCCACCCTAAACAGTTCTGCTGGACGAGATTTCACAGATGCAATACAGACAGAGAAGAAAGACTTCTTCACTGCCTATATTGCCTTTCAATAGGAATGAAGAAAGTTCCTATGATGAGTCTTGTCAGACAAGAGTTGAATTTTCTGCCAGGTGCATTCTAGCCATTCTCCAACCCGCTTTCATTTTCCTAAGTTCTTCTGTGAACCAGGGGTGACGGCTTGGAACGGGTTGGAAAGGACACTTGAGAGTGATTGTGTTGATAGCTCTGGTGAGATTGATGTTCCAAGTCAGCTTTACCGACCAAGAAACCCTCCAAGGCTTTCTGGAATCCAATTGGTTCCATTAGCTTCTGAGGGCAGACCATTTTAATACAATTTCAGTGTTATCCAGTCCTGTACAGAGAAGGAATTGATTATCTGCTCTTTCACTTGTTTCTGTTCTTTGTGACAAGTTGATCTGATAAACTAATAATAATAATAATAATAATAATAATAATAATAATAATTAAAGTCTACCTGGAGGAACCAGACTAAATTATGTACAGAATACAAGAACAGGGGAAGTACTTTGAGGCAGAAGATCAGCATTGTGATCCCCACCACCACCAAAATGCACAAAAATGAACCTACCGCAGAAGAGAATAGTGATTGAAGAAACAGTTTGGATATAATGGTAGTGGTGATGAGACACTGATGTAATAGTGAGATGATGGTGGTGATAGTATTGATGATTATTATGATTGGGCTGGATCTTTTCTGTGTTGTTCTATACCTTACCTTACTTTACCTTACCTTACCTTTGATGAAGGTAAGAAGGAGGTTTGATCCAAAAGAGGAATCAGATTTTGCTAGTTTCTCCTTCCACTTGTAGCTGCTTGCCATCCACTTGCTTGCTGTTGAAGCCTATCTAAAAGAATCTCTTATCTTCTGGGATTGACTTTTGGATAACACAGGGGCTTTACAGACTGTCAGAAATTGTGCAGCTTGAGGCCACTTTAACTGTCCTGGATCAGTTCTCAGGAATCATGAGAACTGTATTTTTTTTCTGGGACAACGAGCCTTCTCTGTCAGGGAGCTCTGGTGTCACAAAAAATGACAGTTCCCATGATTCCTTAGCACTGAGCCAGGACAGTTAAAGTAGACTCAAGCTGCATTATTTCTGGGAGTCTGTAAAGGCCCACAGTGGCTGTGCCTCACCATTTCCTTTTCCAGAATTAAATTGTTAAAATATTAAAATAAATTGCTTATTAAAAGAATAAAAATGCAATTAAAAAGTTAAAATTGGTTAAAGCACTTAAAATGATACAACACCCCAAACCAGTCCTTTAAAAACATTCTGTTTTTAAAAACTTCTGGTAGAGACGGCAGGGCGACTAGTTGTTTTTTCATCTGACAAGGAGAAACTCAGCCACGAAACAAGGATTTATGTGGATTGAGAGACACCAAACTGGTCCAAATTGCCCCCCCCAGTAAAGGGGGATTGGAGGCACTCAAGGGGAACCCAATAAAGGTATCTAGCACCCAGAAAATTTGAGAATTCAAAGCACATGGAAAATGCCAAGAGAGTTGAGTGAACCTTGTTTTCGGAGCCAAGAGGCAATAGCCCTACACTCCACTTTAGATAAAGAAGAACTGTAAACTATCATCATTGATATTTTTATAATTCAAGTTTGTGAAACTCCAATACCCAGCATCAGGTCTTGCCTAGCAGTAGGTGAAAAACTGTCTAAGGATCAGAGAAGCAGACTAATCTAATTTAATTCCCATGTAGGGAAAGTAAACATTTCTAACAAAAAGCAATCAATAGTTTCAAAGAGGACTAGCTCTTAGACAGTAATAAGGAAAGGAAAGAAATGAGGCAAAGAATGAATTAGCTGACATATGGAAAATTATTAGTGAAAGAGACAAAGAGCAAATATGAAATGAAAACACAGGAGGAATTTAAAAAGGAAGGTTTCACAGTAGATTGGTTTTGTTTCAGACAAATTTATGAATGCTACAAAAAGGACTTAACAACACAGGGAACAGATCTGGAATTAAATGAGTTTGATAAAATTTGGTTTGGAGAAAACAAAATGGATAGGGAATTTCTATAAACTCTTACTATAATGGAAATTAGAAGAGGAGGTAGTAAAAGAATGCATAGTTCAATGGGCAAAAAAATTTTGGGTACCCGGTAGAATCGGAAAAATGGGAATATGTATGGACAAGGGGACTAAAGCATACGGTATCACAGAACCTAAACGAAAACTACTACAAAACTTATTATCGCTAGTACCCAACACCTGAGAAGATCTCAAAGATTTATAAATCTAATAATAAAGTATGTTGGAAGTGTAGTAAAGAAGTAGGTACACTATATCATTGTCTTTGGTCCTGTGAAGTAATCAAAAGCTACTGGAAGAAAGTTAGCAAAATTATAAACTATTACAGCGAAAGATACAAGTAAGACCCAGAGTATATCTGCTGAATATGTGGGATAAAGAGATAGACAAAGAGTGTGGTAAAATTCTTTTTTATTTAATAACAACGACAAGGATAACTAGTACAGAAATGGAAAGCAAAAAATACCTCGAGTATAAAAGATTGGATGTTAAAATTGTATGATTCTATAGAAATGGATATATTTACACAATTTTTAAGAGATGAAATTATAGATGAGGAAGCTAATGAATGGCTACCAGTATTAAAATATTTTAAGGAACAATGGGGAAGTATTGCTATAATAAACTATCCAGGACTATAAAGAAAAGATATAGAAAGCTGATTACTGACTGGTGGGAGTGTAGTTTAATATAAACAAACAATTATCACCAAGATAAGGTATTAGTATTTTCCTTTCCTCAATGTAAAGTTGCGGTTAATTGGAGAATAAAAATACAAATAGGTGAGTGGGAATAATTTCTAGAGAGACATTAGAAAAATCATAATGCACTTAAGTAGGGAGTAAATCAGAATAAGGAAAAATTAATTGATTACTTATTACTTATTGTTAATAAATTAATAAATAAATAAGAACAAAAATTAAGATTTAGAAACACATTTGGAGTGAAAAAATAGAAAAGCAACAATATATTAAAATCTAACATGATGTAAGGGTAACAAATTAAGGGTAACTATTAATTTTATGGGGAGGATAAGAAGGACAAATATAGTAACAAAGAAACCAGTTGGGACAAGGAGGAAGTTGATATGAAGAATGAATTAGAGAATGGAAGAGAAGGGAGAGATGAGATGAGAAAAAGAAGGTAAAAATATGTTGAAGAAGGTGAGAGAATGTAGTAAAGGAAAGTAGAAGTGAGAGAGAGGCTAGTGAGAAGGAAGATGTGGGATAAGTTATGGGAGGAAGGAATTGGAATGGAAGGAGAAGTTATAATGGAGGGAAGGGAAAGGAATGGAGGTGGGAGATTGTAGAGGAATGAGATGTTATGAGATTGAAGATTGAAATAGAATGATTGGGTAGGAGAAAGCTCTTTAAGATGAACAATATACTAGAATTATGTATAACAAATGCTATATTGTATTATACTGATATATTTGACAAACAGATGTAAGGATGGATCGACTGGGTTTTTTGAATGGAGTTCAATAAAGACTATAAAAATTAAACAACAACAACAACAACACTCTCATAATTGCATGGAGAAAAACAATATTAATACTGCACAAAAAAAAGGATAAGGCTCATCTGATAAATATAATTGATGACTGATATTTCGAAGGAGAAGAAGGTAGACAAAGAGTAGCCCATTTGCCTGCTTAGCTGACCCCACACTGACCACACCTTCAGGAGAAACTATGCATAACAAGAGTCTTTCTGTGACATGAGGAGGGAGAGGAGGAAGAGAGAACACCGATACAAGAAGGAGAAGAACAAAGAGAAAAACAGAAATAGACGTGACTCAAGACTGGAGTAGAATTTTACTTTTCACTTTTCTTAACTCCATCTACATCATTTGTTACCTTGTTTAATGAACTCGGCTGCTATAATAAGATCTGTAACCAAATTGAAGACTTGACAAGCAGTGACTAAATTGAAAATTTCACTTGAGGTCATTTTTGTTAATACTAAGTGTTGAGATTTGGATGTGGTGTGCAGAATCCAGCAGAGTACAGAGTACAGCAGAATATAGTGAAGAACAGCTTCCTTCATCAGCTATTCCCATGCTAAAAGCATGAAGACACTTGTAATTCTAAAGTAGAGCTTTATTGTTCCATAAAGTAAATAAGAATAGAAAAACATACAATCCACTATAGGATCACATCTTGCTGATGTTGTAGAAAAGAAAAGTTACAGATCCATGTTTCCAGATTCAGGAGGTACATTGTAAAAGCAGTATAAGCATACTCAAAAACTAAAAGTCAAAAACTAACTCCATAGTTAAAACCACTGCTGAATACACACACACACAGTGCTTGTATATATGAACATACCAAACAAAGTAACCCTTGGCCCTTCCCATACTCCACCTTCTGGGTGTTAACCTTATGCTGACTGGATAATGCCTGTATTATGTGTTTTAACCCAGCCTTTTGCTGTCCATCATCCCCCATGTGACTACTTTCCCATGAGCTCAACTTGTTGATATACTGGCTATCTTTTTCCCAGCTAAAACTGTACTTGTTTTGACTTCTTGGCCACCTGCTGTCAAGTTCTCTTTGTTTCTCTACATGTTGTTCTCATGAGGAAATTTCCACACACACATCTCTACATTTCTCCTTTGACTGTATAACTCATCCATATTCCAACACTAAGAATGTTCTGAACAATAAAGTTTTCATAGAGATCATTCTGGAATTTCTTATAGGACACTTTTTTTTTTACACCCTTGGTCTGTAAATTGGACACCAGGAGGAGCAAGAAGCAAAGGGAAATCTGATACTATACTACTGTTTGTTTGTTTGTTTTTAATGTGATTTGCAGTGGGAATTTAATAAAGAACTTATGTCAAATAAGGGAAGGACAAAAGAAGGTGATAACTGATGCTATGCATATTGTTTTTCTCTGCCCTCTCCTCTCTTTGCCTCTCTTTTCTCCTCTCCCTTTCTTTTGTGAGACTCATGGAGTTAAAGTTAATATTACAATAACAAATTAATTAATTAAAATATCTAATAAATGAATTATTCAACTAACAAATTAATCAATTAATCAATTCCAACAGATTCTTGATTTAGAATTATAGCTAGAGACTATATAATTAAAGGGATGCAATATATGATAGTGAATGTTATTCTTAATGAATTGAACTGTGTCAGTGAAATGAACTTTGTCCTTGATCTGATTCAAGCTGATGAATAGTCTATATACAGACTGAACTGAACTGAACTTTAACAAATAGAAAGGAATATTTCTCGTATCTGATATAAACTGATGAATTGATTATATATACCCTGATTTGAATTGAATTGAAATTTAAAAGGGAGTAGTACTTGATATTGAATATTATTCTTAATGAATTGAATTGTGTCAATGAAATGAACTTTGTCTCTGAACGGATCTAAACTGATGAATTGTTCATATATACCTTGAATTGCATTCACTTTGACAACTAGATGTGATTTTTTTTTCATTTCAAATAAAGTTCCTTATTATTGATAGTTGATTATAAGATAATTAGGGTAGATATGGTGATGACTCTGAGAAGAATGGCTGCTCAGGCACAGACAGAGTCACAGACTCAAAGAAGACCCTCTTTTGACACCACCAAACAACCAGAAGCTAACATGATGATGTTAGAGGAAATTAAAAAGATAAAAACAGAGATAAAAGCAGAAGTAAAAGCAGTGATAAGAGCAGAGATGAAAAATAGTGAGGAAAGAAATTAAGGCAGACATAAAAAATGGATGAATTTAGACAAGACCTCCAAAAAGTATCAGAAGAAATCAAATCAATCAATACTAAAATCACAGAAACATAGGAAAGATCTGAACAATTAGAAGATAGAACAAAAAGCCTAGAACAATTTAAACTTAAAGTATGCTAACCAAGATGAATTTCAGGCACAAATGTATAGAAATATGAGGATTAGAAGAAAAATCTACAGAGGATCTATGTGTTAGAATAATCTCACCTCTAGCTCAGTTCATTGGATGATCACAGTAACAGATGGACTATGAAATTGATGAAATATACAGGTTTAAATCCTGGGTAGTCAAGAACAACACATCCCAAGAGATGTTGTAATATACATTGTGAGAGAGAGGGTTAAAGATCTAATCTTGGAACAAAATTATAAAGAACAAAAAGAAGTGAAGATATGCAAAGACATCCCCATGCTACTTTAAAGGAAAAGGAGGGAATTTACCTTCCTGATTCAACATCTAAGGAAAAAAGGGATAAACTACAGATGGTAGAAAATGGACGGTGTCTGCATTTAAACAAAGGAGACATATAATAAATACCATTCAGAAAACAAAAGATTTCATCAAAAAAATTGAGGATTAACTGGTAATAGAATCACAAGAAAAACAAGAAGCATCAATTACCCAAGAAATACAAGAAGCACAAGGGAAAACAGACTTAACAGAAGAGGAATCAGACAAAGATGACCTGTAAACTTGTGTAATGGAATGTGAGAGGGCTTAACTCTAAATACAAAAAAAGACAAGTTTTTCGCCATCTTGAAAAACTCAAAGCAGATATTATCTGTCTGTAAGAAACAAATATAAAGAATCAAAATATTTAATAAACACCAGATTGGGAGAAGTATTCATAGTGGCTAACAAAAAAAAAAAAAAAAAAAAGGAAGAAAGGAGTGGGAACTTACATTAATAGAAGATTAGGAGCAAAAGAAAAAATGAAGTATAAAGAAGAGCACTTTATTGTTTTAGAAATTAGATGCAAGAAATGGGAATTCTTTTAGTGAGTTTATATGCATCCATAGAGAGCAAACCACTCTTTTACAAGAAGTTTGCAGAGGAAATATCAGAACCAAACTATGAAGAGATTATTATCATTGGTGACTGGAATGGAGTAATGGATCCAGATTTAGATAGAATCATGAAGATCAAGAATAAAAAGAATTAGGCCAAATTGCCACAAACAGCCCTTGACTTGATATAGAATCAAAATTTGAATGACATTTGAGATTTGAACATGAAAATGAGAAAGACTGTACTTACTACTCAGGTAGCCATTCAACATTTTCTAGAATAGACATGTTCCTCATCTCAAAAATCTTGAACAAAAAAGTGGTAAAAAGAGTGATTCTACCAAAACTACTATCAGATTGTAGCCCTATTGCATTAACTTTAGGGATGCAGCATTGAGAATATACATGGAGAATGATAAACTATCTATTAAGAAATGATGAGATTCTAAAAAAAAATTAAGAAGGAGATGGAGCTATAATTTGAAGAAATTAAAAAAAAAAAAACAGGAATATCAAATAAGATTATACGAGATGCCAGGAAGGCGATCATAAGAGGTTATTTAATTCAGTAAGAAGCAATATGAAGGAGAAAACGCAAAGAAAATGAGGAAAAATAAGTTGACGAAATAAAAAAGAGGAAAGACTGAAGGAAGAACCAAGAATGTTGAACTTGAAAAAAGAAATTGACATCCTACAGAAATTACTAGAACAGGGA
>JAIPUX010001232.1:22035198-22052117 GCA_020142125.1 Phrynosoma platyrhinos
ATCCCACAGATATTAGAAGAACAAAGACAAGACCTAAACAAACCAATATCAGTGGTAGAAATACAAGAGGCTATAGCTAAAATGAAGACATGTCATGCTCCAGGTCCAGATGGATTTCTCACCAATTTCTATAAACATTCAAAACATAACTCACCATATCATATTGCAGAACAATAAAAGAGATAGAAAAAGGAAGATTCTCAGATTCATGGAAGCAAGTGGTGATAACTATGATGCTCAAGGAAGAACGAGATCAAGCAGACATTAAAAATTATAGACCGATATCCCTTCTCAATGTTGACTATAAATTTTTGTAACACTACTAGCTGAAAAACTAACAAAAGTCCTGAGAGAATGGATACATTTAGACCAAATGGGCTTTTTTCAAAACAGACAAATAAAAGACATCTTAAGAATGGTCCTTAATGTCATTGAATTTTCTTAAAACACAATGAAAGGAAATTAGCCATGATATTCCTGGATGCCAAAAAGGCATCTGACAATGTGAAATGGGCCTTCCTGATGGAGACATGTTACCAAATGAATGTAGGAGAAACCTTTTAGAACTGGATTCACAGTATTTATAACAAACAAAGAGCTCAGATTTAAAGAGTAAGAAAACTAAAAATTGTGAAATTAATAAAGGAACGAGGCAGGGTTGCCCCCTGTCCCCTATACTTTTTATTATTGTCATGGAGGTTTTAAATTGAAAGATAAGAGGATATCAAGTGCTTAAAGGACTAGAATTAACAGGCCACATATATAAGTTGAGGTTGTATGCAGATGACCAGGTTGCCTTCTTGGATTACCCTAAAAACAACATCACTAAGTTAATTAAGATTCTTGATGAATTTGGAGACCTCTCAGAATACAAAATCAACCAAACCAAAACTATTTTTTTAACAAGAATATGACCAGGAAGAAAAAGAAAGAAACAGAAGAATTTTCTAACTTTAAAATTGAGAAGAAAATCAAGTATTTGGGTATAACAATCATGAGGAAGAACTCAGAATTGTTCGACAACAATTACAACACAACATGGAAGCAAATTAAAGAAGATTTAAAGAAATGGTCAAAGTTGAAGATCTCATTAATTGGCAGAATATCTACGATCCAGATGTCCATTTTACCTAGATTCCTCTACTTATGCCAAACTATGCCTATCATCCAAAATGACAAAATTTTCAAAATATAGGACAGGGTGATATCTAAGTTCCTATGGCAAGGTAAGAAGCCTAGGGTGAGACAAAAGACCCTCCAAGACATGAAGGAAAGGAGAGGATTGGGCTTACCCAACTTCAGGCTCTACTACCACACATGCTGTATGGCATAGATGAAGGAATGGGTCACATGGAAAAATATGAGATTATTAAACCTAGAAAGCCACAGTTTATATTTTGGTTGGCATGCTTTTCTTTGCTTCAGTAGACTCAAATCAAATAAAGAATTCCAAAAACACTGTATCAGAAAATCCCTGATTAGAATCTGGTTGGAATACAAAATGAAATACTACTCAGGGAATACCACCATGGGCATCAACCAACAAAGTCTACCACAAAATGGAAAATCTCTTTAAGAATACATGGCTCACATATGAAGATGTATTAAAAATATGAGGAAGGCAGATTCCAAATGAAAATGATAGAGTAGCTCAGGCAGGAGGGGATACACATCCATTGGTTTCTCTATCAGCAATTGCTGGAAAATTATAAGAAAGACATCAAAGCAGATGGTATACAAAAAGAAAACAATGTTCTAGACAAAATACTTTTTTCAGAAAATAAACATCAAATAACAAAATTCTATAAAATTCTACTGGAACTTGAAATTGAGACCAAAGTGGTTAAAAATAATATGGTAAGATAAGCCCAAGACATTGGTCATGCTATTGCATTCAACCACTGGACTAAGGCATGGAACCAAAACATTAAATTTATGAGAAACTTTGAATTGAAAGAAAATCATTATAAGCTTCTATACAGGTGTCACCTATCCCCAGTGAAACTAGCAGACATTGACAGCGATAGGAAGAATAATTTCTGGAATGCAATAATGAAAATGCCTCATTCTTTCATATATAGTGACAATGTGAAAAAGTGAAGCACTTCTGGAAAGAAATTCATGAAAAGATCAAGAATACATTGCAAATAAACTTTTCACCAGCACCAGAGCTATATCTCCTGAATATGTTGAACATATTAGACCAACCAATTGAGAAGAAATATGGTAAAATGCTATTGTATATGTGTACTGCCACCAGGCTGGTCTATGCAAGTGGAAAAATATAGACATACCCAAAGTTGAAGATTGATTCATAAAACTGCTGGACATGTATGAAATGGACAAGCTGATGACACATCTAGGGAATAAGACAAGTAGACATTTTGAAGATAATTGAAAAAAAGTTAGCTACTATGGGTGAACTGTATCTCAGATAAGGGTTGTAATTAAGCGCTGTAGTAAAAACATGAGTGGTGGGGAACAATTCAGATTTATTTGTTTCTAGAAAGATTATATTCCACACTCAATATAAAAGGTGAGGAATCTTTACTGTAAGAAAAAGCCAAGCTATTAGGTGAAACAAATAAATTAAAAAATAGTGAAGTCATATCAACTCACAAATCTGAATTAAGGAAGTTATGTTTTAGGAATGTATGTATTATATATTAGTCTTGTTGTCTTAGTTGTGTTTTGGAATGTATGTATAAGGGGATGGTGGTTATATATGTTTTGCTGCTTTTATTAATGGAAACTAATAAAAAAATAAAAAAATATTCTGTTTTAAAAGCTTGTCTGTATAAGAAGGTTTTAACTTGCTGGTGGAAGGACAAAAAGGAAAGGGCCATTCTGATCTGCCTAGGAAGGGATTTCCACAATCCACCGGCAGCCACAGAAAAAGCTCTCTCTCATGTCCCCATCAACTGTGCTTTTGATGGGGATGGGACTGAGAGAAGGTCCTCTCCAGAGGGTCTCAGGGCCTGGTCCTGGGCCAGCTCATAGAGGGAGATCCAGTCTGTCGAATAGCCTGGACCTAAGCCATATAGAGCTTTATAAGTCACAACCAGCACTTTGAATTGTGTCCAGAAACAAACTGTCAGCCAGTGGAGCTGTTTCAATGGGGCATTGTGTGATCTCTGTAATCTATGCCAGTTAACAATCTGGCTGCAGCTCTGTGGACCAGCTGAAGTTTCTGAACACTCTTCAAAGGCAGCCCCAAGTAGAGCATGTTATAGTAGTCCAAATGGGATGTAACCACCAAGGTCAGATTAGCGTCTCAAGGAATGGGAGCAGTTGGTACACAAGTTTTAAATGTGTAAAAGCACTCCTGGTCACTGCAGACACATGGGCCTCCAGATTCAGAGCTGATTCCAGGAGTATCCCCAAACCATGAATCTGATTCCAGGAGTATCCCCAAACCGTGTAACCCCATCTAACACAGGCTGGATCCCTATTCCCTGATCTGCCTTCCAACTGACCAAGCACATCTCTGTCTTGTCTGGATTAAGTTTCAACTTGTTTGCCCTCATCCAATCCATTACTGATGACACACTGGTTTAGGAGCAGGACAGTCTCCTTGAATTGGAGACCAGCTGAAATTTCTGAAAACTTCAGGAAAGTAGTAATAGAGCTGAGTGTCATTGGTATATTGAGCTACAGAAAACCTGTCCCAGTGGTTTCATATATATGTTGAATAGCAGAGGGGAAAACAGAGAACCATGAGAAATCCCACAGGCCAGGGGCTTTAGCAAGAGTCCCCCAGCACCACTTTCTGGATTTGCCCCTCCAGGAAATAGTACCTCCACTGTAAAAACAGTACCTCCAAGTCCCATCCCAGAGAGACAACTGAGAAGATACCATGGACAATGATATAGAAATTTAACTGTGTTGTTTGTTTATGCCACTTTCCCCTACATGTTGTTTTATAATATTAAAAGTTATATATTATTTAAAAAAAATAAACACACAAGTAAAACAGCCATTAAAATAGGAAGGTATAATGTTGGCTTAATTCTACTAGTTCTTATAGTGCTCCATCTTACTTTATTCCTTATACACATTTATCATCAGTGATGTCTTTTACTAGTTGTAAACACACACACACACACAAACACACACAAAATAACTGTAATATTTTTTGATAAGATAAGACAATCAGAATTGGACAAGTTGCTCCAGAATGCAGGAACATATTGTGGAATGAGTTACATATCTGTATTATTTCCTATCTTCTATTTTCTCACTCTGTTTCCTGAGTTTTGTCACATATTATTTGTTACCAACAATTTGATGCTTTGAATAAATGAGGTTAACAAGTTGCCCAGTATGCCTTAATGAGGATCAGCATTTCAGAAACCAAAGCAAACCAAATGAGAATGGAATGAAGGAGCAGTCATCCCACAGATATATCTGTATACGTTACTGAGAACTATTTGTTGAGGACATTTTCTCATAATCACACTTTTTTTTTTTAGAAAATACATTTCATGATTATGCATAAATAAATGGAATTGCAGGGTCTGCATGAGAGCAATGGCTCTTAAGCTTCATCATGGAATCCCCTAAATCAATTTTTTTTAAATGCCTATCAATTGCTTTTTGGGGATCCTATGACATTGCCCTTATCATGTAGCATTAATCTGAAATATATTTAGTTGTCATATCTTCCTTAAACTTTACTAATGCTATTTGCCAGTGTTCATCACAATGTTTTTCAAAAATGAATGTCAAGCTTCATTATTATGCATTTTGTGATTAAGTCTTGTTTTAGTCTTAATCTTGCTAACAAGAAATTTCATCTTGACTTTTTGCTGTTTGGTAGTGTGTGACAAATGTTTGCTTTTTATATTCCTTACTCTACGCCACTCTATTTTAAGAACCTCTAATGCAAGATAGATGCAGCCTTCCAAAAACTGAACTGCAACTCCTATCAGCCTGTTAAGCACCCCTGCATACCCTGCCCAGTATTTTGGGGTACTAATATTTTACAACTAGACATTCATGTTAAGGGACTACCTTTACCTTTATCTTTACCTTAAATATTTTCATATCTCATATCTGAAGCATGTTTTTGAGAGATCAATGACCTTTCAGGAACAGTAGGTCAGGTTCTTAGGTAAAAAGGAATGTCTCTCCAAGGCATGTGGACTCCACGTAAACAAGACCATCAAATATTAAGTGCTCCTTCCTTTTCCTCAAATAATCTGCAATCCCTCTTGAAGTGTGAAACAAAGGATTTCTTCACATGTAAAGCATTAAACCAATCTCTCTGCCTACCCCCTGTTGTGTTCCTAGCCAAATTTCCTCATACATTTATCTCAGGGATATCATGATCCAATGTTTTTGACACACTAAAATTAAAGCCATCAACTAGTTTAGAATCCCACTATCAATTCCTGGAAAAGAGTTTCAGCCATTCTTACCTGAACAGATTGCTTGGGAATAGTTTTAAGGTATTAATATGGTTGCAAAACATAACCTTGGCACATACATTTGGCATACATCCCTGCACTTTGTGTATGTTCTGTGTCATCCTTAGACCTCTCAATCTGAGCAACTCCAACTTTCCATGGTCTTCTCATCAGACAGATAATTATAACCATACTGAAAAGCCATAAAAATTGCTATCCCCTTTCTATATTCCCATTTCAGTTAGCTCTGTATGCTGCGTCTGTTTGAATTACTATCTTTTGTGTGTAATTGCACTCTGCATTTTTCTAAATAAAACCTTAATTCACCCAAGACCTAGAGTCCTCCTCAGTTAGTACTGGTATAAATTGATGCACATGGTCCAAAGGTTACCCAAGCCTATTGCAAAAGCTAATTTGCCCAACATCTGAAGTAACACTGACAACTGGTGGGGGTCCCCCCAAGTCCTTGTTCTTTGGGTATCAAGCCCCAGACAATATAATCAGAAGTGAGGGATAATGTGGGCTGAAGTTCTCCTCTTTATCTTTATTGGGTCTCTTCTTCATTATCTTTCTTCTAAAGCCCAATATCTGAAATCCTTCTGCATCAGAACTGTTGTCAATCATTTTAACTACCTTTTGGTTTCATAAAGAAACAATATTTAAGTGTGGAAACATTGCAGGTTGTGCTTTGCAATGAATCAGATGAATAATGTGAAATGGATCCATTATTTTATAAGAATTTATCATTATAACATCTTTGCCAATAGTATTGAAATATGCAATATTTTAAAATTTGCCCACCCAGGCAGAGAGTTTGAGTGCTTGGTGCAGATGCCAAAATAATAAGTATTTTCTATATATTTTTAGCCCCCTCACTACCACAAATTGCCATTGCCAAACTGGTTGTGTTGCTATGGGAGCAACAAACATACAATTTCCCTTTAAAACAATACATGTGCCTTATCATAAAAGGGCATTAGGTGTTGAGAGCAGACATACATGATTAAGCTCCTCACTGTGTCTGCAGGAATGCTAGAAACTTTTATTTTGTTGGACCTTATCAATAACTAAAGTCACTTGCTGGAAGAAAGAGAACAAGATAATAGCAAGAAATATTCAAGGCATGTTCAACTTGTTGGCATGTTCAACTTGACTTCCTGATAAAGGCATTTTTGCCTTTATCTTTTCACAGTAACTGAAGAGAGTGAGCTTCATCATATAATTATCATATAATTAGCATCAAATGATTGCAGTAAAACTTGGAATGTTAACTTATGTGTATTAACTGGAAATCATTTTATCTGTTACGGTTCTTACAAAACATGTATGTAAGAAGTTAGTCCCTTCCCCTCTGGGGCCAGGTCTTTCTCAAAGAAAAAGGTCCAGGTAAAAGGGTAAAGGTATTCCCTGTTGGCAAGGTTGTCAAGTTGTGTCCGACCATAGGGAGCAATGCTCATCTCCGTTACTAAGCCAAGGAGCCAGCATTGTCCAAGAATTATTCTGTGATCATGTGACCAGCATGATCACACAGAATGCAGTTTACCTTCCCACCAAAGTGGTACCTAATTATCTACTTAAATTTGCATGCTTTTGAACTGCTAGGTTGGCAGAAGTTGGAACTAGTGATGGGAGCTCACCCCATCACATGGCACTTGTGTCTCGAACTGCCAACCTGCCAATCTTGCAATCAAAGATCCAGAAAAACAAAAATTCTGTCCTGTTTGCCTTCAACTAAGGAAGGAAAGGAAGAGAAGGACCCTAATAACTATACCAGCCCCTTTGACTGCACTGTTAGTAATGTAAGGAAGGGGCTTGATTTTGATTTTGAATTGGAAGAAAGTGAACAGCAAGCAATAGATTTGGAAATGGAAATTGCCCATGCTGAATTATTGTCGAGAGCAATCCCTGGAAGTAGGAGACACTCTGACCTTTCTTCTTTAGCTGGCACACTTGGGCTAATTTTGGAAAGACTCTTTTTCCAGTCTGATGAGGAAAGAGTTTGAGGTGAATTTAAATCCATGTTGTGAACTGAACCTCCCAGAAGGAAATGTTACAACTTCAGCCTCATGTTCCAACTCAGCTCAGAGATTTACCCATATGTCAGGAAAATAAAACTTCAAAAGCTGCTACATTGGAGAAATATTTGGACTATATAAATAAAGATTTTAACCTAATAAAAAAATTCCTGATGAAAGTTACAGCTTGTTACTTACTTTGGTTGAATTCTATAAGAGAGATGAGTGACCTCTCACTCCAAAAGAAAACAATATTAAGAGTGAACCTTGGTTAAGGGAGGAAGAAACTGTTGTCAGTTTCCAAAAGAGAGAGGAAAATAAAAATCCTAGCAAGGGAATGAAAAAAAAGGAGGAAGGAAGCCTCTCAGTAAAACGAGTAAAAACATCAAATCTTCCTGGAAAGGTCTAAACACAACTAAACAGCAGAAGAAAATGCACTTTAAAAAGACTGTTTAATCTATTATTCTCCAAATAAGACTCCCAAACATTCTTTTAAAAAGGAGTCTCCAAAATCAAGAGATGGGAAATATGTTCCCCAAACAATTAAAGAGCTATCTAATGATCCATTTCTCTTCATGTTGGGAAAAACTGGAGTAATACCACCAACTGGCATAATACAAGATCCAAGGCAATATGCAATAGATGAAGATGAAAATCCAAAGAATAAGACACAAGAACTCAATCAAGATCGAGAAAAATTAAACTCCAAATACACAAGAAATGAGGCCTGAGATTAAACTGTCAGAAGCTGGTTTTCCTCAACTTTCCAAAACCTAAAGGTCTGCTTCTTTTCTCTCAATGCAAAGCCCATTTTGTGGTTTTATCAAACAAAGTAGCTACACAGCCCCTTAATACTGATGATATTATTAAAATAGAAAATTGTTTTATAATCATCATAGTCTTTGTATTGTGGTGACATTTAGAAGCTGGGCCATTGCTAAGACACTATGGGCCTAAGCAGACGGCTTATTGGGACATCTTCAGCGCAGGGAAGGGGAGGGGCAGCCAGAAGCTCAGTGCCCCCTCCCCCTCCCGAGGTCATCCTCAGAGCCGCTGGCCCTCCGCATGGCCAGCGCTCCTAGGAGGACCTCCCAGCGCAGCGTCCAGACACGCTGCGGTGGAAAAGTCACTGAAAGTGTGCCACAACCATTTGCGGCGCACTTTTGGCAACATATGAAAGGAGCGCTATTTTAGCGCTCCTTTCCAGGGGCGATGACGGTGCGCCGCAGGATTGAGGCACCCTGGGAAGGTGCCCGCAGCGCACCTTCCCAGGGTGACCCACGGCCGCCCATCTGCTTAGGCCCTATATGAGGATAAAAATAAATTCCTTCATGTGGGCTTGTCAGTGGTTAGGTTCTTTGAAAATAATGTTTCTATTGCCTTATTTCCTAAAGTATCTAGTCATGACAGAAGACCCAATGGGGCTGTTACAGCTATCATCCTGGATGATGCTCGAACTAATTTTCATCATAACAAGCTTAGTCAGAGCCCAAAGAAAGAACATAAACCAATTGTAAAAGAATTAATAATTGGTTATTTTCCAGATGAAGTGAATTTTCTAAACTCCTGCCTCCATAATCACAAGAGGAAATAATTGATAGACTTTCAACTCTACGAAACGTTCTTGTTCACTCTAGGTCTATAGAGAGGAACACTAGATCTCAGGACTGGAAAAGAGGGTCAATTTGCAGTTGGGAAAGATCATATAATTGGAAAAGAGAGGAAGCTGGCTGTTTAAATAAAACTGATAATACCTTTGGAGTGTGCTATTCGCCCCCTAAAAAATATAACTTTTGTGTCCCTTCAGGGGCCCAATGACCAACACAAAATGGTTGCAGATGAGATATGTGCACTCTGATGAATTGGGTCAGCCTGCTCCATTGCCAAAATCCCAAATTGTACCAGATAAGTTGAATTTATTAACCCCCCCAAAAAGAAACAGGTTGAGTCTTTCTGGATGAGACCAAGGAGCTAAACCAAATTATTGAGTCAAATTGACAAACTTTGCAACAAGGTTGCCCCCAATAAACATCCTTTGTCCTTTTCCTGACAGCTGTCCTTGTGTCATACAGAAAATCTTGCCCAAGGAACATGACATGCTTAAATTTGTCTCATGGGATATAGCAAGGTAGACTTCCAAGCAGAGTGATCCCAAAGTTTTGGATTATCTAAGAGCCTATGATGTGATTTTTATTCAAGAAACCTGGGCCACACAAAAAAATCTATTTAAATGGGTATTTAGTAAATGATATCCCTGCTGAGTCTAAAAAAGAAAAGGGTAGACCTAATACTGGCTTGGCAGTAATGATATCTATGGCCCTCTGAAGTGGATTCCCACTTGTGGGAAAATGGAAGTGGCTGGCTATATTGATTTTAGAGTAAAGCATCTTTTGTTAATTAATGTTTCCATCCTCCCCCCTTTTCTCTCTAGGAATAAAATAATAGAGACCTAGGAAGTTTTGGAAAGCTATATAATAGAGTTAGAATCTAAATTTCCCAGGGCTCACTTAATTATAATGGGTGATTTCAATATGAGACTGAGATCAAATATAATAATAATAATAATAATAATAATAATAATAATAATAATAATAATAATAATAATAATATTTCCAGCCTCTCTCTTCGGATCAAGGGGGGATTACAGCATTAAAACCACAATATGCCAATAACATCAATAAAATAAATACAATAACAATAAAAATCAACAAAAAGCCCATTTAACATCTACTTCCAAGCCAGTTAGATCATGCATATATAACAATTAAGTCCCGTTAGGCAGGTCAGGTGGATAGGCCCGCTGGAAGAGCTCCGTCTTAAGTGCCTTCTTGAAGGATTCTAGAGTAGTAATAAGATGGATCTCCTCTGGCAGGCTGTTTCACAGCTTAGGAGCCATGGCCGTAAACAATTTTTGGGAAGTCGTATTAAGCCTAGACCTGTGATGTTCTAATACACTTTTTCCTCCAGTATATGGGGGCCAGTTGATAATGAAATCTTCATTTTTAATCATCGTAGAAGTTATAAAGATATTAAGGTGAATTATGATGACAGTTGCTTGACCCAAATGGTGAGCCACCTCGCCCTCTCAATTTAATTATTTTTGTTCCTTTTAATAAATGTGCTGAAGTCACTTACGTATCTGTGCACAGAAGTAGTTTGGTGGATTATGTGCTGATCTTGCATTTTTTTATCCAGTGGGGTGTCTGGTAGGAGATAGGCTTGAGAGTGATCATTTTCTTCTCAAGGTGACATTCTCCTTACCAAATGTTGTCAACTTGGTGCTAAATATCAGTTTCAAGACAAGTCTCTAAGTTTTAAACACAAGAGACTATGTTGGACTGCAAACTACAGCCACAAGGTTGCGGATTTCCTTAGTTCTTCTGTGGAACAGGCCCTGAGAGATTCGATAATGGGATCTTCTGGACCCATCACTGCAATAAGCAACTATTCGTCTTTGATTAATGCCCTGAATGCCATTTTAATCCCAAAACAGCCTCCTTCAAGAGCCTTGTTGCAGTTAAGTGGCTCTAAATGGTATGATAGGGATTGTCATGTAGCCAAGAAGCTACTGAGAGAGGTAAATAACCACCACAGAGAGGAAAATCTAAATGCTTTATCACAGGGATATTATGAAATTAAAAAGAAATATAAATCCTTGATAGCTTCAAGAAAGAGACAAGCTGTCTAGAAGGGTTGGAATGTGTTGATTGAAGCTTCATCAAACAAAAAATTCTAAACTTTTTTGTGTCAGTGTGTGGATGATGGGTGTTGCAGTGATCCAGCAGAATCTCCAGGATGAGCTGGCTGCTGTGATCCACAGCCACTTTGTATCTCTTACCATCAACCGGCTCATCTTCTCTTCTTCAGGATCCTGTCTTCCTCAGTCAAGAAGACACATTGTAAAGTCCAAAAGTATAGTTTATTAATGCATATAAAAGAAAAATAAAATAACTAAGTAAAATCCATTGGGATGAACTTATCCAGTTCAGCCATGAGAGGTTACATCTTTAACAATACCAAAAGCATAGGATCTCAACTTGTTGCAGTTAAAAGTTAAAAAGAAGTTACAGATCCATGTTTCCAGATCTAGGAGTTGCATTATAAAAGCAGCATAAACATACTAAAAACTACAAGCCAAAAGCTTCAGGTTAAAACCACTGCTGTCAGACACTCACACACTCACATCTTGAATTATAAACATTCTTAAGCAAAGGATTTTCTAGGCCCTTCCCATACTCCATCTTCTGGGTGTTAACCTTATGTTGATTAGATAATGTGTGTATGATGTTATTAACCTAGCCTCTTGTTGTCCATCATCCCCCATGTGACTCCTTTCCCAAGACCTAAGGATGTTGATGCATTGTTATCTTGCTCTTCTCATAAGAAAATCTGTGTCGAGTTGTACCTTTGGGAAAGTTCATGTTTATGACTTATTGGCTATCTGGTGTTAGATTCACTTTGTTTCTCTAGATGTTGTTGTCATGAGGAAAATTCCACACACACATCTCTACATTTCACCTTTGACTGTATAACCCATTCATATTCTAACATTTTGAGCATTAGTTACTAAAACACTGGGCTCCTTTATGAGCACACTCTGCAGAAATATTCTGGCACACTTTGGTAACAGCATTTTTCTGTTCTATTTACAGATGTCACAGAGTGTTCAGTGTATCATTTTTCTACCATAGATTTAAACAACAACAACAACAACAACAACAACAACAAATTTTATTTGTATCCTGCCCCTCTGCCAAACAATGGTGGTGGCTTACAGTAGTTAAAATTCCATACAATATATTAAAATACAATCCAAAATCCCAGAACCCTCCCACCCCTTAAAAAAGTATTAAACCAATAATAGCATTAAAACATGATAATTCAAACAACAAAATAAACAACAATCCTTAAACAAACAAACAACAGTAAGAGCAGCGATTGCAGCCAAAGATGGAGGGAGGAAGATTAGGGGACTCCTGAGGCCAGGGAATCTAATCAGGAAAGGCCTGTCAGAAGAGATCCATCTTGACAGCCTTCTTAAAGCTGTTTAAGGTTGTAATCTGATGGATCTCATCTGGCAGGCCATTCCATAGTCTGGAAGTGGTTACCGAGAAGGCCCTCTGGGAGGTTGCCGACAGTTTTGTTTTAATGGGCTGCAGCAAGTTCCTCCCAGAGGACCTGAGTGAGTGGGGTGGATTGTATGGGAGGAAACGGTCCTGAAGGTAGGTTGGACCCAAGCCATTTAGGGCTTTAAAGGTATTAGCCAATACCTTATACTGGGCTTGGAAACTGATAGGTAGCCAGTGGAGAGATTTTAATACTGGAGTTGTATGGTCTCTCCTAGATATTCCTGAGACCAATCTGGCTGCCATATTCTGTACTGATTGAAATTTCTGGAACGAGCACGAGGGTAGCCCCACCAGTTTCAGTGGAGTAGGGTGTTTGTAAGTCCAGCAGAGTCAAGAAGCAAAACCATCCAAGCTTCTAACAGTGAGCTTTATTGTAGAAAAATAACATGCAGAGTAAAAACAAAAAGTCCACTAAAGCATCACATATTGCAGATGTAGCTAAACAGGAACAAAACTACAGATCCATGTTTGCAGATCTTAAGGCTACATTTTGAAGCAATAACATACTATAGATCCATTGCAAAGTAAAGAGAAGAA
The DNA here is from genome assembly GCA_020142125.1 of Phrynosoma platyrhinos. NCBI lineage: Eukaryota > Metazoa > Chordata > Lepidosauria > Squamata > Phrynosomatidae > Phrynosoma > Phrynosoma platyrhinos. The sequence goes on from JAIPUX010001232.1 coordinate 22,048,288, forward strand.
ACTAATCCATTCCAATTGAAGCACAAAAGCATAAAAACATCAATGCCTAACACATAATTTCTCAGTCTAGCCCCTCTCCACCTTTTGGCTGTTAATCTACAGGCTGATTGGATGGTCTTGTTGTTCATCTTCCATCTCTTGTTGTTCATCTTCCATTATGTGATCTACTTTCTCATAACAACTTTTATTATTGTTTCCTTATGTAACAAAGACACTTTCCCATCCAGTGGTTTCCTCTTGTTTTGTCTTTCTAGCCACCTGGACTGAGTTGTTGTGTTCGGCCTAGAAGCATGTTCTCAAATGGAACAATACAGATACACACATCTTTACATTTCACCATTGACTGCATAGCCCATCAATACTCTGACAAGACGGGGGGTTACCAACACGTGCACAACAGTCTTAATGTCCCTTACTTCTAGGAAAGGGCACAGCTGGCATATCAGCCAAAGCTGATAACACGCGCTCCTGACCGTCGCATTTACCTGATTGGTCATCAGAAGTGATGGGTCCAGGAGCACCCCAGACTGTGAACACAGTCCTTCACAGAGAGTGTGATCCTGTCCAGGACTGGAGGTTGTATCCCTATTCCTAGTTTCAGGGCTGCTACTGTGAGCACCTCCGTTTTGTCTGGATTCAATCTCAATCTGTTTTCCCCCATCTAGTCCCTTACTGCCTTAAGACAGTCATTGAGAGGAGAGACACCATCAGGAGCCGAGGCCAATGGCTGAGACATGGGGAAATAGATCTAGGTGTCATCAGCATACTGATAACATCCTGCCCCATGTCTCTGGATGATCTCACCTAGTGGCTTCATGTATCTGTTGAACAGCATAGGGGACAGAATGGTGCCTTGAGGGATGCCACAAGTAAGCTCCTTTTTTGCAAAGCAACTGTCTCCAAGCAGCACCTTCTGAGATCCGCCTGAGAGAAAGGAATGGAACCACTGCAACGCAGTGCCTCCAAATCCTAGGCCACTCGGGCAATTCAAGAGGATGCTATGATCTATTGCATCAAAAGCTGCTGAGAGGTCTAAAAGCACCAACAAGGTCACACTACCCCTGTCGATGCTCAAATGAAAGTCATCGGCCAAGGCAACCATGGCTGTCTCAACTCCAAATCCTGTCCTAAAGCCAGTTTGAAATGGATCTAGATAATCAGTTTCATTAAAGACAGCTTGGAGTTAAAGAGCAATCGCCCTCTCAATTACCTGGCTCAAAAATGGTAGTAAGGAGACTGGCCTATAGTTGTTCATATCCAGGGGGTCTAGGGAAGGTTTTTTCAGAAGCAGCCTAACAGCCGCTTCCTTCAAACAAGATGGAATATGACCTTCCCTGAGGGATGCACTGATGATGTATGTGAGGAATGGATGGCCAGCCATGATGGGCAAGGGTCGAGGGGGCAAGTTGTTTTCCTCACTCTACCAAGGAGCTTGTCCACATCATCGGTACTCACAGATTGGAATTGATCCAGAATAATTTCATTAATGGAATTGCTGGATGCCTTGTCAATTGTTTCTTTCTTTCTAAGTCAGCTCTTATCTGAGAGATTTTATCTACACAAAAGTTGTTAAACGTGTCACAGCAGGCCGTTGTTGGGTTAAGTTATGGGTTCTGTGCAGGTGGAACCTGCGTCAGCTCCCTTACCACCCTAAACAGTTCTGCTGGATGAGACTCTGCAGACACAATATGTGCAGAACAGAAAGATCTCTGTGCTCACGTATTGCCTCTCGATAGGAGCAAAGAAAGTTCCTATGATGAGTCTTGTCATATAAGAGTTGAGTTTTCTGGCAGGTGCACTCTAGTCTTTGTCCAAGCCACATCATTTTCCTAAGCTCAGTTGTATACCATGGCTTCCAGTTTGAAGCGGGTTGGAAAGGACGCTTGGGAGCGATCGTGTCAATAGCCTTGGTAAGATTGGTGATCCAGGTATTAACCAAAGCTTTGACAGAATCACTGGCATACCATCCATTAAACCCTCCAAGGCTTTCTGGAATCCCATTGGTTCCATTAGCCTTCGAGGGTGGACCATTCTAATGGGTCCATCACACCCAGTGGGGCAGGCTGTCTTGACCAGGAAATGATCCATCCATGAGAATGTGGTGGTTTTAATAACCTCTGCCTATGGATATTCCTGTTCCGTACTAAAGACCACATCAAGGATTGACCCACACAATGTGTTGGCCCAACGACCAATTGAGATAGGCATATGTTTGTCATAGATTCCATGAACTCCTGAGATGCACCTGTTAAACTTGAGAAACTGGACTTGAGTAGAATGTTGAAGTTGCCCAAGACTAAAAGCCTGGGTGACTCCAACAGCAACTCTGAGACCAGCTGTGTCAGTTCAGTTAGGGAATCTGCTAGACAATGGGGTGGTCAGTATACTAGCAGAATTCGCAAACTATCCTTGGTCCTCAGGCTTAGGTTCATACACTTAAAGTGGACTAGGTATCCTGGTGAATGAAGGTCAGGTTATTCTTATGAACCAGAGCCACTCCACACACCCCACCCACTTCCTCTTACCTGCTCATTAACAGAATACCTGGCTGGGAGGGCCTGCTTCCAAGTTATGGCACTATCCTCTCCCAGCCCAGTTTCTGTAAAGCAAGCTAGGATGGTTTCCTCGTCTACAAGATCATATATAATAATAATAATAATAATAATAATAATAATAATAATAATAATAATAATAAATATTTATTTGTATCCTGCTTATTGAAAAAAAAAATCCAAGCAGCTTACATAAAAACCCATACAATATAACCCCAAAGACCAACCCACCCCCTTAAAACAGTATTAAACATCTCATAATTAAAATAACAATAGAAATAAAAAAATAATTAATATAACCAATAACAAATAAAAACATTTATACAACAGCAAAACCTGGCCAGCCTCTAAGACGTTCCTCATCCATCAAAATGATGGGGCCACGAAAGGAAGAAGGGGGCCGGGAGGCCCAAGGCCGGGATAGTTAATCTAGAAAGGCCTGTTGGAAGAGATCCATCTTGACAGCTTTTTAAAAGTTGTCTAAAGATGTCAGCTAATGGATTTTGTCTGGCAGGTCGTTCCAGAGTTTGAGGGCGACAGCAAAGAAAGCCCTCTGGGAGGTCATTGCAAGCCTTAATTTTTGAGGCTCTAGCAAGTTCCTCCCAGAGGACCGGAGAGTGTGGGGAGGATTGTATGGGAGGAGGCGGTCCCTGAGATAGCTTGGACCCAAGTCATTTAGGGCTTTAAAGGTAATAACCAACACCTTGTTACTGGGTCCGGAAGCTAATAGGCAGCCAGTGGAGGGACCTCAAAACAGGAGTAATGTGGTCCCTCCTAGATGTTCCAGAAATGACCCTGGCTGCCATATTTTGGACCAGCTGAAGCTTCTGAACTAAGCACAGGGGTAGCCCCATGTAGAGTGCATTACAGAAGTCAAGGCATGAGGTTACCAGTGCATGCACAACAGTCTCGAGATCCCTTACTTCCAGAAAAGGGTGCAGCTGGCGTATCAGCCGAAGCTGATAACAGGCGCTCCTGACCGTCGCATTTACCTGATTTGTCATCAGGAGCGATGAGTCAAGGAGCACCCCCAGACTGCGAACACAGTCACTGGAGGAGAGTGTGACCCCATCCAGGACTGGAGGTTGCAACCCAATTCTTGGTTTCAGGGCCGTTACAGTGAGCAAGTCCGTCTTGTCTGGATTCAGTTTCAATCTGTTTTTCCTCATCCAGCCCATTACCGCTTCAAGACATTCATTAAAAGAAGAGATGCCATTGGAATTCGAGGCTGATGAACGAGGCATGGAGAAATAGATTTGGGTGTCATCAGCGTACTGA
>JAIPUX010001232.1:22075688-22087092 GCA_020142125.1 Phrynosoma platyrhinos
TCTCTATCAGTCTATTCCCTAGCCACCTCTGTAAACATAGGATAAAAAATCCCATTGAAGACTTGGATTTTAGTAATTCCCCAGGTTCAAGTCTTTCTTTCAATAGCAATGTAATATAAGCACCTTCATTTCACTTGCTTAGGTATAGCAAACAAATTAATTTTATTCAACCATAGAAACACAACTTTTTAGTCACTCTTTGATAACAAGAGTATGACATCATCTCATGACTAATAAGTTTCTTATAGTTTCTGGAACTATTTTAACTTCATCAAAAGCTTACTGGACATAAAAGTTATTTGCATAAGTTATTGGATCATTACTCTACAAATTTCCTGAACACCTCAAAAATTCTGATAGGTTTGAGAAAGGTCTTCTGCTGCAGAAAGTGTTTTTGTGTTATCTGTTATGCCAATCAGTTACTCGCTTCCAGTTAAAGTGAACAGCCTCCCTAGAAAATACTTTGATCTATAAAAGACTCAAAATAATTTTATCATGAAGATAAAAGGAAACAAACACTCATCTGTGACATTAACATATTGAAACAGGAGAACATGGAAAGTAAGACACAGTGCTTAATGCATGTTAATGATCCAGTGTTTGAAAACTGTCAGGCTGTCTCAGTTCTCTTTTTAAAATCATGAACAAGCATAACTTGGGCATAATCTTTTCTGGCAGGCCTTCCCAGAATAACTCCCAGCCCAATGAATGTCTGGACTGCTACTCCTTCCCCCCCACTGCCGCTGTTGGTCGGTTTTTATGTTGTTTTCACTGTATGTGGCTTAACCTCTATTTTAATACTTTATTAGTTTAATTCATTTTTAAGGGGTGGGAGGGTTAGGGATTGGGCAGAAGGTTTGTTTTAATTCTTTGTTTTAAATTTTGTTGTACACCACCCCGGGTTGCTGTGCAGAGGGGTGGGTTAAAATTATTATTATTATTATTATTATTATCTTGGGCAAATTGAAATGTTATAGTCAATGGCTTAAATTCAGGTGCTGAAAACCTTTTGGTGACTATACTAGCACTTGCATTTCCCCCAAGGCCACACAGAACAGAACCATGGTGGGGGAAAGGTAGGGAAAATCTGTCAGCTCTGAGTCCACCAATTTCCTCTTGGCTGCTATACCTACACCTTTCTTCCTGCCAGCTAGTTGTGTGTGTACATACACACACACACACACAAACACAAAATGTACTCACTTTGTTTCTACTTCCATATGACCTATGCCCCGTTTCACAATGAAATTGTTTCTTTCAGACATTAAGAAGAGTTTTGAAAACTTTGTACTCCACAGTTTTAGAAAAACTGGAATTTTCCACACATGTATCAGGAGTGGGGTGAAATCAGGGTGGTGAACTAACTGGAGAGAGGGACTAGTAAGTTTGGGATGTATCACCTTTTTTTTATAAAAACGAGTATAGTAAATGACAGCAGGGCTTCTGAAATGGAGGCATATTTAGTATTTTATAAATCTTTAAAACATGCAGTTGTCCCTCTGCATTTGCAGGTGTTGGGGTACTTGGTCAAACATGTACTTCCTCACTCATTTGCTCATTCTCTCATTTGCTCAGTCAGGTGAGAGGAGTAAGAAGAAATAGGTAATCTGTCCATTAACTCCAACACTCCATGGGGAATAAAGTTGTTCATCTCCTTCTCTGTGATTACCGACAAATGGTTACTGCCATCCCCTTCCCAGTCAAACCAAGACATGAGATCACTTGATTGCCAGCAAAATTAGTGAAAGAGATGGACAGCTTCCATTATGTTCTTGTGTGTGTGTGTGCATGTGTATGAGTGAGTGAGACAGAGAGAGATGAGACATTAAAACATATTTTAAAAAATAAGGTAATAGTTGGTGTGGGAGGAGATATTTAGACTTCTCTCCCTTAGTCATGATCACTCACTAGAATGTGAAGAGGGGAAGAAGATTGGATGGGGAAGCAACCAATGAGTGTGAAAACTGGCAAGATTGACAAGTAAACAATAAGGCTATTGATACATAGGTTTTGGCATGTTGGGAACAGAAAAAAGTGCATCCCTTTTGAACCAATATGAATTTGAGCACAGGAAATGTGTGGCGGTCAGTAAACTTCTGTCCAATTTATTTCAAGTAGGTGTGGCACTATTGGGTCACTGCAGCATCACTGCAGACCAAAAAAAAAAATGTGAGGTGGAACTGATTTTTTTTTTTTTTTTTGGTCAGTGTATGCAACCCCTTAGTTGTAGTACATCTAGAAGGTTCAAGTCTTAGTCATACCTACAGTAGGCCCCTGAAATCACTCTTAAATATATTTGAGAGTGACAATGCATCTTCTTACAAAAAAAAAAATCTACTCCATAGGCCCTTTCATGCCGTACAACCATAATATTATGATTCCACCTTTACTGCCATGGCAACAACATATAGAATATTGGGATTTTCATTTTATGGAGGAGAATTGATAATTCCCAGCCACAAAAATGCAGTGCTTCATCACACTACAAACTACAGAATTCTATAAGATGTTCCCATGGCAGTTAAGGTAAAATCGTAGTACTATAACTGTGTAGAGTGAAAGGATTGAAAATATTTCTGGCAGCCCAGTTTAGCTGCTGTAATGCAACCTCCCATCCTAGGATGCATGCTAACAAAGGCCAAATGCTTTCTACTGTCAATCTTCAGTTCCTGGCCTTATTGAAGGGAGGCTGATCATGTAGCCACTGCTGGATAACACTTCAAATCTTTTCTTTGCAATTTTTCGCCATTGCCCAGGACTCAGTCAAGTCTCTTGATGACATGGAGGATAGGAGGGACTGGGTTTAGGAACCATTACAGGAGACAGTTTGCCAGCAGGAATCACATTCATCTCGGTCATCACTGCCTTAATTTGGCACATCCTGACATAGCAAAATGCCACAATACAATTCTTCCATCTAAACTACATCATGATGTAATATTATTCTGGGAACATGAAGAGGAATCACTTACCATAGAGATAATATCTGAACATCTTAATTCTCCAAATCAAAAGGAAAGGCAGTGATGTGAACATCTGCCAGTCTCATTTTCATTGTTATTTCTTAGACTCCTATCAGCATGTGATTTTCAGTACCCTTCCCACACCCTGCACATCCTTTTCATGCTATGCTGTGTGGCAGATCAATACACTGTTGGAAAGATGCATTTAATATATTGTGCAAAGTCAGCATTATTTCATATGGAAAATAAATTGAGATCTGAAATTTTGAGATGAGGAAATGTGCATGTATATGAAACATGTGAAGATAAGTACTAGAACAGGAAGAAACAAATGCAAAATGAAATGGAATGCATCTGTACTAGTCCAGACATATTCAAAAAATGAAAGTCTATAAAATACATTAGCAACTACAAGGATCCTAACAGAATGGGGAAAGAAAGGCAATATATAAATAAGCCAGTTATTGGAGAAGAGAGTGGAGGAGAGAAAAATGATTTTTGAAAGGACAGATGGAAGGCTGCCACAAAAATCAAGGGCTGGAAAATGGGGTGAATCTGCTCTGATTTAAAAGCTATATTGATTCTGAAAGACAATTCAGGCTGTAAACTCAATGGGCATGGAGTTGCCCTACATATGTAAGTGTGTGTGTGTGTGTGTGTGTGTGTGTGTGTGTGTGTGTGTGTGTGTATGAGAGAGAAGTTGGCTGGAGGTAGTGGTGGTGTTGATGGCACACATCTGTGAGTATGCATCATGGATGAGAGCATTCAAGGACTTGACATGCTCCAATACTGTGGACAATCACCTCCTATTCTTAGCAAGATGGCATTCAGTAGTCTCCTTCTCAGTGATTCAATGTGAATAGAAGTGTTCCTATCTAGGTCAGTAGCACTGATGTTTCCTAATCAGATATAGAGAATGGCAGAAACAAAGGCACAAGGCATAAAGAAGTTTTGATATGATAGGTTTAATTAACTAACACAAATATTATAATTTATTAGCACTTTTTAATATCTTGACCTTCAGTTGCTCCTTAGAGAAAATACACTGTAAAGAGAAAGACATTCTTAAAACTGACAGTTGCAGATAAAACAGTTATTTTTTATTAGAAATAGCAATGCTCTTTGTTCCAGGGCAAATACTTAGTTAATTGTAATTTATTTTGTAAGGTTTGTGCACTTCTAGTTTAGCTGGCTGGAAACATCATTATGAAGAACCAATCTCATATCTCTGCTATTGTGAAACAAAAGCCCAGTTTCAAGAATTCAAGGGATGACAAAAATATGCACTTGGCATTTATGGGGCTCAGTTTAGAAATATATATTATCGGATTTGAGAAATGGGGGAAGGTAGATGTGTGAGTGTGGCAATGAAGTGAGTTAGGATTGGCAGCATGGTCAGTGAGTGTGAGCTTTTTCCCATCCCATACCCACTTTGAATATGTCCAGTTCATTTTTATTATGATCATAGACCAGCACAGATAAAAAGGGGCTGCATAATAAAATAAAGTAATGTTAAAAACAATGGTAAAATCAAAGTAAAACCAGGTAAAAACACAGATTAAAAACAATATAGCCTCAACAAGATTACCACCATTTGCTGTGGGGGATACAGAATAAAAGAAAGTAATGGTAAAAGCATGGTAAAAACAAGCCAGGTAAAAACATTATTTCCTTTTAAAATCTGGTCTGGCAGGGCAAGATTAATTCTAGACTACTGCAGAAGTCATTGCCTGACATATTTTAACTGCAGTGGCACAGAATCTGGAAACATTATATGTTATATCTGGATTTTCATTCTTGTTGTGAGGACTGGTCCAGTTTCTTTTTTGCCTTTGGGTGGCATTTTTAGTTGTTTGGAAGTGATAAACCCAGATAATGTTGGGAGGCTAATTCAGAAGTTGTTGGTCCATCACCATCTTGCCCCACCTCCACTTTGAATATGTAACTGTATGTGAAGGTGAATCCCATTGTGGGAGAAAAATGGGATATAAATCCTTGAAATAAATAAATAAATAAAAATAAACAAAATATATGTCTATCCTATAGCAGAGCTAGAGAAACTAAGGGCCTGAACAGATTGCCAGAAATAATTGCCAGAAATCTTGAGACCACTTTAACTGTCCTGGATCAGTACTAAGGAATTGTGGGAACTGTAGTTTATTGTGGCACAAGAGCTCTCTGACAGAGAAGGTTCAATGTCTCAGAAAAAAACTACAGTTCCCATGATTCCCTAGCACTGAGCCAGGATAATTAAAGTGGTCTCAGGCTGAATTATTTTTGGCAGTCTGTACAGTCCCTTAATCTCTAAAACATTGAAAGTTTCCATTTCCCAGTCAGTCCTATGCAGCCAAAAGTCTAGTATGGGGAATTTTATTTAGTTCAAATCGAGAAGGGGTCAGCTACAAGGACCCTGAGAGAGCATCTCCTACATGTATACCAAAAGTCCGGTGGCTCTAAGAATTGATGCAGAGACAGAACTCTCCAATTAAAGTATTATTTATTAAAGGGGAAAATCACACAGCAATTTACATACACACACACACTCATGCAAGGCTCAGGAAATAAGGGGTTAGTTAGGAAAAGGTTTAGAGACAAACTACAGGTGATACTTACTACAGATGAAGTTTTTTCTGGGATCCAGTTGGATGGAGTGGCATGAGACACAGCCATTCCAAGACTGTGGGTTGAACAAGGTGCCGGTAACTACTTGTAGTAGTAAAAGTTTATTCGGTCATTGACCAGCAATCAATAAGTTACAAAACTACAATTGCAATTGCAATAGCAATATAAATAAAATAAAATAAGAATAAAATCAACAACTCACAATACAATTTTAAATCAATGACACTAAAATTCAGGGAAGAGGATGCTAGCTATTCCAAGATTCCACTCCTATCCACTGTCGACATCCCAGAGACAACTAAGGGCCTAAGCAGACTGCCAGAAATAGTGCACATTAAATTGAGGCACTGCCCTGGCTCAGTGCTAGAGAATCATGGGAACTGTAATTTCTTGTGGCACCAGAGCTCTCTGACAGAGAAGGCTCAATGTCTCAGAAAAAAATACAATTACCATGATTTCCTAGCACTGAGCCAGGGCGGTGCCTCAATTTAATGTGCACTATTTCTGGCAGTCTGCTTAGGCCCTAAGACTACATTAGTTCCCATTAACCAATTGGGGGTGCAATTTACATACAATGTAGCAGAATTTAGCTACCTTATAGACAATATTGGGTTCCTGATTATCCAGAAGATAACATACATAGAAGGAATCAGTATGACCTGGGTATTTAGTCAAGAGAGGAGTTATCAGTTGATGGCGAATATCCTTGTAGAATTGACAATGCAAAAGAACATGCTCTATGGTTTCAATAATACCAGCATCACAGTGACAAAGCCAAGAATCATAAGATGTTTTCCTGTATCTTCCTTCTAGGACTGCTAAAGGGAGGACATTAAATCTAGCTAAAGATAAAGCTGTCCTAAATTTAAGAATTGTAATATGGAATAGATACATTGCAGGTGATGAAACCAGCATTTGTTTGTTAATCACTTTATGTTTAGGAAAAGCTGCAACTTCCATCTGGACTTTGATATCTAAGATCCTTTGTTTGATTGCCAGTTTTGCTTGTTCCATACCTAGCTTTAAGATGGTATCTCTGTCTAGTCCAAGGAACTCCAATTTCTTGTTTGTGGCTGTTTCCCAAGAGGACCTATGAGTATCTACCAGGATTAACTGTGTTAATCCTCCAGGATTTTTATTTAGTTTGAACCAGTAATTAAAGATGTTAATCCACAGACTGGTCTCAATTTTACTGACCCCTGCTTCCCTTCTCAGTACAGCATTTGGTACACATCGAGCTACTTGAGATATCTTCCTCAGAAAATTTGTTTGTACTCTTTCGCGGGCTGCTAAATCCCTGTAAGATCCTAATTGGGCTCCGTATAATAATTGTGATTTTGCTTTAGTCATAAAAAATTGAATTGCAGCGGGAATGAACTGGGCTCCCTTGGTGAAGAAATATTTTTGAATGGCATTTGATGATCTTTGGGTGTTTTGGATAACATAATCCAGGTGAGCATTTCTGCTCCCTGTAGATTGAAATACTATTCCCAAGTATTTAAAGGTTTTAACTTGTTCTATAGGTTGCCTTTCCAACATCCAATTTCTTACTTTAGGATGTTTAGAGAAAGTTAGAATCTTAGTTTTAGAGTAATTTATTATTAGTTTTTCCTCAACACAGTATTGAGCAAGAGACTTTAAGGCTCTTTTGAGGCCTATAGGGGACAAAGATAGGATAACTGCATCATCTGCATATAATAGTAAGTTGGTATTAGCTATTTTGGGGGGATGAAAAGAAAAAATTACTCAAAGTGGCAATTAATGAGTTTACATAGTAATTAAACAAGACTGGGGCCAAAACACACAGCTGTCTGACTCCTTTTCTAACTTGTATTTCTTTAGAAATATGTCCTTGTATGCTACATCTCACCTTCAGACTGGTGTTTTTGTGAATTTTAGTAAGCAATAAGAGAAGGTGTTTGTTTATTGAACTGTTCCTAAGTTTCCCCCACAATCTATGTCTAGAAACAGTGTCAAATGCAAATTTGAAATCAATGAATGCTACATAGAGGGGTTGGCCTATATGTGAATTTTTCTCTACTAAGTGATGTAGTACCACCACATGGTCTATAGTTGATCTCCCTGCCTGTTCATCTTTCAGTATTACTTCAGATTCTAGTCAATCCACTAATTTAGCTTGTAGATGTTTAGCGTACATTTTACTAATCTGGCTTAGAAGACTAATTGGCTGAAAATTTGTAGGATCATCTCTTTTACCCTTTTTATATATTGGAATTATAGTGGCAAGACACCAGTCTTTTGGTATCATTGCTGAGTGATCTATTACAGTGAAAAGTGTGGATAACACCAGTATCAACCAATTCATATCATTCTTTAGTATTTCACCAGTAATAAGATCTTCTCCAGGAGCTTTAGCTGGTTTAAGCTGGTTAATTAAGTTCTTAATTTTTGAGTGTGAGACTGGGGGCCAGGAAGGGAGAGTTGTAACATCCAGCATCAGATCAGTTGGAGTATTCTCAGTATGATCATAGAGACCAGCGTAATGACTTTCCCATATATTGACAGGGATTTGAAATAAGGGATTACATATACCTTTTGGGAAGGATAGAGCTACTTCCCTCCAGAAGAGAGTGGGGTTGTTAGCACTGGCTGCTGTTATTAGTTTTTCCCAAGTTGCATATATGCCTCCTTTTTTTTTTTTTTTGTCTAATCAGTTGTTTATATTGTTTCTTTTGCTTCAAAAGATCTATCACTGAATGCTGCCTAGGGTTCCAATTATATTGTTTAAAGAGTGATTTCCATGACTCTCTACATTCAGCATCAAACCAATTTGGTTGATTTTTTTAGTTATTGTCTGTTTTTGTTGTTTTTAGGGGCAGTTAATAGGGGTTGAATTAGACTTATTATATTATTGAAAGTGGTCAATACATCGGTGTCTGACTTTTCATCTATTATTGCAGTATGATAACTCCTAATTACATAATTACCAAGGAATTTAGTAAGTGCTTCTGCTGTTTGTGTCCACTTAGCACAAATGGGGCAAAAATCATCAGCCAGGGCTCTATTTTGACCAATAGGTAAGCCCTTATCAAAGGGCTTTAGATATAACAATGTTGGAAAACAATCACTTTCAGGTCGGCTAACAATAGTAAATTTATGTATATAAGGCACTAGATCCTGTGAGATCCCAACATAATCTAATACTGAGGGTTTAGCACCAGCCCAATGGGTATATTCAGCAGGATAATCATCACTTACAGATCCATTCAGGATAACCAAATTTAACTCTGAAAAAGTTTTTAACATACACAGACCCCTATAATCACAGAATGTATCCTTAGACTGGCAGAGTAATAATGGTGGTAAGGATGTAAAGGCAATTATATTTAGAGAAAAGTGAGATATCATTTACTCCTATTCTTGCATTACGATCTCCAGCCAATATAAAGTGTACTGCTGGAGATGTAACCATTAAAATTTTAACATAACAATTCAATTTATCCCAAACGCATTTTATCTTTGCATGCCCTTGCAATGGCAGGATATAAACATTAATCAAATACAGTAAACTATTTTTAAATTGCAAAAGTATTGCCAAAGCATATTGATCTAATGTAGATAATCTAGAAATCTGCATTTGTAACGAGGTAGATAATAACACACAATCCCCCACATAGCCTCCCGTGGCCTTTACCTGGCACTGCATCTAATACTATTTATTTGTAACCTTCAACATACATTTCTTCAGCTATCCAAGTTTCTTGGAGAAAAATGATGTCATGTCTGGAAATGAAGGACAAAATGGAAGGATCTCTACTCTTAGCTTTTCAGCCCTCAATGTTCCATGAGATTAGGGTCAATGGGGTAAATGCTGTTGATGTTGACTGTCAGTCATTTAAAGTCGTTAGAGGTATTAAAGTAGTCATTTCCTGTGAGACGTTCACATGAATTTCCTTCTCTCCTGTCTTCCCAATTTCTATGCTGGAGCAATTAAGATTATCTGTTCATATGAACTTCTATGAAGTCTGTTGAATTAGTGTCCCTTGGGCCATCCATTGTAACTTTCCATATGACTGTATTTAATTCTCCTGTAATGCCTATCTGCTTAGTTGTTTCCCCAATCTGTTGTTTGATTGATGGCATAATCAAGGTATTTGGACTAGAGCATCTCTTTTTTTATTCCTATGTAGAGATGAACATCTAGGAGACGTATGTGTTGATGGTGTTAATGGCTTTTCTGAGCAATCCTCAGAACTTTTGGGAGACAATTGTATTAATGTGGTCATAGAATCAATTGGGCATACCAAGGGACATTTAGGGGTCATATACATTAGTGATGACAGTGGTTCATCTTGGTCATCAGCAGAACTTTTTAACTCATGTTACCCATAGTGCTGCTAATATCAAAAATATGAACTCCCTGAATGACCTCCAGATGAACTCTGGCAGTGGACATAGATGTAAGTGCCCTCCACGCCCAAGGCATGGGCCAATCACCCTTAATCCTCAATGCATACATAGCCCCCAGATAGTCTAGGAGAGTTGCAAATGGAATTATCTGATAGCATCAAAACCATCGGAAGGTGTAATGTTTGTATTGTACCAACCAATCACACACACACACACCAGGATATTGGCCCTTTGGATTAAGACTGACAGACACAATATAATCCTATACAGCTGGGTGTCATCTTTGTAATTATCACCTTTTGCCTCAGGCCCAGTTTGGTCCTATAAAAACCCCAGATTTTGGCAAGTCAGTGTGCTATCTTCCTGGTCTAAATGACTCCACGTCACTCTGACCTCTGAAGCTAGTAACCGGTATTTCTGCTCAAACCCACGCTGTGGAGTGGACTTGTCTCTATATCCACTCTTCCCGTCCAGACCCCAAAGGCGAACCTAGTCTATTGGTGAGTATATCCCTAGTGAAGCCTGTATTTTATCCCCATATTAACCTCTATTTTTCCTGAGCCTGTATGAGTGTGTGAGTACATATTATTGTGTGATTTTGCCCTATAATAAAACTAACTGCCTCGGCAGACGGCTCAATTGAGCCGTCTCCGAGGCCTGGAAGAGGAGGGGCCACCGCACGCGCGGCAGCCCTTCCTCTTCCTGAGGTCGCCCTGAACGCTTCCGGGTCACCGCACGCCGGACGCGTTCAGGGCGACCTCCCTCCACAGCGTCCGGACGCGCTGTGGAGGATGAGTCGCAAAAAGGGCACCCGCCGCTTTTAGGGCGCCCTTTTTGCGACTTATGAAAGGAGTGCCTTTTTGGCGCTCCTTTCAGGGCCGCTCTAGGAGCGCCGCGGTGGGGCTGCCATAGCCCCGCGGCGCTCCGGACCAGGGCGTCCCAAACGCCCTGGTCTGCAGAGGGCCTAAGACATTCATTGGAAGTATCTGTCTCAGCCCCATTTCTGGGACTTCCCTGGTCTGCTCAGTATACACATTGGGACGGTTCTGCAGGATGTAGTAGCCAGCCCGTCTCGCAATATTGGGCTAATCATAAATTCCCCTTAAAAGGCCCTTGGCTACACTCACTCCCTAATGGTAACAGGGATCAAGTAAAGAACAACTGGAGGGTAGCAGATCATTAATGGTATTTGTTGTGACTGTTACAGATCGTAGTACTGATTTAACAGTTTCTAACTTACACAATATACGCTATTGTTCTGGACGGAGAGTACCAAACATTTGAGCAATTTCTTCTTCATCCTCTGGAAGATTATTAGAAACTTGTATCTTCCTTTTGACTTTATCGATGGAACTATGTCTCTTGCTTGTGTCTTCGTGCCTGGAGTTGGTTTTCAATAGTGGTTGGACATTAGTGTTAAGAAAGACATGTATAGGTGTAATTGCAAA
>JAIPUX010001232.1:22087192-22110094 GCA_020142125.1 Phrynosoma platyrhinos
TACTGATCTATTCCATGTAGGTAGCCAGAATATCTCAAGGAGCTCGCTAGAGCACATCCTTCATTGAAGTAATAAAGAGAGTGAGTGGAGTACTGCTCTTTTGGTATACCATCTGCTGCTATTAAGAGGGTTAATTTTTATCTGTAATAATATCTTGTTTTTCTGAAAAATTAGCTTATCTTTAAAGCTTGTTTTGTGTACTGTGATAGTTTTTGCATATTTGTGTTGAGGTTGTTCTGGTTTAAGATGGTTAATTGTCTTCTCAGTTTTCTCAGTTTTTGATATTGATTTTAGTTTTTCCAATAAATCCTTTATCCCATCTATTTTCTGATTGATACTCGTCAATTGTTCAAAAATTGTGATTACTGTTTTGGCCGTTAATAGACAGTTCTTAGCAACCAGGTCTAAGTCTGTCTTTGTGTTCTTCATAGTATTCAATTCACAAACATTACTGTCATCTGATAAAAGGCTCTCCTCTTCAATAGCTCTTCAATCAGGGAAGCTTGTAAGCAAATTAGAGGTATGATGTGTAGAAGTGTTTGCTGTGTCTTTATATAATAATAGGTCCTCCATTCTCAGTTGTTTAAGAGTGGATGCAGCCTTTATGATTTCCAAATTTTCAGAGTTCCCATCGAGATTTTTCCCAAAGTGCCTATCACTTTTTGTTTTTGTATGGATTTCTCCTTTTACTGCCCTCCTCTTTCATTTAGGGTTGCTCTTCATTGTCATTTTGTACGTTGCTTTATGTCCAAATCTTCACTATTGCTTGGTTAGGCTTAACTATAATCAGTCATATACTACGTTGCTGTGTCTTAGTTCCCAGTGTCAGTGTGAAAGGAGATGTGTCTATGTTTTAGGTCATGGGGGGAGATGGTAATTTGGCATGCCTAAGGCCAAATGCCAACCTTCCTGTGTCTCCGCTCTTGTCCACTGCTACTGCAGCATTCCTACAGGTGTTCCAAGGCAGGGCCAGGCAAGCAGGGCTCCAAGTTATCATCTGCCGGTGAGGACGCCAACTCTCCACTGCTGCTGGGAGTGGTCGGGGGGATTGGAGGACTCACCCAGCCATCACTGCTGCTCTCCTCTGGGCCTCCAGGCCCCTCTTATGGCCTTTGGTGTTTCTGGGAAGGGTGGGGGGGAGTTGGAGGACACACCCAGCCATCACTGCTGCTTTCCTCTGGGCCTCCAGGCCCCTCTTATGGCCTTTGGTATTGCTGGGATGGGTGGGGTGGGGGTTGGAGGACACACCCAGCTGTCACTGCTGCCAGTAACGAGATCAGAGTACAAAGTGATGCAGGGTCCCCTTGAACTCAGACTAGTGACACTGACCCCCTAAGCAGACGGGCGGGCGTGGGCCGCTCTGGGAAGGTGCGCTGCGGGACCGAGGCATCCCCATGCCTCGATCCAGCGGCGCACCATTGGTGCCCCTGGAAAGGAGCTCTAAAATAGCGCTCCTTTCATATGTCACTGAAAGTGAGCCGCAAAAGGTTGTGGCATACTTTTGGCGACGTTTCCGCCGCAGTGTGTCTGGACGCTGCGGCAGGAGGTCCTCATTGGAGCGCCGGCAGTGCGTAGGGCCAGTGGCTCCGAGGACGATCTCGGGAGGGGGAGGGGGCACTGACCGTGCGGCTGCCCCTCCCCTTCCCTGCGCCAAGGATGGCCTATTAAGCCGTCTGCTTAGGCCCTTCATTGAGAAATCTAGGTTTTTTATGGACTAAAACTAGCTGCAGGGCAAAGTTGTGAAACTGCCTGGGTAAGGTAATCCAGTCTGGTAATATTCAATGGGGAATGGGAAAGGATTAAGTCATTGGCTTGTCCATCAGATGAGACATCTAGGCCATTATCGCCCATCCTTCTGATTATGGAGGTGATGATGGTGCCTTTGCAGCTCCCACACTATCTTCCTGACCATGGGGGTTGGGGATTTTCCAGTCTTCCAAGTGATCTTGGCCTGGCCTCTTTGCCTTGCCATGGAGGCACTTGTGGTCCACTGCAGAGTGCATCTGTGGCCACATGGAATTCATACACACACCAAAATTCAGAAAAAATGCACTATTGCTAACACTAGCTGATACAATCTCTGGTGGGGGATAAGAGGAAAAGTAATTTATTGGCATTTGGAGGGCCACAGATTTCTCAGCATTGTTCCAGTTTTTTTTGGGGGGGGGGCTTTGTAATAACCACAGCCACTTCAGTGATGTGCTTCTAATCTGCATTGAAGAAATAATGTAGTTTGGGACAGTTTTAACTGCCTTGGCTCAGTGCTACAGTGTTCTAAGATTTGTAGTTTTGTGAGCTATTTAGCCTTTTCTGTCAGAAAGCTCTGATACCACAACAAACTACAAATCCCAGTATTCCATAGGATGGAGCCATGGCAATTAAAGCTGTATCGAACAGCATTATTTCTGTATTGCAGATTATAACATAGCATTTAGCATTTACATTTCTATATCACTTAATAGTGAACTCAGTACTCTCTAACCAGTTTATAGTCTGAAAGCCAATTGCCCCCAACATGCTGGGTACTCATTTTACTGAACTATGAAAGAATGGAAGGCTGAGTCAACCTTGGAGCCCTGGGACTGAACTCATGATATTGTGGCTGCAGTACCAGCATTTAACCCAGGGATAGGTAACCTTTCCCCTTTAAGGGCCAAAGGACTTCAGCTCCCAGAATCCCAGGAGCTATTGACCAACATGGGACTATTTGCCAACATGGTTGAGGTTTCTGGGAGCTGAAGTCCCTCGGCCCTTAAAGGGGGAAGGTTGCCTGCCCCTGATTTAACCGTTGCACTAACAGTGATCCTAGATTAGTCCTTGGTGTGCCAGCAAGGTGTAGTGGCTTGAATGTTGGACTACCAACTCTGTAGACCATGGTTCAATTCTCAATTTGGCCATGAAACCCACTGCGTGAGCTTGGGCAAATCACATGCACTCAACCTCAGGGCAAGGCAACGGTAAACCTCTTCTGAACACATCTTGCCAAGAAAACCTCATGATAGGTTCTGACTTATGGCAACCTTAGGGTTGCCATAAGTCAGAAATGACTTGAAGGCACACAACAACAACTGCAGTCCTGTGAGCACTTGCTTGCAAAACAGTGAGCTTCCCAAGACTCCTACAAGATGAAAATGGAAGGGAGGCACTTAATTTGCTTGCATGGAGGATAAAATAAAGGCGGTGTATGGGTGACACGAGAACATGGAGGCTGAAGCCTTCTTTCCCATCCTTTTCCCCATTACATTTCATTTTTACCCAAATTCTGCAGTGTAATGGAATTGCCTAACAAAATTACAAATGCAGAGGGCCAGTTTTAATTAGCTTAGGGCAACTGAAACAATGGCAGCCAAACCCCCTAAGCAGACCAGGGCATCCAGGATGCCCTGGGACAGTGCGCCGCAGACCGCGGCAGCTGCGCCAAGGCGCACCGTCGGCGCCTCTGAAAGGAGTGCAAAAATAGCGCTCCTTTCAGAAGACAGGGAAAATGCGCCCTAAATGCGTAGGGCGCACTTTCCCTGGCTTTTCCGCCGCAGCATGTGAGGAGGGCCGGCAGCTCTGAGGGCAACCTCAGGAGGAGGAAGGGGCGCTGCTTGTGCGGCTGCTCCTCTTCTTCCCTGCCTTGGAGATGACTTTATTAGTTGTCTGCCGAGGCCCAAAGTCCCCACAAAGCTATACTTTCTTGCTGTCAAAGGCAAATACATGCAAAGACTTTCTTGGTGGCCATGCTGGCTGGGGGATTCTGGGAGATGTGATCCAAAAAGTAACTTTGTCAAGTGCCAATTATGATAATCAGGTCTGTAGTTACTAGTTCATAATTAACTGGTTTTGTAAATCACTATGTTGTTTGCATTCCTCATTTTCCTAAGTGCTATGAAATTTTGAGAGGCTTCTTACTTGGTCACTTTCCCCATGAGAGACTATAAGAGAACTGGAGACACAGGGGGGGTTTTATCATAACTGTCTTTTCTAAAAGATGCAATCTGGATCATTGTAAGTATGCAGGTACCCAGACAAACTAGTCAGAAAGCACCAACACTATCACTCTTAAATAACTGTATACTTCTGTAGCATCCAGAGAAGCTTCTTGCCAGCTAATTGCAGGATTCAGTCTTTATTCATTCTTCATCTATCCAGATTCAAACTTCAAAATTAGGTGCATATGGTAAAAAATTGGTGTGAGATTCAACACACTTCACCTGAGGATTGAAAAGTAACACCAATGTGACACCTGTGTGGTGCCTATCTGAGAGACATGTTACATATTTTGTGAGGAGATTAGAAATGTACTTATGTTCTCATGTGACAATAAGATGCAAAGAGGAACTACAAGAACTGTGAAGTACTAGAAAAAACAAAGAGAAGCTTATTGCACCAGCACAAAAGAGTCCTCACACCGTCTTTTTTAGTTAAGAAAATGGCCACAACTTTCTTATCTGTACAGGGTGAGAAACAATATCTTTCCATTAATAACTTATTAACTTAACTATAACTTCGTTTTTGACACATGTGTCTGTGCACGTGACTTAACACCTGATGTAATCATCGACTTTAACCAAGTCAATCTATTAGGGACAAGACACGCTCCCACAAGCATATGTCAAGAAAGTTCTCGCAGAAATTGTTAAACATGTCAACAAACCATCCCCTCCCCATACCAAATTAGACATCAGCAGCAAATGTATGATGTAAGCAAATTATGACATCATCATTAAGGTTGTTGACGTAAGAGAATTTTTTAAGCTGTGGATGTAAACCCTTCATCCCCATATCTGAATTATCCTCTGGGGGGTCCCTGCCCACCACAGGAGGGGGCCAACCTAGCTTGGCATCCTCTCCCCCCCAGAAGAATCCATTTAATATAACAAGTGATGGAATCCAGGTATACATCGCAGCCCACCGGGGAGAGATGAACCCCACCACCCCTGTACAGATGTGGCAAATGAACTTTAATTCCATCATGGTTTACAACAAAATCCCCCAGTTCTCCCAACTTCTTGCAAACAGTTCTGTTCACCCAATGACAAGCCTCATTGACAGCAGAGTCCTTTCTTGGACCTGACCAATTTCGACGTGGCAAAAATTTGGTCCATAAAATAACCGGTTTTGGGAATCATCATTGGATTTCCTGTAAGTCCCTTAGAATCCTTTTGACCAGCTGCAGACTTGTAAGCTTCACTAAGTCATTCTCCCCTAAGTGAATAATAAGAATCTTAGGGGGTGGGAAAGTTGCTGTCAATTCAATAATACAACGAAGAAGAGATCCCCACAGCATGCCTCTACAGCCAAACCAGTGGATAAGCTCAACTTCCTCCAGCCCCAAGTTAGGATCTTGGCCTGAATGGATGATATGGCACTCAGCCCAAAGACCAGGCTGTGCGTGACTATCCACACGTCACCCTGTCCTTGTCCTGCTCAACAAAAAGGTACATTAGTTGTGAATGTATGACCCCCTCAGCTTCCTATATCAAATCCAGAACTAACCCACAATGAACAAATATAAGATTTGAATGCTCTAGAGCAGGGGTAGGCAACCTTTCCCCTTTAAGGGCTGAGGGACTTCAGCTCCCAGAAGCTTTAGCCATGTTGGCCAGTAGTCCCATGTTGGCCAGTAGCTCCTGGGATTTCTGGGAACTGAAGTCCCTTGGCCCTTAAAGGGGAAAGGTTGCCTAACCCTGCTCTAGAGCACCAACTCCCAATCCTTTGAATCACAGCATCGCTTAAGCCATGAGTTGCTGCAGCAGTCACCACTCCAATCCAAAAAGAATGAGAGGAGAACTGAACCACTGGCAAACCCGCCTGCTTCAAAGTTTCCTGCAGCAGAGCTCGAAATTGAAACTGCATCAATGGAAGGCCCGAGACATGAAGAAACAAATAACCAGGACCAGTCGGGCACAATCTGTTGTAGTCAGACAATGCCAAAACAGGACATCTGACCTTCAGGTGCCAAAACTATAGTTTGATCCCTAGCCAACTGATCTGTCTTTGAACGTCTAAAACACACATGTATGCCCTGTCCCAAAATTTGTTTTTTTTTTAAATAAATTTTATTGCATTAAAAACATACAGTAAAACAATGTGTATTTATGTATGTATTTATGTAGGTTTGTTTTACTGTATGTTTTAATCCAAAATTTGAACATCAGATAAGAAAAGCACCCTGCCTGATGTGTCAGAGTGGGAGCTAAGAACAAGTTCACTAATTCTAGTGGCAGCGAACAAGGCCAAAGAAAAGGCCGCCCGGAACAAAATAACCTCCTCGGGCGAAGAGCACACTGCTTGTAAAGATTGCCAAATCTGAATCAGAATTGTACCTGTTACTGGCAAGCAGTTATCCTGTGCCACAGGAAGCTCTCTAGACCATCCCTCCAAAGCCCTACAATCCCTAAAATCAACTGAATGATTAGTGAACCCTTCCTCCCAAGAGTAAAAGGCCAGGGCTTCCAACCTTCCCCTAATGGTAACCAGGGACAACCTGGAATGCCTAAGGTTAACTGCAAAATGGAGTATAATCTCCACCAGCAGGGGCCAAATCTCGACTTCCCCCACATCTGTCAAGAACTGTCTGAAAGCTCGCACTGCAAGCTGATAAGATTTGCATGTGGAAGGAGTGATGGACTGAAGAATCGCCCTGTAGATCTCTACTGTCCAAGGCTCCATAAATGGATTGGCACTTCCAACGGTTGCACTGCTGCTTCTGGGGACAATTGTCGAAACCTGCAAAACTGAAAACACGAAAGGGCATCTGCCAAAGGATTTAGTAAACCAGGCAGGTGGTGAGCCTGGAATAAGACATTGTACTTCAGACACTGCACAACTATAGACCTGACCAATGTCATCACCCTTGGGGATTTGGAGCTCTGTGAATTAACTATACAAACTACTGCTTGGTCGTCACACCAAAATCAAACAGTTTTT
The DNA here is from genome assembly GCA_020142125.1 of Phrynosoma platyrhinos. Lineage (NCBI taxonomy): Eukaryota > Metazoa > Chordata > Lepidosauria > Squamata > Phrynosomatidae > Phrynosoma > Phrynosoma platyrhinos. Next base: position 22,094,108 of record JAIPUX010001232.1, read on the forward strand.
TGTGCAAATTGTGTTGGCCATAGGTGAACTGCCACCACAATAGCAAACAGTTCAAGAAAAGTAAGATCCCGTGTCCAACCATTATTAACCCAAGACTGAGACCAACTCTCAGCTGCCCACTGACCTTTCCAATATATGCCAAAACCGTGGGCACCAGAAGCATCGGAGTGAACCTGAAAGTCTGCCTTTAAAAGCATTTCGGTCCTCCAAAATGAAACACCATTGAATTCCTCAAAAAATGACTCCCAAATCCTCAAATCCTCCCGTATCCCACTCGTAATTCGAATGTGGTGATGCGGTGCAGAAACCCCCTTCGTGGCATTGTAAAGACGAGCACAAAAGGCCCATCCCAGAGCTATAACCTTACAAGCAAAATTCAACAAACCTGTTAAAGATTGAAATTCATTCAGTGTGGCCTTATTCCTACCCTTCATTATCCTCACCTGATGCCTCATTAGATCCAATTTCTTACTCGGAAGGTGGGATAAACACTCAACGGTATCTAGCTCAATACCCAGAAAGGTTAGATTCCGTCTTCTCATCAGCCAAGGGAACACCCATCTCTGCCATCAAAACTTGAAAAAGCCGACAAAGTATCCCAGCACCTTGTCGTGCCGGGAGCCCCCGCAAACAAGAAGTCATCTAAATAGTGCATAATTGCATGATTGCCGGACCTCTTGACCACACACCAGTGTAAAAAAGTACTAAATTTTTCAAAGGCAGAGCACTGCCTTATCAAAATAGTACATTCCATCAAACTGAAAAACCAACAAATCAAAATCCTCAGGGTGTACTGGAAGGAGCCTGAAGGCAGATTTTATATCACATTTAGCCAATAGTGCTCCTTTGCCCAAGGTTCTAACCATTTGCACCACTGAGTCAAATGATGCGTATTTTACAGATGCTAATGCTGGGTCAATAGCATTGTTCACAGACTCCACTTTGGGATAGGAGAGATTATGAATGAAGCAGTATTCGCCTGGTGCCTTATTAGGAACAACGTCTAGGGGTGACAACTGTAATGTTGGCATTGGCAGATGTTTATGGGGCTCAAATATCCTCCCTGCCTCTAGTTCTTTGGCCAGTTTATATCTAACAATCCCCAGTAATTCCGTCACCGAACATGCATTAGGTGCGAAATGGTGAACTCTCAAACCAGAATAAGGTATGTGAAAACCGTGTAAAAAAATCCAGTAAATACTGGTTGGAATCCTGGTTAGGGTAAATCCGCAACCAAGCATCTAAAATGTCTAACTTAATGGGCGATGGTGCTTTTTCCTCTGGCTGGTGTTGGCTGGGGGCCAGCTCCAGCCCTGGCCCTCTTACCTCTGAAGCAGGAAGTGCCTGAATGATTGCCACCACAGGTGTTATATCAGTGCTCAAATCTGCAGGACTGCCTCTTGCACTTACCTGCGATGAAGTCCCAACAAACTCCCGGTGCTCTTTCCCAACCCATGACAGGCCTTGTATACTGCCCTCTTGGCTGTGTGACCATAGGCACAAAGCCATTGTCACACCTGCTCAAACGGGAGGCCCCTACCATGACATCCACCCACAACTCAGCCTGTACATGCTGCCATGACAAAGAATGGTCTAAGGCAACCCACATCCAGAACTGCTTGTCATACTGCAGCCAAGCAGACCCTCTTGAATTAAAATGACAATTGGTATATGCCTTAATCATCTCCTGATATTTAGAAAAATCAGAAGACCTTGAGGGCTCCTTCTCCTCAATGATACCCCTGTAAATAGTGAAGCCTATCATCCAATTCACAAAATTCCTCTCTAGCTTAGGGCTTTTGTGAACTTGGAACTTTTTCGGTAAACTAAATACCACTCCGTCCTTCACCATAATTCTTAGTTCCAGATCGCGAAATGTTAGGGAAAACAAATCAATATACTTCCCCTTCCAAATCCTCTCTTTTGTAGCAAGTGGGTGATGTGATCCTAATGGGGTAGACATACCAGCATAAGGTTGCACTCAGCCACACTGTCCACCCCAGCTGGACCTAAAGCTTCCATTGTAACAACCCCTCTGGACTCACCTACCTTGACCACTGAGGACTGCTCCATCTGGAACCCTGGTTCCTGAACTTGGCTCACCCCTGCCGCCGCTGTGGGTGTACTCAGAGATACCGAGGTTGAGCATTCAGCTCAACAGCTCTGATCAGCTTGCCCTCCAGGTGCCCAAACCAAAGTAAGAAACCAATTAATTAGTTGAAGTAGACAAACCTGAGCTGGTCAACTGCTGTGAAGCATCTGCCAATGCTTGAGAAGCTCTCAGCAAGTATAGCACAACTGGAACTCGGTTGTTCTGTTGCAGGGTGGAAGCAGCAGCTCCTAACCCCCTGTTTTTGTGTCACTGTGGTTTCAGGAGTCAGCCCACTGCTCTCGCCTGAAACCACTGCCCTTTGGACCAAGGTGAACAAATCTGCCAATGTAGGCTGTTCAGACACAGGGGCAGCCTCTCCCTGGTGTTCCAAACCTGGAACCTTTTTGAGCAGTTCCATCACATCAGCTATGGTTGGCTACCCAACCTCCATAGCTGAGGTAACCAGGGGACCATGTGATGTATTGTCCACAGACTTACTAGGTGAGAATGCCTCCTGCACCTATGTAATCTGAGACACCCCCCCCCTTTGATCATCATTAGGAGCTGGAATAACTGGGGTTCCAGAACTAACATCCTGAACCCCCCTCTGAGCCAACTGCTCATACACCAACACACATGCCTGCATAGTGCGACCCAACTGGGCCAGGTGTGCAACAATTTCATAATCTCTACCCTAGGGCTTAGACGCACGTTTAGGTGCCGACTGACCAGCACTAGGACCAGCAGGCGCCACATGCCACATAGACTGAGACTTCCTGCGAGGCATAATGGCTACTTTACTCAGACTAAAATTACAAGGTCCTTGGGTTGTAGTGTTCCTGTTAAGGGCTAAAATCTTCCAGCCAGCAATCAATATGGAGAAAAGCCCTAGAAAATAATGAGCCCAGAGAGATGAAATGTCCTAAGCAAGGACAAGCTGAAATAACAAGGCCCTTGGGTTGTAGCATTCCTGTTTAGGACTAAAACCCTCCAGCCATCAACAATATATGGAATTTCCCTTAAAAGAATAATAAGCCCCAGGAAATGAAATGCCCCAATCAAGGACAATTTTCCCTGAAATGCCCCAAGCCGGAACAGCCACCAATCCCAATCACAGGTCCCCAATTAAAAGCACCTGTCCCAAGCAGGGACTGCCACCAGGCCCCAATGGCCTTATCCTGTCCCAAGTAGGGCTAACTCCAGGCTCAAATGGCCTTATCCTGTCCCAAGCAGGGACTAACACCAGGCCCCAATGGCCTTAACCTGTCCCAAACAGCAACTAACTCAAACACAAACCTGAGGCTCCCATGCAGGGACAGCACCTAAGTGTGACCAGCTACTGGCCCCACAAATTGCCTAGGACCAGGCCTCACCAGGCCTTCTCCTCCTCCCAGGAGACCAGGCCTGGAGGGGGCTATCTCACTCTTCCTTGCCCCGATCAGGCCTCCCCCACCCAGTGCGGGGCTAGGCTGAGTAAGGCTGAGACCCTAAAAGATTGCTTTAGCCTCCTCTCGGTCCATCCCAATGGCAATCAGACCTCCCTGATCAGGAGACCAGACCAAGCAAGGCCGAAGCCCCCAAAAGGAACCGCCTCCCACTGAGGCATCTAGGCCTCCACAGCCTCTTTCCCGGCACCTCCTAATGGAGATCGGGCCACTTGGCCTCTTTTACAGGCCACACCAAACCTCCAGATGATCAGCAGCTGACCTTCTCACTCACTGCCCAAGCTAAAATGGCTGCTGCCACGTGGCAGCAGGGGACTAAATAGTCCCCAAATTCTGCCCGAAATCTCGTAAGACTAACTGGTCTCGTGAGTTTATGCAAGCTATTGGGGATCTCACGAGACCCCCCTGATTTGTTGGGAGGTGCAGGAAGGGCGGGACTTCCTACCCTCTCAGCCAATCACGGTGTCGACCTCTCAAAATGGCCGGTGCAACAGAAAGCCCCTCCCAACAAGTTGGGGGGGGGTTCTATGTGTTGGTACTTATTTATTTATGCCTATACAGATATACCTCAGTTAAAGCTTCTGACAAACAAGCTACTTTTTACAAAGTCTTTTAATGTTCTGTCAGCCCTCTTTTTCTTCCTTGTCCTCTATCTAGTTGAAAGTTTTTAGTAGCATTAGCACTGAGAGGATGGTGAAGGGGGCTGGAAAAACACAGACTTTTAGTGTCAGATTACAGTAGTGTGTCTGCAATAAATAATACAATAAAAGCTTGAGTAGGGTAATAATGGGATTCTGTTCTAGCTGATCCTCATGTAGCTGTGTACATCTGCCTACAACAGGTAAGGTAAACAGCAGCTGCCTCCAGAATTCCATTATTGCAAAGCATGTCAAACACCAAAACAGAGAGAAAAGAAGAAAGTAGATAAGTCTGCCTCACCAGCTACACCCAACATATTAAATAAGCATAGAACTACATATTTGGCCACCAATATAGAAATCATAAGTGGAAGCTGGTGGAAGAGAAGGAAAATTATAGATGCATTGTGGAAGAAGTTTTCAAATGATGTCTTAATGATTCAAAATGTTTATTTTTTCCCCTTTACTTTTTCAAGGCTTACCTGACCTAGTTGTTACTTTACACATATGAATATTGTTAGTTTTGGATGAATAGTTTGGAGAAACATGTTGAAGTGCTCTTCTTTTTTTGTGGTGAGGAACCTATCCCTATTCATTCCATGATATTTCTTCCCAATTGCTGTTAGATAAGTACAGTGTGCCTTTGCTATCCACACGGGATCCATTCTGGACACACACACTTCTGCGTGCCTAGCAAAAAATGCAGGACCTTAAGTCTGTTCTTTTCAATGGGTGTGCACCCATTAAAAAAGCCAAGGCTTAGTATCTGCAGATGCTCAAACCACAGATGGCAAGCCAGTGTTTGGTGTGAGTGCACTGTAATGTCCAAGAACACATGCACTTCCTCCTACTAGGGTATACCAATATTTTGATAATTTTAGAAGTTCTGAATGTAGAGTTGCCAAAACAAGGGGTTAAAGTGAAAGGCCAAAGTTCACTTTACATAGAATTTCCAACAATTTTTATACCCTCCCCTCAAAACAATGATTTTGGAAAAATAGCAATCCCAGTCTTGAAAGAAGGAAGGTTGTATGTCCCTATCCTTATATCAATCTTGGGAGGACTTGGTTTATTTTAAGTTGTGAAAGCTTAACTGTTTTTCTTTGTTTCCCAAATGGCATGGAGCATATATGAATCACAACAACACTGCTGTGGTTCTGCTATATTTTGTGGGGAGACAGTGGTAGAGTCTGATGTTTTGGGAAGAAGTCGTTTTTGTGAGCTTCCTGTGTCTCCTGTGATTAACAGGAAGAATTGGCTTCTCTGTGATTTTTTTTTAGTTCAGATAAGCATCCAAAAAGTGCAGATGCTTATCTTTTTACTTATCCCAGAGACGTAGGTCAAGATATCAGTTTAAAAAATCTCCTAAGAACAGGTGTTTTTGTGTGATTTTGAGCACTTCAAGATTCATTGGGTTTAGAAATAACAATGCAGCCTTGTAAAGCAATATTTTATAAAGAGATTCCATTGAACAAAATGACAAGACTTTATAAGCCCTAATTAATTATCACAGGTTGCTTATGAAGCACGAAAGCCTTTTGGCTAATGAAAAAAAAATGCAGTTTATGGACTCATACTGAGGTTGTAAACCAATACACGCTTATCTGGGGGTAAGCTTCATTGAATACAGTAGGCATTACTTCTGAGTAGACCAGAGATTTAATTCTTCACTAATTTAATTATCAAAGAAAGCAACATGTATTTTTAGCAATGTTCTTCACCCTCTGAGAAAGTCCTTTTGAAGCAGATAGTTTTTAAAGACTATCTTCTGTTCAGAACTTATTCTGTGCAAAAAAATTATGTGGTTCTTTATACAGAAAATGGCACCTCCTGTGCAGGAAGCAACATCTTCTGTGCAAAATAGATTTTTAAGCAGAAATATTGCTTTCTATGAAGCAAAATGCTGTTTTCTGCAAACAATATGCTGTAGTTGGGGACTTATTAAGTGCAACATTTTGTTGTTGTTGTTCAAGCTTATAATTGCAGGAAACAGTATTTTTTGCACAAAAATAATATTTCAGAAAATGCTGTTTTCTCTGTGAATGGGGGGAAAAAACACACCTCAACATGCTAATTATATTGTTGTACTACACGATCCTTCCATCCCAGCAAACTCATTGACGAGGAATGCTGAAGCTCAGAACCATTTTGTGAGCAACATAATCCCCATCCCTGTAGTAAAGAATGAATCCCAAAATACCCAGATTTTGTAGCCAACAAATTAAACCAAATTACTGAATAGTGCAATCTGTTACAGAGCTGCGGCAAGTCTTCTCTGTCTAATAACTGAAGTTCATATGAGCACTCTGCCTGCCCCTTTACTTCTTTCATTTCCCTGGTATCTATTTTCCAATACTCAGCTGGCTGCATGTTGCATTCTTCTGACAACTGTAGTTCACATGAGCACTCTGCTTGCACATGCGCCTTGGGTTTCTAGGCTCCAAAAGAATGTTTCTTCCCAATCCTCCCCACCACTTCACACCACCACTGCCACTATTTAGGAGTTTAACACATGGGGGAAATTGGGAGTTTAAACAATGATTAACCCATGTAAATCATTCAATTGACATTAAAACATGCTTAAAATGGCATTAACCCAAGTGTCATTATCCCATGAAGAACCACAGAATAACCAGACAAAAAACAGCAAAAAGTCATTCACAGGAAAATTCCATGAATGAGTTACAGTTGTTTCTTGCCTGGATCTTCATGGGATAATGGCACTTTAATCATGTTTCATCTCAACGTCATGTGAAAACCATTCATGCAATTGTGTGCAAGTGTGGGTTAATCATGGATTCTTCACAGGATAATAGCACTTTTCACGCAACATTGTGTGAAAACCATTCACACAATTCAGATTGTTGTTGTTGTTAGCTGCTCTTGAGTCAGTGACAACTCATGGTGACCCTGTGGAAGAGACATCTCTAAGAATCTCTATTTTCTTGCCCAGATCGTACAAGTCCTTCCCCATAGCCCCCCTGACTGAGTCTATCCATCTGTCTTGTGGTCTTCTTCTCTTTCTTCTACCCTCTACCTTTCCTAGCATTATTGTTTTCTCTAGTGATCCACACCTTCTCATTGTGTGGCCAAAGTACAATAGTCTCAAATTGATCATCTTTGCTTCCAAGAAGAACCCTGGTCTGATCCATTTGTTTGTCTTCTTGGCTATCCATGGTATTCTAAGGGCCTCGGCAGACAGCTTATTGAGCCGTCTCCGAGGCCAGGAAGAGGAGGGGCCACCGCACGCGCGGCGGCCCTTCCTCTTCCTGAGGTCGCCCTGAACGCTTCCGGGCCACCGGACGCCCGGCGCGTTCAGGGCGACCTCCTCCCGCAGCGTCCAGATGCGCTGCGGGGGATAAGTCAGAGAAAGGGCGCCCGCCGCTTTTAGGGCGCCCTTTTTCTGACTTATGAAAGGAGTGCCTTTTTGGCGCTCCTTTCAGGGTCGCTCTAGGAGTGCCGCGGTGGGGCTGCCATAGCCCCGCGGCGCTCCGGACCAGGGCGTCCCAAACGCCCTGGTCTGCAGAGGGGGTAAGTACTCTTCTCCAGCACCACATTTCAAATGAGTTGATTTTCTTTTGAACGATTCTGACAGGTGTTCAGTTGTATGTCTTTGCTCTTCAGTATCATTTCCAGTTCTTTGATAGCTGCCCTACCTATTCCTAGTCTTCTTCTTAGTTTTTGACTGCAGTCTCCTTCCTGGTCAATGTTTGATCTTAGATATGGGAATTCTTTAACTATTTCAGTTTCTTTGTTGTCTAGATTGAATTTGTTTATTTCTGCTGTGGTCATTATTTTTGTTTTCTTTATGTTCAGCATCAGACCTGCCTTTGAACTTTCATCTTTTACATTTCTTATTAACTGTTCCAATTCCTGAATATCTTTTGCTAATATTATGGTGCCATCTGCATATCTTGTTGATGTTGCTTTGTCCTATCTTAACTCCTCCTTTTTCTGATTCTAATTCTGCTTTTCTGATGATGTTTTCTGTATATGAGTTAAACAGGTAGGGTGAGCGGATGCAGCCTTGCCTGACCCCTTTGCCTATTGGTAACCACTTTGTTCCCCTAAATTCTGTTCTGACGGTTGTTTCTTGTGATGGTGGTGGGTTAATCATGGGTTAATCACCCTTTATACTTCTAATATTTCCCCATATGATAAACTCCTTTGCTAACTTTTGTTCCCTTTACTTATACTGGGATGGGAAACTATGGAGGGGGGCATTTATTGCCTGCCCCATGTGGGCTGTATGCATACTCCTGATGTGACTAGAACTGACATGACATCACTTTTAATTCCTGGAATAAATTAAAATACAGCCAATTGCATGATCTGAAGGGTCCTGAAGAGGGTTGAAGTGAGAGAAGTCAAAAAGTCTTTGTGTGTGTGTGTGTGTGTGTGGCTCTTTGTGTTTTTCCAAATTTTTCAGCAAAAAACAAATTGTGGGATTGGAGGACCTCTTCTTCCTATAACTGGCAGTATAAATACATTAGTAGGAAATTATTTTTTTCTGTATAGACAATAATTTTGATACTTGAAACCTAATATTGGGGATTGATCACATTATATCTGTCAATAAGTGAAGACCAGCTTCTCCTCCCCCCCCCCCATTCCATGTTATATGTCCCCCTCTATGTTGTATCACCTTGGCATCTTCCTTGTATGGCTGTGCTAAAGACACACGCTGGGATTCATGATTGTGGTTATCAATGCATAACCCAGAGTAAGATATTAATAACTGATACATATTAATGATCCCTGTGTATTCAACAGTGTAGGGAATATGCAGGGATCATAAAAGTTCCCCAATCCTGAATTACTGTGCAGCAGCCACTGTGAGAAATTGGGTCTATTCTCCTGTCAGTTGGGAAGCAGCAGACTGACATTCCTTCCCTCCCTCCTTCCAATAACCTCCAGTGCAGACAGGAATTGCAAAAGGGATCCCTGTAGCTGTTGCACTGGAGACCACTGGAGTAAGAGAATGGGCAGCTCAGTCTAATGGATCCTGATCAACAGCAGAACAGACCCCCATTGTCAGGACTGGTGGAGTATCAGGCCAGGAGATGCTACTTAGGTATTTAATTAAGGTACTGATGTAGCTAGGTATACTATCTAGAATAGCAGCAACACTGCCTCCCTCCAGGATTTAAAGTCCAGATCACTAGATGCATTTGGAGTGCTTTAATCTGTGCTACTATGCAGCTCAACTGAATTGGACAAACCTCATACATTCTGGAGCTGGTAGCAATCAATACTAATCAACCTAATTTTCCTAGTTGTTCAGATTTGGCTAGATTAATTACATAGCCTTACTGTTTCATTTTATCACAGAAACTATACTATTTTTAGATTTCACTGGGGGAGGGGGGAGGAGAGGAAATCACAGCTTGTCCCCTGAATACAGGTGGGCTATATATTAGCCAAAGAAAATTTTTGAGGATTGTGATGGGTAGTGGCTGATTAAAAACACCACTTCAGTGTGTGATATATCCATGCCAAGTGCAAATTCAGTGTTAAGATTTATTACAGAAGGCACCAAAGAATAAAATATAATCAGTGGGATCCTATATTACCATTATGTACTACATAGCACCATGACTATGAAGCTACATAGGTGATTCCTTCCAGACTGTCCCAAACCGTACTTGCCAGTAAGCAGCTTCTGGGATCAAGAGGATTAATTCCCCTTTTGATTAAAAAACAACAACACAGCTTTCTGATATTCTCACGCTCTTCTCTGAACTATCCCAAGTGTGATGGGGGGGCTGTCACAAATCCCCCTTGTGCGAGCAATCACTTGCACAAGAGGATGTAAGAACAACAAGCTGCCATTTCTCAGTTGACCCCCATCAATACCAGTGGTTGCTTATTGGTAAGTGGAGTTGGGGGCATTTTCACAGTCCTTATGTAGCTCCTAAAATAGGGACTATGTAGAGACCATGAATATGTAGTTGTTACAAATGTGTAATTGTAGGCTACGTATTTGTAAGCATCTAATGAGGATTCTGGTCAGTGTGTCTAGAAATGATGCTGTGCAATAAATGAATCTTTGATGCATCCATAGTTACAGTACTATGTATAATTCTCATCACCTACTCCTGCTTCAACACCTACTCCTACTTTCTGACTTTCAACTGTTCCCCCTTGCCTGAATTGATGACAAGCCTGTCAAGAGTCAGTCAGTGAAGTGTTACTGTCAGCTAACCAAAAAGACAAAACACAAAATCATAGACTCAACAGAACTAAGGGCCTTTACAGACCACCAGAAAGAATGCAGCTTGAGGCCACTTTAACTGTCCTGGCTCAGTGCTAGGAAATCATGGGGATTGTATTTTTTTTCTGGGACATTGAGTCTTCTCTGCCAGAGAGCTCTGGTGCCAGAATAAACTACAGTTCCCATGATTCCTTAGCACTGAACCAAGACAATTAAAGTGGCCTCAAGCTGCTTTATTTCTGGCAGTCTGTAATGGCTCTAATTCTCATAAATGATAAGCTAAGAACTAACCATTCTAGCAGATCTAAAGTTTTGAACTCACTTTGCATTAGTACTCCCCTCAACCATCCCAGTGGTGCACAGAAGAGTCTCTAATAATAAACCAGGAAACAATATCATGAGAGGATGTGTTATGCATTCCCCTGATTCCTAATAATGATAATTACAGTAACAGAAAACATGAGATTTAAACTGTTCTCACACTTCCTTTGACTGGCTCCACAGACATTGTTTGTCTTTAAAAGAAATTATAGCAAAAATGCCAGATAAAAACTCTGAAGGTAAAATTTTAAAACAGGCCAGTGAAATAGCTCTTGTAAATTTAGGTATCATTGTAAAATTGTTCAAATGCATATACATTTTTAAAGAAGGAGACTCAGGCTTGAGGATATTGGAACATATGGGTAACATATACTGTCCAATATCTTGTCAGAAGTAATGTGCATTAACCATGCAGAGTGTTTTATTTGATATTACACATATCCAGCTGATGGGTATGGAAGCGAAGGTCCACATGCAGAAAATGTATCAATGTGCATTGCCATGTGTTTTGCCAGTGATCCACATATGTGTTGCAATATAGGGAGTACATAATGTGGAACTCTGCTTGTGTTTATCTATGTTATCCTGGAGTGATATAGGACATGAATCATAGTTCTCACTATAGTCATGCCTTTTGTTCTCCATTTGACCATAGATTTGGCTTACTACATCTTTGTTGTTGTTAACTGTCCTCAATTTGACCTCAACTCATGGTGACATATCTCCAAGTCTCCTTATCCTTAATCACTCTGCTCAGCTCCTGCAGATTCAGGCCCATAATCTTCCTAATTGATTCTAACCATCTGGCATGTGGTCTTCCCCTCTTTCTGCTGTTCTCTGCCTTTCCCAGCATTATTGTCTTTTCTAGCAAGTCATGCTTTCTCTTGATATGGTCAAGTATGACAGCCTGAATTTAGCCATCTTTGCTTCCTGGGAGAGTTCAAGCTTGATCTGTTCTATGAGTCATTTGTTTGTCTTTTTGACCAACCACTGTATCCTCACTACTCTTCTACACTACTCTAGCACCACATCTCAAATGAACTAATTTTCTTTCTAGCCACTTTCTTCACTGTCCAGGTCTCACATGGGGAATACAATGGTTTGGATGATAGAGTTGTATATCTTTACACTTTAGGAACTTGTCTAGTTCTTTCATAGCCACCCTTTCAATTCCTAATCTTTTGATATCTTGACTGCAGGCTCAATTCTGATCAATGTTTAGTCCTAGTACTACATCTAGTGAAAGATTAAAAAAACAATAGCATAATACTTATCTAACCTGCCAACAGAATGGAAAATGTTTATTGAGTGTTAAATTTCAAGCAACAGTGCAGAACCTTTGTTTGAGAGATCAAGCCTTTAGTAGCAAGATGAAGGTTGAGACAATTGTCATTGTTACCATGATTATGTCAGTTCTAAAGCTATTGTGTTACATCAAGCTGACTCCATGTCTTGCCTTGGTTGAAATCTACCTTTGGTTTTTAATCTACAGTGGCTCTTACCTCCACTTTATCTTTGTGTAGATCCTAACATTCCAAAGAATTTTGCCAAGAAAAATAGGAGTGTGTGGTCCTCCATTTTTAAAAACTTAAAAATGCTCACCTAAAAGTTAACTTATATTTTAATTTCTGCTTTTTTAAAGATTTCTTGGGGGGCAAAGCCAGCAAAGTTTCCACCCTCTATGACCTCATGGAGCCCATTTTAATTTTTAAAACAAAAACAAAGTTGGGTTGGGGTGGTCCTTGCTACACAAATGAATCCCTTCATTAATGTCCAGACTCCATGAAAAAAAAATGCATACTTCTGTTACCAAAAGTACATTTTCCTGAATTTTTGTGTGTATATGAATTCCACATGGCCTTGATGCACTCTGCAGTGAACCACAAGTATCTCCATGGTAAGGCAAAGAGGTCACTTGGAAGACTGGAAAATCCCCAATCACCATAGTCAGGCAGATAGTGTGGGAGTTGCAAAGGGACCATCATCACCTCCATAATCAGAAGGATGGGTGATAATGGCCTAGATGTCTCACCTGATGGGTCAGCTAATGACTTAATCCTTTCCCATTTCCCCTTGAATATTGCCAGGCTGGATTAGCTCACCCAGGCAGTCTCACACCTTTGCCCTGCAGCAAGTCTTATCCCTTAAAAACCTCTAGATTTCTCTCCTCAGTGTCACTAGTCTGAGTTCAGTGAGTCCCTGCGTCACTTTGTTCTCTGATCTAGTTACCAGCACCTCCGTTCATCCCATGCTCTTGGAACTGTTGTGTCTCACGTCACTTCACCCAACTGACCCCGGAGAAAGCTTCATCTATAGTGAGTATCACCTGTAGTTTTGCCTCGAAACCTTTCCCAAGCTAACCCCTGATCTTCCTGAGACTTGCATAAGGGTGTGTATGTTTGTGCATTGTGCGTGTTGCCCTTGTTATTAATAAATTAGCATATTAATTGGAGAAGACTGTCTCTGCTCTGTTTCTCAAATCCCTTGGTCTACTCAGTATACATATCATGAGGCGATGTCCATAGGGCTGTTGTAGCCAGCCCCTCTCGTAATTTGAGTTAATTATAAATTCCCCTACCAACACTCTTGACTACACTTCAAAGCAGTAAGGGCTCCTCAGCAGTGGAGCATATGGTGTCATCCAGGCTCAGATTATTATTTGATAGCATCAAAGCAATTCCATCTAATAGAATGAAACATGTTGACTACTGTAGAGAAAAAACTACAACTTGACTACTGTAGAGAAAAAGACAGATTTAAGCAAGCAGGTTGATCCTTGGCAACATCCAATTGGGATGAGCCTAGCATCAGCCAATAAGAGTGTAGCCAGGAGGGATATAAGGAGGGAGAGAAAAAGAGCTGAGGTTAGATAGGGAATTGGTTAGGGTCAAGCAAGGACTTATCCTGAGGGGATGAAGAGCTGTTGAGACTGCAATAGGCTGCAGAGAGGGGCAGTCTAAAAAAAAAGTTTAAAGAACCCAAGAGACGACAAGGAATGTCCTGGGTGAACTGATGTGTTGTCCTAATAGAGGCATAGTGTGTAGTGATAAGTGAGGCATAAATAATTAGAAGAGATATAGGAACTAAAAGTTTTGTAAAGATTCTGAGTGCTTTGGTTTATATAAGGAAACAAGTATAAAGGCAATAAACAACAAAGGTCAAACAGCATAGCAAATAAAGTATTCCAGTAATGCTTCAAATGTTAACATCTAACATAAGAGATACTGTATCTTAACTAGCAAATAAACTGATAACTCTGTTTCAACAAGTAACTGTCTGGAGTGCTTTCAAAATACAGTTTACACTCTACCAACATTAAGAAATAACTTTTAGTTATGAGACCCCTAGAGAGGTTTAAAGGGGAGTCACCATCACAAATTGATGACAGCAGTGGCACAAAAAGAAAAATGAATAAAATATTTTTAAAAGGAAATTTTGGGCAGTGCCATCTTGTCACTGTCACAAGTATCCCCCCAGAATTTATAACTCTCCTGTTCTCCACTCCCACCCCTCATGGCATCCAAATGCCTCCAGATTAGAGGAGAAAAATATACTCTTGAGGAGATTGCATGGGAGATTAGGGCATTGAAGGAATAATAATAATAAAAAAAGTGTTGTTGCACAAGTAGAGATCTGTTGGCATAGCACAGGATGCTATTCAGCATATTTATCAATGAAACCTAACATTTGCTAAGATTTAATGTGACAAAGGGAATTGTTCCAATGACCTGCAAGTTCATGATTCCAGTGCTAGGTAATAACCTTTGGAAGGACTTTTGTACCCTGATTACAATCAATTCCATTAAAATATAGACTTGAATTAGAGCAGAAATGGGGGGGGGGGGGAAATGTGGCCCTTCAGATATTATTGGACTGCAACTTCTAGCATTCCTTATCATTGGCTACACTTATGGGAGCTGCAGTCCAGCATTTGGAGGGCTTCAAGATACTTACTAGTGCTTTAGCAAGATACTTACTATTGCTTTACCATTGCAGAAATTTGAAAGGGTGCATCTAGAAACACACAACAAGGAATGTCAAGACCATGTGGCACCCTGGTCTGGAAAATGACATGGATGTGGCCACTAAAAGGAACTGGAGCAAAGGGTAACAGGGTTACTACAGTTCAAGTGGCAGGTGCATGTGTCAGCATTTGGCAAGCTATGCATCATGGGAGATGTGATGCAACATGCACAGTGGATGAGTCCATCCAGGTATGAATCATGGGAGGCCTGATGCAATGGGCACTGAGGATGAAACTAGTCAGGTTTCATTAGTGCATGGCTGTCCCATGTTCCTAAGAAGACTACCTATATATGGGAGAGAGTCAGAATCTCCATTGTTGGTTCATTGTGGTTGGTGGTTGGTGAAGCACTTTGTTGGTCTGTATAGCTGTGCATATTCAAGATGGACATCTGGTACTCTATGTATCTTTGTAAATATTTGCAACAAAGATTAAAGCCCTCATTGAGTAAAGTCTCACTGTCCAGTGATTCATTTCTCCAAGGTGAAAGCAGCAGCCTGTGTGTGGGAGGATTTTTCCTATGCCTTCTGGAGCAAAATTCTTCACAAAAGACCATCTTCTGGGTGTTCCTGCCTACGTGCATCAACTCTGCATGTGTGTATGCTAGATCCTGCCTGTCTGCATACCCCAACAAAGAAAGGATCCATTGAATATTTCTGCCAATTGCATATTTTACCAAGATGTGTACAAAGCTAATTGTTTTGAATTTGAATCATGCAATCAACAGGGGAAAGTTTCAGAAATAGCATACATGACATTATGAAACCAAGTCTATCTTTCCTTTCTTAAAATTATATTCAAATATGTATAGAATCTCATATTTTTGCCCTTGCAAATATGCCAATTACGTTAAGTGAAGACTTATAAATTTCCCTACATTTTACACATTGCAAAAGGCCCTGACCATTAGCATAATAAAAAAGAAGAAGAAATCCTGAGGATATTAGTTAATATTTTATATCAGGGTAAGGCCAATTTGCATGCACATAGACTAAAGGAATGGAGGCATTTTCCCTGGATTTCCTTTGGTTTTGATAATAAAATGGTGTACAGACCAGTTCCTGAGGGTGTCTGATAACCAGATTTAACATGTAACAAGAAATCCACAAAATATAAGCATAAACACTCCGATTCATGATTAGAGAACACCAGTACAAATAACTGGTTGTGCGCGATGGTCTCTGGCCAAATAATTTGTAGTTGGTTCCTTTTTTTGATTGGATTGCAGAAAGCAGAGAAATGTCTTGGTAGGT
>JAIPUX010001232.1:22119957-22133337 GCA_020142125.1 Phrynosoma platyrhinos
TTTGTAGTTTCTTCCAACTCTATGATTCTATGATCCTAAGAATGTTATAAGGAAGCATCTTGCCTTGCTTCAGTACACCTTTCAAAGATTTTTTGCTGAGTGACGTAAGATATATTCATCACTTGTCCATCTTGGGCTGCCTTTGGTTCCACTCTGGGAGAAAGACAGCATACAAACAGAACAGAATCTTCAGTATTCAGAATATTAGGATAAAAAAAGCTATAGTTTATTCCAGACCTGTGTATACTGAATCCTAATGAAACCCACCATACAGTATTTGTCTAAGCATCTGGACTCAACAACAGAAATGGTGGTTGTGATACAGATTAGGAGAGGATTGTGGCTAGGAACATGTGTAAAACTTGTGTCTTGTGCTGTGGTTCTAATAAATATCAGGGGTACCACACTATTTAAGTATTCACGTGCAAAAACAAAACATGCATGCTTGTTACACAGTGTATTAAATCTGCATCTGATTTGGCCCCCAGATGAAAGTAGGAAAGAAATTAATGCTAAGGTACTATGTAATTCTGACAGAACATGACACTTTCTGTTACAATGCAGAGAGGCCTGGGAGGAAAACAGGTGATTGCAGGGCAAAGTTATTTTTTTTTGGCCTTTATTTAGTTAAAATCAACATAAAACATACCACATAGACATACAAACCTATATACATATAAAACAAAACAAAGATTAAAACAAGAAACATACAATACATAACTAATCAATTATTTCTAACATACAAACAGAATCCAATTGATTTCCTGGATACTTGGTCAAGTCATTTTTCCTGTGCACAATAACTACCTTTCATCTTATTCTAAGAATTAAACTGAGATTTAGTCTAACCTATAAATAGCTCTTATCTACTTGTACCTTTTATTAACTGAAAAAGCCAATAATCAATCTCTTAGTTACTTATATACCTTTATCTCAATTTCAGTTTCATCTAGTATTCTTCATCATTAATTTCTTCAGTCATCTCTCCTTATCTTACACCTTATTTTTCCTCCTTTATTTTTTTGTTATTAATATAATTAAGTAGCAGCTCCTAATTTTTTTCATTTTTTCCCAATCTTGTCCTCTTAACATAATAGTCAATTTATCTAATTGCATCAATTCAATCAATTTACACACCCATTCCTTTTGAAGTGAAGTCTTCTCACTTTTCCATTTCCTCCACCGTTTTGTGGATAGTAGTCCAATACTTTTTGGCTTTTTCACAGGTCCACCATAGGTGATAAAGAGTTCCCCTTTCTTGGTTACATTTCCAGCATTTGTCCGAAAGTTCTTTATATATTTTGGCTAATTTGGCTGGAGTTACATACCATCTGTGATGCATCTTATAAAGATTTTCTCTCAAATCAAAGCTGGTTGTGTAACTTAAAGTCTTAGTCCATACTATTTCCCATTGTTCTAGTTCAATTATTTGTTTTATATCTTGAGCCCATTTTACCATGTACTCTTCCCCATTTCTTCTTCTGAATCAATCTCCAGCAAACACGTGTAAAACAGGCCTATTTTATGTGGGTTATCAGACATTGTATGCTCTTCAAATTTGTTTTTATTCATTCTTATCCCTATTATTTTAGAGTCAAGAGTGAATCTTTCTTTTAGCTGTCTATATACAAACCATCCTATCATGTACCCTTCTTCAGTAAGTTGGTCTAAGCTTTTAAATTCTAAATTGGCTTCAGTTGATTTAGTTTTTATTAAATCTCAGTAGGTTATCCAACTATCCTGGTGGGTTACTTCTCTGCCATAAAAAGCTTCATGGATCGAGGTACAAATCGGTATTTTAGGACATAGGGCTTTTGCAGACTGCCAGAAATAGTGCAAATTGAGTCCACTTTAAGGGTTAGGGTTAGTGCTAGGGAATTATGGGAATTGTTATTTTTTTCTGAGACATTGACTCTTCTCTGTCAGAGAGCTCTGGTGCCACAATAAAATACAGTTCCCATGATTCCCTAGCACTAACCCTAATCCTAAAAGTGGACTCAATTTGCACTATTTCTGGCAGTCTGCAAAGGCCCATGTCTTTCTTTGTATTTATATCATACTCTTAAAAGAGATTTTCTAATGAAATGGTTCATAAATTCTGTGATTTGCAGTTTTCTAAGATATTTAGCCTTCTCTGTCAGAGATCTCTGGTGCCACAATAAACAACAATTCCCAGAATTTCATAGCATTGAACTATGGCAGTTAAAGTGGTGTTAACTTCAATTATTTCTGCAGTGCAGATGCAGCCTCCCTCCCTCCCTCATTTATTTATTTAGACTATTTATATCTGGCTCTTCAGCCACAAAGGCTCTCTGAGAGCTGCTTATAAATGGTTAATTTGACAATTCCCTCCCCTCAGGCTTACAGTCTAAATAAGACACCACCTGCAAGGAAAAGGGAATGGCATTTCGGAGGGTACTGAGATGACAGAAGATGCTGCCTCTTTTTCTCTCTCTCCAAGGCCAGGGCAGAGGCATGATGGAGTATGAACCTTTCCTTGGCTTCTGGGCATAGGCATAGTGGAACTAAGGCCCTATACAGACTGGCCAAAAGGGCCGGCCTGTGGGTGGAGTTGGGGCATGGCAACCACATGCCGGCAGCCTCAACTCCACCCCGATGACACTGTCATGCCACATGCCCCACTACATGGCGGGCAGCATCAGGGAACTCCCTTGGCACAGTGTTTAGACATGCTGTGCCAAAGGAGCACAGAAAAGCCACCGCTGTAATGGCAAGGGTGGCTTTTTGTTGCCCCAAAAAGGAGCAGCATTTGACAGCTATTTTTAGAGTGGCTAATTGCCGGATCGGGGCCATGGCATGCAGTTGCTGTGGCCCCAATCTGGCAAGGAAAGGGGTGGGGAGATTCCACCCCTTAGGGGCTGTCTGTTTAGCCCCTGAATTCTTTTGTCATTGCTCAACATCACAGAGAGACTATTTGAATGGAGCCGTATCAGTAGTAGCTGTACTAATAACAGTAGCAGCAGCCACCATGAAGGGCATATACCACTGACAAGTAAAGAGGTTGTAATGGAACATCTGTCTTGGAAAATGACACAGACCACCATGGGTGTGTCAGCTCCAAATGTACATTAGCAAAGAATCCTGCCTGTGAGCAGTCTGTGCCCAGGCAATTACGTTACAGATATTGGCTCTGTGGGACAAAAATCATCAACAGAGAAGGAACTCAAATAGAGCTCAAGATGCATGGTGTGAAATAGCCCCAAGGCACAGGCAGTCAGCCAAGAGAACATAAAGGAGCACAGTCCAAAATGAGATTTTTGTGGTTTTACACTGGGGATTTTTTTTTAAAAGAAACATTCTTTTATGTCAGGTTCTGTGAAACACAATCAAAGTTAAAAACAATTTGGCTATCTGACTTTGAATGTGAGCCACACATTTTAGTATTATCTTTAAGGGAGTTGGGGAAAACCTGTCATCTAACTGGGTTTTTTCTCCTGGGAGGGGAAAGGAAGGAGACAGCATTCCAGGCAGAAGTTGTGACCATTCCATCCCCTTTACCTCAGCACCCTCAACTATATAGGTATACAAAAAGTCTGCAGGGTAGGCCATCTCTTCCTTTAGCACAACACAATTGTAAACTTCATGGCACCAGATTGTAAAGACACCTCTCTCTGCCTGTTTATTTCTGTCCAAGCAACATGCTTCCTGAGTCTTGTCTACAGAATACACACCAGCAACTCTTCCTTTCAACAACTTCTAATTAGTGGCAGAGGTTAAGGCCTGAGTACAGCAGTCTGAAGGTAAACTTTGAACTGGCTTCAATCTATTCTGCTTACCAAAGTTCACTGCTTAAGAAGCTTGTTACTAAACTTCCTGCTTGCAGCAGAACGTAGCTAATCCCTGCCATATATCAGTGACTCAAGCTAATGTGAAAATAATCAAAACAAAAGGTAGATTTACCCTGCAGAATTCTGCTTGTAGTTCTGAGCACAAACATTCAATAGCTTCATGGAAAAATGGCTCTTCATTTGATCCAAGAAGAATACTCAGTGTTGAATATTCTCCAGCTCGTTATTTGTAGGTATCATACTGCTGAGGGAACTTTTCTCCTAGGAAATTGACAATAGGCAGATTTCTTTTAAAAGGAAAAAAAATCCCCTTGGGTCACCTCCTGTGCCATTACCAACTACCCTAAGTAGGCTAATAGAAGGGAGGAACCTTCTCAGTAGGTAATTGTAGTTCTCCTGCTGAACCCTGCACATTGATCTCCTTCCATGGGCTATTACAGAAGGACTAGACCCAACTGAATTGTTATACAGTATTATATATGTCTACTTAGAAGGAAGCCACACTACTTCCATGTCAATGTATATTGGATTGCAGCCTTTTTTATTTAACTATGCATGACCAGAGTTTTAAAATCAGGTTTGGTGAAGGATTCTGGGGGATGTAGTCAAAGAAGTATTTTTCCCCTAAACTTCCTTGGAAACTGCTAATAGAAGGAAAATAATGATGCCTGATCAATACGAATTGCTTACATTAAGAGATATCAGCTCTGAGGGGACAAGGATAATTAATATCTACTTTTTCCCATTTTGAGCCAATTTCTAAGGGCATTTTGAGTGGCTCTTGCAAGCAGGAGTGGGCACAGCATCTACAGAAGGATGACTGGGACCAGTATCTAGCCAAATCATGGGGGTGCGGGTGGGGGTGGGGGTGGGGAATCAGGCACCACAACAGTGAACACTCATAACTGGAACATTTCCTATTTATAGAAACTGGATCTAAGCCAGAGAAAGGAAGGCTGAATAATTGAGTATCATATTTTGACATACAATATGCCAAACAGAAAGAGACTTCTCTTCCCTTTGTTGTGATCTAATCTTTTAGGCAGGTTCTCTCTTTCTTTACAGAGAAGACAAAGCATATGAAATTAAGTGCGTAAGAGCGATCTGACGATACAGTGACAATGCAGACTTAAAAAGGGCTCCTCAATGCAAAAGCAAAATCAGCCTGAGCTTATTAAAATAATGCCATTCTCTTGAGCCTTTCTGTCTCTTGTGTGATTTGTCCATGTATGTGTGTTTAAAAATCCTCTGAAGGGCTGATTGGATCAGTGGTCTCATAAGACTGTGATATCTTTAAGCTGGTGAATGTCATTTGAATTTCTTTACAACTTTTTAAATAAGAGGGTTTAAAAACAGTAACATTAACACAATGTTAAACAATGTAGCAAAGTTTTGGTTTTATGCTCCTAAATTTTATAGCATGGGCAAACATTACAGTGTCTATTTTTTTCTGACAATATAGCCCAATTTTCATTTAATTTTTTGCTACTGTTTGAATACTGGTTCTTTATCTCTTGATTTCAGGAAACCTGCATTGATGGGGAAGCACCGCCTAGATTGGCTTGCCACTGGGACGGTATATAAATAAATTATATTATTATTATTATTATTATTATTATTATTATTATTATTAGTTCTTCAGCCATCTTTCAACTGCCTGCCCAATCACTGTAACCAGTAACCAATGAGATCTCCAGAAACTGTTTCACCTTAGCTGTATCTACACTGCAGAAATAATACAGTTTAACTCTGCTTTAACTGCCATGCTCCATCCTAGGAAATTATGGGATTTGTAGTTTGTTGTAGAACCAGAGCTCTCTGACAAAGATGGCTAAATATCTCAGAAAACTACAAATCCCAGAATTGCATAGCATTGAGCCATGACAGCTAAAGTGGTGTCAAAGTGCATTATTTCTGCAGTGTGGATACAGCCCATTTGTATGAGGCAAATTCTCTTAAGGTTTCCTGACTGCCTTCAGCCAATACCAAGTAAGCTTAATTATGTAATTTCTAGATGGGGCTG
This sequence comes from Phrynosoma platyrhinos, assembly GCA_020142125.1. Classification (NCBI taxonomy): domain Eukaryota; kingdom Metazoa; phylum Chordata; class Lepidosauria; order Squamata; family Phrynosomatidae; genus Phrynosoma; species Phrynosoma platyrhinos. The sequence goes on from JAIPUX010001232.1 coordinate 22,125,790, forward strand.
CTGTGAATAACAATAACTTCCACTCTGTATACAAAAACTGCAGAATAGTTGTTATGGATACATTTCTAGGTATCTGGTTCTGCTTGTTTATTGTATTGTATGTGCCAACTGTGTATGTAATAGGCAACAAAGATATGACTTTGCACTGTCATCTAAGATTTTGGGTGAGGAACCATGATATGGTATATCTAAGACTACTTGGGAAGGGTATATGTGCAAATGTGGTTAGTCTTCATAGAAGTAATGTCAATTTTAGTAGATCAGTGGTACTAGCATGGTAGTTGGCAACTACATCATATACTCATAGATGTGGTTTCTCCATTACATACAAAGAGGAATGGGTAGCATCCCAGCAAGCCCTAAAATCATGGCTAAAATTGTTCCCATGCAAACTTTATCATTGGTATGGGGTGTATAAATTATGTCTATGACCTTGCTAAGAGCTCCATTCACACAGAAACCAGATCCTTTATGTATATCCTAAGCTAAATGTGGGAACAAACATATATCTGGATGGATAAAATAAATTTGCACTGAGTGACTTCTGACTGTACTGTATTACAATATATTTCAGGGGATAAAAATATCCATTCCACAGAAGTGACTGTGGATACAAAAAGAACATAATATCAAACATTTAGAGCCAGAAAACAAATGGTCATCTGAAGTGAAATGTTTATTTTAAGTAGCTGTCTTACCTTCTTTTCAGCAAAAACAAAAACAAAAACAAAACAAAAAACAAAACAGGAGGACAGGAGAGACCCTCTCACAGACACAGGAGTTTACTGCATACCCTGCAGCTATGGACAAGTCTACATAGGGACCACCAAACGCAGTGTTCAAACACAAATCAAGGAACACAAGAGGCACTGCAGACTGGGTCATCCAGAAAAAATCAGCAGTAGCAGAACACATTATAAACCATCCTGGGCATAAAATGCTTTTTGAAAACACTGAAGTTTTGGACCATGCCAACAATTATCAGTCAGAATGCACAGGGAAACCATTGAAATATCCCCTTCTGGGATATTAGTCCAGCCCACTCCTGGGATGTCACCCAGTTTCCAGTCACCTGACGTGACTCTGAAGAATTGAAGGTTTCTGACTCAAACCTCTGCCTAGTGTTGCATCAGCCCCCTGTGACTCAGGACCATTCAAATGCTGAGTCTTCATGGCTCCCAACTGTATTAAGGTAATAACCTTCTCACCTTTGTCCCTGTTTCTTTGCCCCAGTCACATCTATGCCATTTTCTCTTCAGAGTGCATTTTACTCTGATAAGAGCAACACACAGATTAACATGTAAATCACTTTCTCTCAACCAAAGGTCACACAGTGTGTATATATACACACACACACACACACACACACACACACACACACACACACACCCCACTCACTTCCATGCCAGCATTCTCTGAAGATGCCAGCCACAGATGCTAGTGAAACATCAGGAATAAAATCTTCTAGAACATGGCCATATAGCTCAAAACCCACACAAAAAATGAAAACAAAACAACCCCCAAAACTGTAACCCAAATAACCTTTGCATCTAAAAAATATTACCACTGTTACTTAACAAAAAGGCTTCTTGTGAAATAATAATAATAATAATAATAATAATAATAATAATAATAATAATAACATAAATTTTGTTTTTAACCCACCCCTCTGCTCGGCAACCGGGGCGGTGTACAACAAGATTAAAACAGATAACAGTTAAAACACTCCTTCAACCCATTCCCTAACCCTCCCCCCGTATAATAGAAAATGTATATAAACCAAAAAAGAAAGTTGTTTTAATAAATTTGCAGATAAGCCTAGCATTAATGGAATTGTGGGTTACCTTTCTACCTCAATAACAAAATTGTCTGCTCTGAAGACAATACCTTTAAATGAAATGGTTTCCTTTTGCCAGAGACTCTGCAAACAACCAGAACATCTTACTTGAATGATCCTTTATGATCCTTCCCAGCAAGTTTTCTACATGTGAACCATCTGTTTTTCATCTTGCACACTGCCCTACTGTGGAAGGGGTGTGTGTATGTGTAGATGTGTGTGTGTTATTCTGTTGAATGGTAACAACAACTGCCAATGTGCATTAGATTTGAATTAGTGGACCTTCTTATTTTTAGCTGCTTTTTTTTTTAAAAAAAAATGGTCCCACACCATTTTTTTGCTCAGCATGGAAATATGGTCCAACTAGTATTGTCAGTTTACTGTTTAATTTGTTTTGCTGATGCATTCACATTAAAATTTAGTGGGAAAATGGGATAAAATTTTAATAATAAAAGAAGTATATATTTGAATATTTGTCTCTATGTGTGAGTAATTTAACTGACTTGCTAATAAGTCTATATACAGCTGCCATGCAAGTCTCTTCAAGAAGGTTTGTAAGAGGTTTCCCCCCTATTTATTTTTTTTTAAAAAAAGACAGGTACTGAATTGTCAGTTAATTCATTGTGCATCAATACAATGCAATGATAATAACTGCATTTAAAAATAAATAAATAATAAAAAGCCTTTGTGACTGCTGATCATGCATAGAGTTAAATCATGGCTAAAGTCTGGCTATTTGTGATTTATACTGAAGCTTTCTGTAAGCATAGTTTTCAGGAGAGCCTTTATAGCAGTCTACCTTCTGATAAGTACCAACCATTCCATCTAGGGTGTCTGGGTCTTAGTGGCCCACAAAGGGAAAGAATTTTGTTGTGTATAGTCTCAACCCACTTTCTCTTTTAAACTTTTTTAAACAATTGCAAACAGCCTCACCATTTTTTTCATGGTACTTATTGGAAAGGTAAAAACATCAAAGACAGAGTTAATTTCCCAGTGGTTCAAATGATACTCCATCTTTGAAAGAGGTCATATTCCACAGGCCTCAAATTCCAATTAATAATTTGAATGTAATTATAATATCTGGTCTTCTTTTGGAAGTACATACATTGAAATCCACAGTTCTACTGCATAGGGGAGTTTGGAGCCATTCTAGTAACTCAGATCATGTTTGGTTTTTGGGGGGTTTGATTCCTATTGACTGGACCAGATATTTATTGCAATAATCTAACTTTTGGGAGCAATTATCAGAAACTTTGCTGCCACCTGATGGACCAATATATATTTCAGTGCTAGCAATACTCCTGTATCTCAGTTCTCTTAATTTAACAGTATTTTAACAATCTAAGATATTGTCCCTCCAGATGCCAACATAGCATGTCAAGCTACAGAAAAGAGCTGAGTCCTTTTCCACTCAACCCCTTTCTCTCTGGCAACATGCCCATGCCCATGTTGGAGAGAACTACACTGCTGAAAAGGTAGATTTGTGGGAGACTTTGATTGTTGTGTGCATAAAAGTGAATTATGAGAGCATAAGGCAGACTTATGACATCATAAGTACCGAACAGGATGCCATCATCGACTGCTATTGACAACTCGTGACTTTGAGAGGAAATAGGAAAGTTTGGACTTCAGGACAGCAGAATTTTGTTTTACCAGCGTAACTGTTCTTGCTTAATCTCTATCATCTGTCTGTCTGTCTGTCTGTCTGTCTGTCTGTCTAGTAAAATATTTATATCCTACTCTTTATCTGAAGATCTCAGGGTGGGTTAGAATAAAATCAACTTAAAATAAGTAATTACAAAATTTAAAAGATTAAAAATATAATAGTTTCCAATTTAAAATCAGGCAATTTAAATAAATAATAAAAAGGGATGTATGTGCGTTGGGGGAAAGTGTGCACAAGGGGAGACTGACATAAAAAAAATTCCAACTAAATTTTCCTGGGTGGAGTTTCAGACAGGACTGAATATAATAGCAGGAAAATAACACCTAGATCAGGGGGCAGGGGGAAGCTTAGGGATGAGAATCCTGTGAAGCCCTTGGTTTTTCTGAACCTTCCCATAGTACGTGGAACAGTCTTCTGTTCCCACAGCCTCCCCTTCAAATCTGTTTCAGGGATCTCCAAACAGATTCTCCTCTGAGGGTGGGATGGGTGGTTTTCTGTGACTCCTTCTTTCTTTATTTTGTAATCAAAAACTGTTCTTGCTCAGGAGGGCATCCATTTTTGCTGTCTCAGCTGGAGGGAACAGCAGTGACAGGATTCTGAGTTCCCCAGAGTGAGACTCTCCTTCCTATCTGCACCCACATCCCAAGAGGTCCGTTGGGGTGACATCATGATTTATAGCAGTGGGTGACACTAACCCTAGTGAAGCCATTGATATCTAGTATTCTGAAAGAAATCCTTGGAGCCTGCTGTTTGATGACGCAGGACTCTTACCATCAGTATTAGAGAATTAGAGCCAGTTTTTAAAGTCTTGCCTTACTAAGGGGGGTTGCAGACTGCCAGAAATAGTGCAAATTGAGTCCACTTTTAGGGTTAGGGTTAGTGCTAGGGAATCATGGGAATTGGTTTTTTTCTGAGACATTGAGCCTTCTCTGTCAGAGAGCTCTGGTGCCACAATAAAATACAGTTCCCATGATTCCCTAACCCTAACCCTAACCCTAAAAGTGGCCTCAATTACTGTGCCTCTCTTTTTCACCTTCTCTGGAATATTCAATACCTCTGTCTTATCATCATTGGAGACAGGGGAATCTGCTACAGCCACTAAAAACTAGGCTGTCTCAGACCTCCCAGAGGACCTTTTCTGCGACCGCTCCCAGACTATGGAATGGCCTGCCGGATGAGATCCATCTAATTACCACTCTTGCTGCTTTTAAGAAAGCAGTAAAGACAGATCTCTTCCGGCAGGCCTTCCCGGAATAACTCTCAGCCTAGGGATGGGTCCCTGACTTGTAAATCTGACTCCTTATATTATTGTTGTTATGTTTTTAATATTGTATTTTAATTGGTCTTTTGTTTAATTCTGTTTTAAGGGGATGGGAGGGTGGGACTATGGGATGATTGAATGTTTTTAACTTTGTTCTATTTTAATATTGTTGTACCCCGCCCTGATTGCCGCGCAGAGGGGCGGGTTATAAATAAAAAATTATTATTATTATTATTATTTATTACAATTTTCTTCATTGTTCTATGTGTGCTTTTTCCTGGTTGCCCCAACTTTGTCCCTGGGAATACTGGGGGTAATAAAAAGAAACATAATGGCAAGAACAGGCTTTCATGATTAATAATAATAATAATAATAATAATAATAATAATAATAATAATAAACTTTTATTTGTACCTTGCTTTTCTACTATAATAGTAATCAGAGCAGCTTACATGTTAAAACAAACCAATGCAAAACATAAGTCATATGTCTTTATCCCCCCCCCCCTTAATGATCAGTTAAGCAATCTGAGTTAATCTTGAAATTTAGGAGTTGGTAAGTTTCCCACATGGGCTTAAAATGGATGAGAGGTGGAGTGTAACTCTTCACATTTCATTCTGGCACAACAGAACATAAATGTTTTATAAAACTAACTTTGCTTTGTGAAATTATGTAAACATTTGTAAGTTTTCTTTGTTTTTCACTTTTTTGTGCAAACATTTTGTTTTTTGTTGCTGTGCCCTCCCTTCACCCATTCTTCACTGACATGGAACTGCCTCATCTTGGGGAGGATTTGAGTGAGGTTGGTTGTTGCAGAGTTGAACAGAATTCTGACAACTGCAATATAAATAACAATAAAAACAACAAACAACAAACAGGATACAGTGGTATAAGCTAGATTTGCATTATTGTAACTCACTATTAACCCTTCTTTTTATGCAAAAACAGGGGGCAGTTGTCACTGGTCATTACACTCTTGCTGGAAGATGAAAATCTCACTACAGCTGAACTGTATATTTCAATAGGGTGTCTTGAAATAGCCTTTTCCCCTTGAGGATGAGGAATTTTGCAACTCCACTTACATCTCTATTTAAGGTGAGTATTCACTCCCCTCCACCCCCAGCCTGGACTAGAACTTGTATTTTGATCCTACGGTGTATTTGCAGAATTGGCCACAGAACAGTGATTTTCAACATCCAAATTTGTCCAAATTTCCAAACATTCTCATTCAGGTAGTGGCTCCTTTATTAAGCACAGCCTCAAAAGAAATTGTGCCTGGTTTTTCAATGCCTCTGTTTAAAGAGAACCTAACAATAGATTGCTGTGATTTCTTAAAATATATTTGTTGCCCTTGCTCCTATAAAGCATTGCTGTATAACCTCAGCAGGGCCTCTAGTCTCAAGGCTTTCCATCTAGCAGTGAGAATTCTGATTCACTTGAAATGAGGACATACAAAGAAGGAAGAACATGGTCTACCAACTGTATCACAGCAACAGTACTGACTCTGAGTCAATTTATATGTAATTTTCTTCAACAAAAAATGTGGTCTAAGATATTTGCATTTAATTGTGTGGTTTCCTCCAAACTGCTTCCTCCTAGAATCTACTCATTTCCATGCAGGCATTTTGGCCTATGTTTTTACTACTAACTTCATTTTTAAAAAGAAAGAAAGAAAGAAAGAAAGAAAGAAAGAAAGAAAGAAAGAAAGAAAGAAGCAGTGGGGTGGGTGGGGAAAACCAGAGGATTATAATGGAATTGTAAGTGACACTTCTCTGCAATAATTTGTGGAGTGTGTGTCATCGACACAATGGGTTGTTAAAGCTCAGAGGCATTACGGTCTGTCATGTCATATCATACTTTGGAAGCTTTTAATATCTGGATTATGGACACATTAAACTGTACTCTCTCCTGCCTATTATGTCAATGGGATTTTGCATATTTAAATGATTCTACAGTGTATAATCCACGTAGTGTGCCATGCATGCACAATAGGGCTCAGCAGCAGACTTTGCTTGAAAACTAGGGAGACTTCCCTAAACTTGTGAGTTTTCAGCATTCTGATTTCTAAGTGACTGTTCACTAGTAAATCTGTTTATCAGTATCTGTTGACCAACTGAGAGGAAGAGATAGATGTATGCATACATACATAATATAACATATACTTTTAGTCATACAGTGTTCAGATACTACTATCTATTGTCTGTTAAGACCTTGTCCTACATGAACTCAAAATCAAGGTCAGCTATGAAAAAAGTAGTAAGTGTATACCTAGATGTTACACATAAACTAAATGAAGAAACAGAAAGCTGAATTGAGGAAGGATAAGACCTGAGAAGGCTGTGACTAAAGAAGACCTCCTGTGACCCTTGTGGTCTCTTCTAGCTCTCTCATTTTATGGGCAAAACAGATGGGCAGGAAAAAGTTGCTTAAATCTGCCTTTTCCGAAGCCACATTAAAACCCCACCAACTGCACCACTGGCTCCCAAGGTGGCTGGAGTGTGCATGTTATGACCACATGGCACAGCTTTAAGCCATGCTGCTGGGTGCTTTGTTTTAATCATCCCCGCCACTTTCTCATCTGCACATATTGCATCTGCAGAGTCTCATCCAGCAGTGCTGTTTAGGGTGGTAAGAGAACTGACGTAGGTTCTACCTGCACAGAACCCATTACGTAACCTGACAATGGCCTGCTGTGATGTGTTTAACAACTTTTTTGTGGATAAAATCTCACAGATAAGAGCTGACTTAGACACCAATGTTGTAACAACAACAACAACAACAACA
>JAIPUX010001232.1:22170347-22186258 GCA_020142125.1 Phrynosoma platyrhinos
TTTGTGTGGATTAACCAGCAGATTTGCCCCTGTGTGATAACGTCCCATTTGTGTCAGACTCAACCCATGGCGACCCTATGGATGAGACATCTCCAGGGCCCCCTGTCCTCTACTGCTCTGCCCAGCTCCTGAAAACTCATGTTCATGGTCTCTTTAATAAAGTCCATCCATCTAGCATGTGATCTTCCTCTCTTTCTACTTCCCTCCACCTTTCTTAACATTATTGTCTTTTCCAATGATTCATGCTTTCTCATGATGTGTCCAAAGTACGACAGTCTACGGGGCCTTACAGACTGCCAGAAATAATGCAGCTTGGGGCCACTTTAACTGTCCTGGCTCAGTACTAAGGAATCATGGGAACTATAGTTTATTGTGGCACCAAAGATCTCTGACAGAAGTCCCAGAACAAATGTCCCAGAAAAAAATTCCCATGATTCTCTAGCACAGAGCCAGGACAGCTAAAGTGGCCTCAAGCTGCATTATTTCTGGCAGTCTGTAAAGGCCCTAATCTTGTCATCTTGGCTTCTAGGGATATCTCTGGCTTGATATGATTTAGGACACATTTGTATGTCCTTTTGGCTGTCCATGGGATCTTCAGCACTCTTCTCCAGCACCACACCTCAAATGTGTTGATGTTCCTCCTATTTTCCTTCTTAATTGTCCAGCTCTCACATCCATACATGGTAATAGGAAATACAATGGTTTGTATAACTCTGGCTTTTGTGCTGAGTTGTATGTCTTTGCATTTTAGAATCTTTTTTTAGTTTTTTCATAGCTGCCGTCCTGGTTTCCTGGCTACAGTCCCCTTTTCTACCCATGTTTGATCCCAGATATGAGAACGCTTTTGCTATTTCTTTTTCCTCATTGCCTAGTTTGAAAGTGTGCATGTTCTATGTGGTCATTATTTTTGTTTTCTTTATGTTCAACAGTAATCCTGCCTTTGCACTTTTTTATTTGATCTTCCTTAGTAGTTATTCCAGGTCTATGAGGTTTTCTGCTAGTATTATGGTGTCGTCAGCATATCTCAGATTGTTAATATTTCTTCCTCTTATTTTCACTTTTCCCTCATCCATGTCCAAGCCTGCTTTCCTTACAATATGTTATTCCTATGTTGAATAGGTAGGGTGATAGGATGCAGCCTTGTTTGACTCCCTTGCCAATTGGAATCATTCTGCTTCTCTGTGTTCTATTCTGACAGTAGCCTCTTGTCCTGAGTACAGATACCTCATCAGGACTATCAGATGTGTTGGTACTCCCATGTCTTTAAGGGTGTTCCATAGCCTTTCATGATCTATGCCAGGGGTAGGCAACCTTTCCCCTTTAAGGGCTGAGGGACTTCAGCTCCCAGAATCCCAGGAGCTATTGACCAACATGGGACTATTGGCCAACATGGCTGAGGCTTCTGGGAGCTGAAGTCCCTCAGCCCTTAAAGGGGAAAGGTTGCTTACCCCTTATCTATGCAGTCAAAGGTTTTGCTGTAGTCTATAAAGCACATGCTCATTTTCTTTTGGAACTCCCCACTACGCTCCATTAACTATTGTATATTTGCAATGTGATCCCTGGTGCCTCTTCCTTTCCTGAAACCTGCATGGACCTCTGGGATTTCTCTCTCCATATATGGTTGGAGTCTATGTTCCAGTATTTTGAGCATAATTTTGCTTGCATGGGAGACTAGTGCTATGGTCCTATAGTTGCTGCAGTCTCTTGTGTCTCCTTTTTTGTAGATGGGTATTTATATTGACCACTTCCAATATGTTGGCCATTATTTTGTTTTCCATATCTGTTTATTTATTTATTTGGAGTATTTATACCCCACACTTCAGCCAAAAGGCTATCAGAGTGGCTTACAATTGGTTAACATATGTTGGTTAGCACTAGAGTTGATTCTGTCAGTGTGGATTGCAACAGTTCTATTGGTATATCATCTGTTCCTGGAGTCTTGTTTTTTTCCATTTCTTTTATTGCAGCCTCCACCTCAGTTTTTAGAATCTGGGGTCATCTTCATATGGTTCTTCGCTCCATGTGTCCTTCATTTTGTCATCTCTTTTGTATAGTTCTTCTGTGTATTGCATCCAATGTCTTTTTATCCCTTCCTGGTCTTGAATGATGTTATTTTTATTGTTGTAAAGTGTCCCAGTCCTTGGTTTGAAATTTCCCTTGATTTCTCAAATCTTGTGGAATAGGCCTCTCATTCTTCCCTTTTTGTTGTTGTCTCCTATTTCTCTACATTTGTTGTTGTAATAATTTTCCTTGTTTTTGTGCACTAGCCATTGTACTGTTGTGTTCATGTTTCTTAGTTTATTCCTATTTCCTTTTTGTTTTGTTTCTCTTCTTTACTTTATTGCTTGTAGCATTTTATCTGTTGTCCATGGTTTCTTCACTTTCCTTTTGTCTGTTGGAAGCATATTTATGTCTTCTGGCTTCAGACCAAAGCTGTTCTGGTTCACAATCTATTATACTTAGTACTGCAAAACTATTCCTTATATTGTCAGTGAATTCTGGGGAAATGTTGTGTAAATCATATTTCCTTATCACCTGTAAATAAATAATTTTACCATGAGCAGTCCGGTTCAGCTTCCTGATTTCATCCTGGTATCTCTAGCTTTGGCTCAGATACTGGAATCCCGTTCACATCTCATTTGCAGTGTGACAAAGGTTATGGGCCCAGAGGTCCATGTACAGTGCCACGTGTGAAAGTATCACCCATTCCAGGTTTGGGTGCCTGGAAGCTTCACCTGTGTTGTGGTGAACTTGGTTTGGTATGGAGAAACCTGTTGTTGGGACTTTGAGTTCTTATGGTGAAACAGCAGAGACAGCAGCTGCAGGACAGGGTAGACTTCCTTTTGAGAAGCTAAATGGTAACAATTATTTAGCTTGGGCCGGGAAGATGGAATTCTTTCTGAAGAAGGAAGATCTGAGGGAATATGTGTCTAATCCAGCCCAGAATCCTGATAAAGATTAGGAAAGACAGGAGGAGATTGCCCATTCATGGATTGGGCTAGCTGTGGAAAATTCCCAACTACTGTTAACTCGTAACTCACCCTCTGCAAAACATAGCTGGCATGTTTTCAGAGACACATATTTGACAGACACTCCAATATCTAAACTTGTTTTAACCAGGCAGCTGTACAGATCTTGGCTTGAGAAGGGAGGTGATGTTTCTACACAATTGCAGAGAATGTAGGCACTGTTTGCAGACTTGGCTGAATGGGGAGAAGTTTTTACTCCCACTCAGCAATGTTTTATTGTGTTCAGTTCCCCAGGAAAGGAATGGGACATTTTATCTTAAAGCCTTGAAACCCTGCCAGAAAGTAACTTTATGAGTTTCTTGACTGGAAAGCTCCAGGAAGTCTGCAAGGAGATGACACAGAGTGTAGGAGGCAGCAGAAAGGAATGCTGTTTGCAGGAGGCTGTCCAGCAATGAGGAAGCTTCAAACAGCATTTCTGGGATGGAAGCAGTCTACAGTGTCTGGAGATGTTTTGCCTGTGACCAGCAAGGTCATATTCTCATGGAAGAAGCAAGATAAAGCTCCAAGGATGGGACCACATGACAACAAGAAGACACTGAAAGAAGACATCAGTGTGATGTCAATTCTCTTCAAGTAAGGGAATGATAAAGACTGTATACTGGACAGTGGCACATGTGCAAAAACAAAGAAATGTTTCAAAACCTCAAAGCAGCTCCTATGCCATGGATGTCAGTGGCAAATTGACAGAAATTATATGTTGAGGGCTATGGACACTATTTTATGCCATTCTTGGGTCATGTAATGGAAAATGTCTATTTAGCACCTGCAATGATTCTGGATATAATTTATGGATGTAATTTCTGGATGTAATTTACATAAATTTGATGTAAAGTTTACTGTCACTGGCTGTGAGATAAGCAATGGTGAGAAGGTGTGTGCCACTGGAGAGGAAAGAAATTGGTTATATTTCTTGAAAGGTACTGTACATGCCACAGTGGGTGCTGTGCAGAATAACACACCTATGCATGACAAGTGTGTGGGGCACAGACTTTGATGTGTTAAAAATGTGCTAAAGATGTAGGAGAATCACGGCATTAAAGGTTGTGAAAAATTCCTACAGCTAAGGAATTTACAGAAATATGCAGCTAAGTGATAAGTATGATGAAGTCATTCCCCAAAAAGAGCCCAAGGTCAACACAGAGACCTTTATCTCTTATTTATGTTGGTCTTGTGGGGCCTCTGTATAACTCTGTTGGAGGGGCTTGATATTTTCTCAACATTGTGGATGACTTCATGTGATATGGCTGGGTGTATTTGTTGAAAAACAAGTTAGAGGCATTTACAATGATCAGGAAATAGCTAGCCTTTGTGGAAAGGCAAATTGGAATGAAGCTGGTCAAAATCCAATGTGTAAGACCTGGTGTAATGACTCCAGAATTCAAAGAGTGGCTGAGTAGCAAAGAGATTGGAGTAATTCCTTCTCAGCAGAGTGAAGACCCTGAGAGATGGAGTGTAGAGCTGCAGCAAACTGTGAAGTGTTTGCTGAAGGATACTGATATGTATTCTATGTTCTGGGATGAATCACTGATGATTGCAAATCACATACTGAATAGAATGTGGACACTATCTACTGAGACTACCCCTTATTGCATGCTATTTGGTAGAAAGCCAACACTGAAATATATGAGGGTATTTGGCTGTTTTGCATGGGTCAATACTAAAGGTCAGAGGAGAAAGGGGGATGTATCTGTGTGAAAAATGAAATATCTAGGCTAGGCAGGTGATGGATACAGGTTTCTGGATGCAAACAGTAATAGACTGGTCATTTCTCAAACTCAGATTTCCATGAAACAGCAAGGGAAAGAATTAATGGGAACACTGAGGTAGTCTTACAAGGACAGTGTGATGGTAGTGATCCATCTAGTGGCATAAGTGGAGCACAACAAGTAAAAGTAGAAGTTGAACGTCCTGTCAAGGAAGGGTCTGTTTCACCCCATAGTCCACAGAATGAAGAGTCTGGCAATGATGAACTACAGGAGTCTGTAAGTCCAGTAGTGCCCAGACATTCAGAAAGGGCAAATAAAGGCATTCTGATCAAGAGGCTTGTGTACAAGACTTAATATGCAGTGTGCATAAGGAAAATAAATGTTCTGAGGATGTTATCGCTCTGCCTAAGCCTGAGAGAGACAAGTGAGTTGATGCCATGAGGGAGGAAATAAGAACCATTAAACAAAGGGCAGATGAATTACTTAATGGTACTCCCGAGAGTGCGAAGACAATTAGTTGCAAATGGGTGTCTCACACCACAGAGACTGAAAATGACAAAACTGGGTACACAGCAAGGCTAGTGAAGGTGTAAAAAGGTAAACACACATAGGTAATGAGAAGACACAATGTAAGCAGTTCATATAGCTTTAATTTTGGAGGGAATTGTCAGACTTTGGCAATGTAAAATTAAGATCTAGAGAACTGTGAAGTCACAATATGTGTGGTGTATGTATGACAAGGCCAGGACATGTAGATAAATGTTTTGAGGTGGCCAGACACCAAGATGTGTATCGTACTGCACCTGTGATATGTATGACTCAACACTATGAGATAATGCATTATGCCATGAACTGAAGAGTTGCATCAGCTTAGAGGTATATACAGCTGTGCCTAATGTAAACAATTGTGGGTTATCGAGTGGGTTATCATAGTGTTGTTGTGTAGAGTTGGCTGGAGTTGGTGAGTGTTGCTGAGATCTACTGTGAGTACTGAGAGGCCTCTGTCTGTTTGTTCAGTTCCTTCTATTGTATATAGTATCTCCCTATCACCTATAAATAAATATCTTCACTGTGAGCAGTCCAGTTCAGCTTTCTGATTTTGTCCTGATATCTCTAGCTTTGGTTGCGATACTGGAATCCTATTCACATCTCGTTCACAGTGTGACATCTCATCCTTTGGAGGTTTCTAAACAGAATCTGGATGATGATCTGTTGGGAGTGCTTTTTATGTATTCCTGCATGGCAGGGGGTTGGAATGGGTGACCACCTCTATGATTTTATGATTCTAGTTATTTCTTGTGATGATTGCCAGGCATCTTTCTCTGGCTATTTCTATGTAGTTATTTCTTTAGCAAATATCTTGGACACTTCACATCTTGTTTCTTTAGGGGACTGGGCTTTGATAGTGGCCCTGACTGGTTTGCTTTACCTACTGCAGATGACAGTTTAGCAGATGTGTAAACATTTCCCTCTCTTGGCAGCCTTCCTCTTCCTGCCCAGCCAGGATACCTTGTACATGGCCCACATAGTTGTCACACTTTAATCACAGTGTAGTTTATCCTTGTGAGATGTGCTACACTGTGTTCATTCCAGAGTGGATGAAGAGATGTGCTACATGGCTGCAACAATGTCAACTTTCCATAGAGAATCACAAGTCAGACATGAAGGCAAGTTTCTTCCCCACTGTTTGTCCCCTGCAGAGTCTGGAAAAGTTTTGTTTTTTTGTTATAACCATTTAAAACATTACTTTAAAATATACAGTACTATAAAAATCACTCTATGGCTGCCAATCAATTCCTAAAGGTTTGCTGAAATAAAAAGCAAAGATAGCAAGGAAGAATCCATTCTGATTTCTCTAGGGAGGGATTTCCAAAGTATGGGAGCATCCACTAAGAAGGCCCTTTCCCCTGTTCCCATCAAATACTATGCCTAGGAAGGTGATGGAATAGTGAAAAGTGCTTCCCTAAGGATCTTTGCACTTGGGCAGGCTTGTATGAGAATATATGATCCTTCAAATAGCTTGGAACAGAGCCATAATGGGCTTTTTATATCAGAACCAGTAACTTGAATTGTGCTTGGAAACAGACCAGTAGCCGTTGGAGCTATTGCAACCGGGGAGTTGTATGCTGCCTGTAACCAGCACTTGCTCACAATCTCAATGCACTTCTTTGGGCCAGTTGGATCATGTTCCTCAGCATTCAAGATTGCTTGAAAAGGCAGGAACATGTTCCCTCAACCACTTGGTAACTGAAAAAGGATGCTGGGATGTTAAATACTGGAAGCATTCCCACGTACATGAAGAGATGGCTTGTCAGATTATGAAACACAGATTATGGGAGAATCTTACTGGAAAAAAGAATGATAAATTTTCTGTAGAACTAAGAACACAAGCTGGTGTTAATCTCTCCCTACCTTGTGCAAGTTCTTTGCTCTTGCTGGAATAAATCTATACAATGTATATTTAGTTTACTGATTAATTGAAGGAACCAGTTTATGTGATCTCTGTCCCCATGCATACTCTGCTGATTATGAATGCACCCACCATTGAGATCACTTGGTTCAGAGAGCATATGTGCCCAACCTCAAGGCTTCTGTTCATTGAAAAGACAGTGACCAAGAACCCACATCAATACTTTGGAGAGAGGTTTCACATCCATAATTAATTATAGCACAGTGAAACCATTCTGGACTCACAGAGATAAATAAAATGTTATTACTCTACCAGCAGTTACTAATATCAAATTGAAGCTATCTATTTAAGCATGGGCTGCAGCCTAAAAGTTTTATTTGACCCCCTTGATCCCCCTTTTCTCCCCCTGGAGGCCCACAAAGACATTCTTGAAGTCCAATTGCTCGAAACTGCCACAAAAATGTAATGGTTTTTTCCCCTCTGCTCTGAAAACTATAGAGAGGAAGTTGAAAAAAGCTGAAAATGAAATCAGAAGTGATGTCACTTCATTTCTGGTTTTGATTTCTCATGACTTCACAACCTGCTGGGAGTGTTGGGGTGGTGAAAGCTGTCTCCCAGCATAGTGGCCACCTCAGATTTAAGGCAACATGCTGACATTTGGGAGTAAAAGTGCAAAGATTTTTCAGAATCCAAATGCTTTGGAATTATATTTTAAAAGATGCCATCTTTTTGCCATTTGAATTCAAAACTATTCTTACAATCTGAAATAGTCTTGCTGCCTACAGGCAAATGACTTATTCCCTCTTTTCCTTTTTGCTGCCTGTAGTGTATATGGCCCAACTTAGTACACATTTCTTTTTGAAGTGAGTGGCTAAAATGATATATGGGAGTAATTTAAAAAAAATAAATTGGAACATAATGTACTTAGAAAGCTAGGGCAGGGGGATTGTAAAAGACAAGCAAATTAACATAGCAGCTGCAGTTTCACTTATGAACATCTAAAATTCAGCAGTAGTGAAGAATTTGTTTGAACAGCCTACCTGCTTGTTAGCCTGCATTACCAATGTACTTAAATAACTATTTGCATGAATGTTCTACTCAAAGGAGCACAGTAGGCTTCCACTTCCCCACAGTTCAAAGTCTACATTTTGGAGTACATCATAAACACATCTTTGCAATGACAACCCATCTCTGAGGTTTTTGTACTTCCTGCAATGACAACCCATCTCTGAGGTTATTGTACTTCCTTGAATAGGTTGCACATGTTGCACATGTGCTTAAACCTCGTCAATAATATATGTGCCCATTTTCAGAGAAAGGCTGATTTTGTGATCCCAGGTTTTTAAGGAGGATCCATAAAACAACTTTTCTTTCAGTAAAGTACCACCATTTCATGCAGCCATATTGTGCAGAAGAAAAAGATGAACTTTATATGAAGCAGTACCACATTGAAAATATAAATTTTCAGTCCCCAATCCATTTTTCAGGCTGGTTTTTATTCAGATTGCACATGCCTGAACACAAAATATACACATGAAATTCTGGAGTGCTTTTTTTCTGGACTTGTTATAGCCACAAAGCCATGTTCACAGTTGGTAAACAGGCAAGGGACATAGGCATGACCTTCAGATGGACAAATGTGAAAAGCACACAGATATACTTTTCCCACCTAATTGGTTCCATGTGCATTTATATATGAATATGTTTTTTTTTAAAAAAAATCAACACAAGAATTCCAGATGTCAAGCATTTGAGAAGTCCACCACAAAAAGATGGAGGAACAAGTATAGATTGTCCTTGAATTTCCAAGACAAATATTTGCAGGCTTCTAGTAGTTTTGAATTCTGCTCAGTCCTTCATGAAACCTAAAAGAAAGGCCTGTGAATTCAATACTTAATGTTAGAAAAACAATTCATCTAAGTAGGGCCACTGTTTCAGATTTTAGTGTGGCAAACACAGCCACAAGGTTTGGGTATGTAGCAGCCTTTTCACCAAACTTTCTGCAAATTCCAGATAATTATTCATTTCATCAGATGATAATAATTTATACCTTCTCTCAAGGATTACAGGATGAAAATTAAAAATTACAAAACACACCTAACAGTATAATCCTATGCATGCCTACAGTCACACTTAATTTAATGGTTCTTACTCCCAGCTAAGTGTGTATAAGATTACAGTGTAATTTTTAAAGAAAAATTATTTTAAGACCATCTAGGTAACTATCTGATTTTTCATACCTGGTAATAACTGTGGCAACACTCCTGGCAGGGTGGCAACTGGGCAAGAACAATCTATGTGATCAAGTCCACCATGTGGTTGCATTACTTACATAATGTACCTCAACCTCATGAGATCACAGTATAAGGAAGCAGCTTACATGTGGGTGTTTGTGATGGAGGTCTAGTTTTAGGGACTAAAGGGAGCTTTTGTCTCCTGGTTCTTCAACAGCAGTCCTTCTCCCTCAAGCCACATTACAAATAGCATCTGAAAGTGAGGGGGAGTTTGTAAAGCAGTTTGTGATATGGTAACACAGGTCTGCTTTTTAAAGAAAGGGAAAATTTTGAAGAAATCCCACAGGAAAAAAGTTAGCCTTTAGGCTTCCCTCATTCCTGGTCTTTATTGTTGTTGTGAGAAAACTGATACTGGATCAAGTGACACACTCCAAAAACCTCAAGAGATTAAGATTGCTACCTTTTAAGAAGTGTTTTTTTTTTTTAATTTTCTTGCCTTGAATGCTTTTCTTTTGTCACCCTTTTGTAATACGGGAAACATCCAAAATCCCAAACAATTTACAATTGGCAATAATACAGCCTGCTAAAGCTATATTTCCTATTACCATCTGGCTTCTCTTATCCTTACAAGTTAAACACTGGAAAGATAAGCAATAGAATTAAAAAGAATAAATCTTTTGTTGATCTTGTGACAAATAATGATGGTATCATTATGAAAATGGAGCTTCTTTTTTATATATAATGTCACACATAATTGTGCATAGCCAGAGTTAAATGAACCGGTAAATGGATTGGCGTTAATAATTATATTGGATATGCATGCAATTTCAAGTATTAACTAATAAAAATGATTGATAATTTTTAGGCAATTGTATGAAAGCATATGAAAGAAGTTTTAACAAAATGTGACTTGTCGCCTTTTAGAAGAGTTAATTAAATACATGTTAAACATAACAATAATTTATTAGATCAGTGGGGGCTTTATGAATAAAATAAAATACCAAAGAAAGCCATTTGTATTTAAAACAAAACAAAACAAAACACAGCAATAAGTATCACAGGCCTGTAAACATCCATCTTCATTCTTTATGTCTAGCCCTAGCTTATTTGGCTTTTTAGAATTTATTTTGGGTCTCACTCCCATTAATCTATACAAAGAATTCTGCATTCCCTCCTCATAATAGGCTTCTTGCTGAGATGGCTGATAGCACCCATGGTAAAATGAAACTCTGAAATTACTGAGCATTTCAAACCTTCTGACCCTATAGATTTATGGAGACGCTCAAGACTTGGGGGGGGGGAAATATACTTCTGTTATTGTAATAAAGCCAAAAACATTCTTATCACCTTGAGCAAGAATGGAGGCTGTCAATCCAGGGAAGTGATAATTGTTTCAAATAATAGCTCTAATTTTCACAGGATATCAAACACATTTCAAATGTCAGCTTTGGTTTATAAATGCACACTAGACCTCTGAAGCATTTCTTCCTAAACTTTTTATACTTATGTAGCACGTTGTTTAGAGTGAATATTGGTAATGTGTACTTATAGAGATGTCACTGAAACACATATATTTATACATATTTCTTGTCTGAGTACCTCTCTGATTGTAATGCTAACCTCATATAATATTTTGATTTCCTGATTCTTCTCTGGGTCACATTGTAATACAATTTAGATATGAATTGTACTCTTTCTTCAGCTTGAACTACCACCCAGAATCCCGGAGGCAGCCCAGCTGGAACAGCATAAGTTGACCCAGTATTTTAAGGTCAATTTTGGGGCATAAATTTATTGACTTATAGTCAAATATATATGCTTTCCAAAGGGCTACTGTGCTCACCATGGCAATTTTAAATAAAAATACACATCTTTGATCTAATTGACTTCACACTCTACATATCAGCATGGCAGGCACTAAAGAAGTGAGAAGATAAAATTTCCTTCCTCTTGCTACAAGACAGGAAGAGTATTCAGATAAATTGGCTGGAGAAAAGTGGAAATGAGATTTGGGAGTTGGGAAGATGGGGACATTGAGGCACATGGAACCTGGAACTAACCTGTTCTAAATTAATGAGTCAACAGAATCCAAATCTAAGCCTATCCTTCTGAAGCTTTAGGAAACTTATCCCATCAGTCTGTCCTTGGAAGTTCCCATCTGTTGTTTTGGGTATCATTTAGGTAAACTTATTTTTCAGGTAATTCCATTGCATCATTATATTAGAGGAAGGTCAATGATTCAATAGAGAAGTGGTAGTAGAGATGTGGCAATGATGGACTAAAGATCTGAGTAATCAAACAGACATAATAGATAGCCTGGTTTGTGGCCCCCATTGTTTGGGTTCACAGGAGCCTTTAATCAATTCTTTTTTGCAATATGCTAGTTGTCCCCATGTGACATACCAACATTAAAAAATGCACAGGTCTAAATACCAGAATGTTGTAGCATGGCTACCATTTATCCCACATAATAACATAAGATTTTGCTTGACCATTGAGGGTTCTGGAGAAATGGAGCACTTCAACATGATCAACCATGACTGTCAGAACAGCAAAGAGGACCTTATTTTTGGTGAATTCCTGCCTTTGCAAATGGTTGAGCCCTCAGGGGTCTGTCACTAATCTAGGTCTTAGGATTCCTGTTGGTAACATGTAGATTCTTTTTTTGATGTAAGGTATGTCCTCTCATGCTGAGAATATGAAGCCATGTTCCTAAGGCCCCAAGGGGAAGAGATAGTACTCTGTGCACCTACCAGCATGCTCACCATCCCCTTAGTCACTGTGTTCTTCCCGGTGGAATTTTTGGCTTGGTGAAAGGGAAGGGGGATAAGCTGGGTGCACCAAATGGAATTGAGCAAGGGGTGTGGTATTCTTTCAGTAGACTGAAATCTCCTTGATTCTGACTGGAAGAAATCTAGCATGGATGTTACACTTTTCAGGAAATGCTTTGAATTTTTGCCCTAGTCCTATTTACAGTACAGCAGCCATGATAGTCTGATTTAATTCCAAATAGTCCTTCCTATAGCGTACTCCAGATTGCACTACAATTGTATCTTATTTTCACTGAATTTTGAAATATTCTTTTCCAGAATATGTGAAGGTAGCACTGATTTGAGGTGGGATAGATTTAAGTACACACATAGCCTTTCCCACTGAAATCAGCAAATCTTAAAAGTAGCTAATTTGGGATGGATCTTACCCTAAATTTAGAATGAAGAAGAATGAAAGAATTACAATTATCTTAACTGCCCTGCCCTCTTGTGTCTGATAAGGGACAATAAAGATAGGAAACAGATTCTACACATAAAAATAGCTAGGATCTATTCATGTTGCTAAAACATGGATGTTGGAACCTGTGTACAGCACCAGAATTGCTAATTAAAATAGCTGTCTGTTAGGAAGTGAGTCTACAAGGAACTTGTGCCAGATGCTCTAAATGAAATTGTGTTACTCTTCACAATAAGCCAAGAAAAATAGAATGAATATAGATTTATCATTCCAAAGTGAGATTAAGGAAAGTTCTATTGTGAAATGTTTCTCCCCAGCAGTGTATAATGAAAAGGATGTGCATTGTCTGTGTAGAAAATATCATTACAAAGCCACTTAAATGCTGATCTCAGTACCGGCAACAAACAAAATACAGTTAGAGGATACACTGTTAAAGACTTCACAGGCTCTGTTTTGTGTGTGTTTAATTTACAAAAGTATAGTAATTTAAGATATAGCACATTGCAGAAATGAGAAACTTTACTTGACCCTTAAACAGGCATGTTGGCCTGCCAGAACAAATCCACAGAAATAGCATAGTAGGACCAGCTAAGGCTAAGATGAAACTGCTCACACTTGTGAATACTTCTTTAACCAAACATTGTTGTTAGTTTGACAACTGCTCAGTATTCTCAATGAAAATGTTTGCCTCTTTGATTACATTGTTCTCTTTTGCTCCCATTTTGAATCAGTGGTGTTTTCTCTCAGTGGCATCACATAAACAAAGCCATTTGGTTACATAGCATGGTAACACTATCACATTCTTATATTCCTTGGTTAGTTAGGATGATGTGCATGCCCTCAGGGACATAATCACATGAAGAAATCCATTTGGTTTCATAGCATGGTGATAGTATCTCATTCTTATGGTCTTTTTGGTTAGGATGATGTTAGTTATTTAGATTAGTTAGGATGATGTGTATCCATCAATCAAGAAGGAGTAAATATAAGAAGACAGTAGACAAATGGCACTGAAGTAATTCACCTAAGAATAACCCAGTTCCAGAAATGTGGTGCATCATGCTGCAGGGAGGAACTGATTATTCTGGGCCCAAGGGGGATGAGACCTGATAATGGTGCCTATTGCTGCAATGTTAAACAAGAGATAGTAGACTCACAAGGTTTATTTGGCTCTGTCCACCCCCTCCACTTCGCCTTTGGATCCAGCAATTGATTTGGGATTGAGCTGAGGTTGGAGCGGCACTGGCCTACCCATGTCCTTAGGCTTTTAAAATATTTATTGGGGAAGTTTTCAGTCTGTGGTAGTTGGGGGAAGTGTGGGTGTAATCTTTCCTTTGAGCCTCTACAGATCTAGTGCACCTAGAAGGGCTTTTCTGGGGCTCATAGGCCTCAATTTGGTAGCCTGTTCAGCCCCAATTAGCTTCTGGAGGCTTAACAGGCCCTCATCCTATTCAGCAGGTCTTTCAAAGTCCAATCAGTGTTGTAGGCCCTTAGGCCCTGATGCACTTTCTGCAGACCTCCTGGAACCCATTTCAGATTTCTGCAGAACTCTTGAACCCCATAAAGGCCTCTACAGATTTCTTAAATGAGTATGTCAGATCTGGCTTGTCCAGGCCTCCTACAACCTGTTTAGGCCTTTGCATACCTTGTAGACTATGAGTAGGCCTCCACAGGCCTTATGGCTTCACTAGGCCCCTACAAGTGAAGGGATTTAAGCTGGTTCTCTCCCATGATAGTTTATGGCCATGAATCAGGACCCTGGACAGAGAACTTGGAAACCTAGTTAAGATCATTACTAGGATTTGATTTCCAGCTTGGCCATGGAAACCCACTGGGTGATCTTAGGCAAGTCACATGCTCTCAGCCTCAGGGGAAGGCAATGGCAAAATTCCTCTGAACAGATTTTCCATAATAGGTTTGCCTTAGGGTCATCATAAGTCAGAAACAATTTGAAGGCACACAACACACACACACCGCTTTGCTAATTTAAGTTTATAGTTAGAACAGAGAATCAATTGAGCAAATGCACTGCCATATTTGAAGCAACAGTTTTTCATATAATGGAAGTGTGTTATGTAGAAAGCAGCTGTGGGAAGGAATCCAGTATAACTTAATCCTGTAAACACTTCTTATCTGGCTGCTTTCCCAGAGATTAGTTCCCTATGGAACCTTATTGTTTTCAAAATACATTTTTTGCTTGTTCCTCTGTGTCTTTTTACTGACTAGATTGCTGTTTGTATCCATATTAATTATCAATCAAACTTGCTTTTGCTCATGCATGGTTGATTACTATAAGCTCATATTGACCCAAAGTTATAAAACCTTTGCTGTCACCAATAAAATGGCCTCTCTTGTGAATGGCAAATTCTTCTGTGCCCATACTTCTCTTCAGGACCACCCCACCCACTTGATCAAGTAATATTTGCTTGCAAATAAGTCATTTCTTCAAATGGTTCAGGGTCCACTCATAATAGCACATTCCAAAGGGGAACTCAGTACAGTTCTGAGCTTCCACAGTTTGTCCTAAACAGGCTTCAAAGGCCCTGATTGAGCATCACAGGCCTTATGGGCTCTGCTAGGCCCCCAGTGGCCTCATGTGCTCTGATCGTTTTGCTCTCTGCAGTCTTAGGAGGCCTTGATTAGGGCTTCTAAAGCTTTCTTAACACCAATTAGGCATCCATGGACTGGAAATTCCACTGCAGATTGGTCCTATCTGAGATCTCATCCAGGCATGTAAATATAAGATGGCATTATGGGAGTTAAATGTCTATTCAACAAAAGGCTCACCCTTAGACATAGCAAATGGCTTCTTATGGCAGCTAGAGGAAGGTCCTTTGTAGATCTCAACTATGCACAGGTGTGCTGCCTTAAAAGCCCCTATGCCACTCTTCCCTCTACTCACTGATCCATGAGTGATGGACCTTCCTGAGATTTGGATCAAGGACACAATTGAGTATGACACAGTCAAGGATGCATGTGTCTTGATAGAGGGAAAAGATCCCTCTCCACAAAAACAGTATAGATACCTCAGGGAAGCTGAAGAAGGGATTGCCAAAATCACAGAGGGATTGTTGAAATGGGATGTGATTCTTCCAATGCAATCCATTTGCCACTCTCCCAAATTGCCCATTTTGAAAGCAGATGGTGTGACTTGGAGAATGACAGTAGATTTCAGAGCCCTAAATGCAGTCACTCTTGCAATAGCTCCTGTATGGCTCTACAATGAAATATTGCAGCAGGTGCCAAGTACTACAAAGTTATAGACTTGGCCAACACATTTCATTCCATACCACCACACGAGAGC
>JAIPUX010001232.1:22198999-22213262 GCA_020142125.1 Phrynosoma platyrhinos
GATTTACAAAACTGTTTAGTTGGTGTGTCAGGAGATATACACTGAGGTGTTGTTTTTTTTTGTTTTTGTTTTTTTTGTGAGAGATAAATATAAAATCACCCCGGCTGGAGAGGTATAGACAAAAGGCTTAAAAAGGAGAATATGTATTTTATACAAAGTGAAACAAATGCTAAATGTACAGGTGTGAGAAATGAATAATTGCATTCTGGTTATACACATCAATATAGAATTCTAGGGAACATAGGATTTGGAAGCTTGTTTAATCTGGTGGGATTTAGATCCTGAATTTTAAAAATGTCTCATTATACAAATGATTTGGGAGATGTTTGGTTTGCCACAGAGTAAAAGTCAAGGTTTTTCCTGTGACAGAACCAGAACAAGAGAATTACTAAAAATGACTTGTTAAAGTTGGTCCATGCTGTTAAGCAAAAGGGACAAATATGTGTTACTAGGCGACAACAAATATTGTTTTTCTTAGTGATTATGGATAGATTTTCCAGAGTTTTCATATGTCAGAGTTTTAAAACAGAGATGTGATACAATTAAAAGTTTTCAACAATGGATAAACATGAATGTAAATGGATAAATATAAAAAAAAATGATTACAAAGGGTTTTTGCTCACAGACCAGAGAGAAAGGAGAATTCTTGGCTCACAGTTTGAAAAACTGGCTGAGAGAGATGAAATCCAACATCATTACACATGTTATGTGGGGATTCACTAAATCTAAAGATATCTGACAGGTTTTAGACAATATATAAAGATATATGTGCCAACATGTTTTAAAAGGAAAATTGAACCAAAGTGCCACAGATGATGTTTGTAAGATATACAAAGAACAGTTAAAGATTTCACCTTAGAGGTGAGGAAAAGTTTAATGTCCAAGTATAACAGTTGTGAAAAACATTCAAGTTTTGATTGGGAGTTCCTGTATGGCAGGGGGTTAGACTGGATGCCCTTGTGGTCTCTTCCAACTCTATGATTTTAAGTTGAGAAAAGATACATTCAAACAAAGAAAGTTTTTACTAAAGATAAGACTGTTAAAGATCCAAGTGTCAGAAAATAGAGGGACACACAACACACAGCAAACACACAAAAGACAGACAAACATTAATCTTCTAGAAGTGAGGAAAACACTTTTTTTTTTTTTTTTGCTGAAAAGAAGGTAAGACAGCTACTTAAAATAAACATTTCACTTCAGATGACCATTTGTTTTCTGGCTCTAAATGTTTGATATGGCTTTAATATAAAATTAAAATATAAAATTAAAGTACAAAATCAAATAAAAATTTTCATTCTGATAAGAGGATATTTGTTCATTCTGTTTACAAAACTTGCACTATTATTATTATTATTATTATTTATTTGTAAAGTGCTGTCAGTGTACATAGCGCTTACAAAAAGACAATCAAGCATAAAATAAAAAAACCTGCCAAAGGTTTACAAACAATAGGTAAAATAATAAAAGTCAATTAAAACAAAAAACAATTACAACAATTAATTAACAACTTCCACTGTCTACCCAATGACAGAAAAAGTAAATGTATATCAGACAGTAACAGGGAATGCCTCCCTGAACAAGGTGGTCTTTAACTCAGATTTAAAAGTGGACAAAAAAGTAATGACCTGTGTTTGAGGGGGAAGAAGGTTCCAGGACTGAGAGGCAGCAAGCGAGAAGGGGCGAATCCGAGATGGAGCAGTGGAGATCCTAGGCTGGGACAGCAGGCCTTGAGTACTAGAACGGAGGGTATAGATGGGAATGTAAGGAGAAAGAAGTTCAGAGAGGTAAAGAGGGGCTAGCCCATGCAGGGCTTTGAAAGTCAACAACTGATTGGATATGGAAGGAGAAGGGGGGCCAGTGAAGAGAAGATAGCAAAGGGGAAACATGGTCAAAGTGGCGAGCAGAAGTAATGATGTGAGTGGCTGAATGTTGGACAGAAATTAAAGGGTGATGATGAGAGAGGGGAAGCCCAGCTAGAAGGAGATTACAATAGTTTAATTGTGAGACCACCAAAGCATGAACCAGAGTATTGACAGTGGAGGCTGAAAGAAAAGGATGGATTTTGGCAATGTTATAAAGGAAAAATCTGCAGGCTTTGGCTGTGGCCTGGATATGGCGAATAAAAGAGAAAGAGGAATTAAAAATGAAACCGAGGCTGCAGGCTTACTGGACTGGATGAATAGAGGTGTTGTCAACAAAAACATGGAAAGAGGATTGAAGGGAGGACTTAGGTGGAAAGACAAGAAGCTCCGTCTTGGACATGTTGAGCTTCAAATGCCAATGATGCATCCACAGAGAGAAAGCTGTGAGACATGAAGAAACTTGCTGTTCAAGCCCTCAAGAAAGATCAGGGATAGAAAGATACAGTTGACTGTCATCAGCATACAGATGATAGGAAAAACTGAAAGAACTAGTAATTTTTCCTAAAGACAAGGTGTAAAGAGAGAACAATAGGGGACCCAAAATAGAGCCCTGGGGAACTCCAACAGATGAGGAAACGGGGGACGAAGTCTGACCACTCGTGACCACTGCAAAAGATCTATCTGACAGATAAGATTTAAACCAGTCAAGAACTGAGTTCAAAAACCCAATGTCAGAAAGTATATCAACTAGAAGACAGTGGTCCATGGTGTCAAATGCTGCAGATAAATCGAGGAGGATGAGCACAAAATAGAGACCATTTGCCTTGGCCCATAAAAGATCATTGGAGATCTTTGTGAGGGCAGTCTCAGTGGAGGGCCATGGGAGGAAACCAGACTGAAAGGGATCGAGGATGGAGTTGGCTTCAAGAAACTCAAGGCAGCGGGAATAAATGACCCATTCCAAAACCTTAGAAAGAAAAGGGAGAAGAGAGATTGGATGATAGCTGGACAAAGAAGAGGGGTCAAGGGAAGATTTTTTTTTTTTTTCAAGATAGGGGAAACAAGAGCATGTTTAAAGTCAGAGGGAAAAGAGCCTGTAGAAAGAGAGAGATTAAAGATAGAAAGAAGTGAAGGAAGGAGGGAAGGGGCTATACAGATTAGGAGACGAGGGGGAATTGGATCAAGAGAACAAGTTGTAGGTTTAGAAGAGTGCAGGAGGGTAGAGAGTTCATCCAGAGAAACAGGAGGAAACACAGAGAATTGATTAGTCAAAGGTACCAGAAGATTAATGGGAGAAGACAAGTTAGGAAGAACTATTTCAGATCTGATAGTAGTGATCTTAGTGATAAAGTAATTAGCAAAGTTGGTAGGGGAAAATAATGAAGAAACAGGGGGAGAGGAAGGCTTTAGCAAGGCGTTGAAGCAGGAAAACAAACATTGCGGGTGCCTCTCATTGGCGCAGATCAATGATTTAAAGTAGTTTTGTTTTGCCATGGACAAAGCGCGTGTGAAAGATAAAAGAATGAATTTATAATGAATAAAGTCAGCCCACTCCCTGGACTTTTTCCAGAGGCGTTTGGCCGCTCGAGAGCATGACCAGAGGAACCTAACTATGGGAATAAGCCAGGACTGAGGCCTGTTTGTAGAGGAGGACACATGAACAGATACAGGGGCAAAACTGTCAAGAATTGAAGAAAGAGTGGAGTTAAATAAAGACATCGCTGAGTCAGCAGAGTCCCTAAAAGAGAGGGAAAAAAGGGAAGAATCCAAAGACTGACTGAGAAGGTCACAGTTAATAGACTGATGATCACGAAAATAGTGTTGAGCAGTATGATGAGGAGGTGGGATATAGGTAAAAGTAAAAAAAAAATTAAATGATTATCAGATAATGGAAAATCAGATGCCAAGTAATCAGAAATGACACATTTGACAGCAAAAACTAAATCAAGGCAGTGACTGAGAGAACAGGCTGAAGAACTAGAATGAGGTTGAAGGCCAAAAGAAGCTAGAGGAGAGCTAAAGCAAGATGTTGGAGGATTATTGGGGTCTTCCAGGTGGATGTTAAAGTTGCCTAAAATCAATGTAGGTACTGTATCCGATAGAAAAACTGTCAGCCAAGACTCAAAGTCTGACAGGAATTGGGTAGCAGAACCAGGAGGGCGATAGATCACTGCAACCCAAAGTTGTAAAGGAAAAAAGAGTCTAATGGAATGAGATTCAAATGAAGAAAAACAATACCTGGGGGCAAAGGAAAGAACTTGAAACTGGCAAGAGTTGGAAAGTAAGATATCGACCCCCTCCTCCTCAACACTCAGGGCTGCTAGAATGGGTAAAAGAAAGACCGCCCAAAGAAAAGGCAGCAGAGGTAGCAGTGTCATGGGCCAGAAGCCAGGTTTCAGTAAGAGTGAGGAGGTGAAATGAACTGGAAAGTAAAAGATCATGAATTGCAGTTGCTTTTTTTAAAAAGTCTTTTATTAGTTAAAATACATCAACAAACAAACATGAATATATATACAATTACCAGTGCATAAACAAAAAGACAAAATAACACCAACAAAATAACACAAATAACACACATAAAGAACAAAAACAAAACTTCCAGGACCAGGCCATCGATCTTAAAATAAATTATAACATCCTTTTCTCGTTGTTATCCTGAAGCTATGCATCATATAAACCTGAAAATACTGATGTCATAACAGTAACAAATAACTTTAATCTCAGCTTAAGTTATCCTTTAACTTATAAGAGCAATTACTTAAACCAGTTAATCATGCTGCTCTTCATAGCTTCATAAACTAAAATTAAATAATAAAAAAAAACACGTCTATCAATATTACTTATCTTTAGACATATATAGTCCAGTTGCTTTTGAGACAGCAGAGCAACAGTTCCAGAGTGAACAGAAGAATGGGAGCTGAGAGATGGGAAGCAGTCGAATAGGAATTAGATTGGGAGAAATACGTGGAACCATGGAAAAATAGGATTCGGTGCCTAATAATCAATGGATGAAAAAGTTACAATAATAAAAACAGAAAGATAATAACAGATAGTACTCAATGACATTGCCTAAACACCACTGCTGTTGGATCAACAAGTCCCCCAGCTGGCTAGCCCTCAGCTAGCTCACCTCCTGTTCTTCCAAGGGAGAGAGAGGGGTTAGGAAGAGCCCTCTTGAAGCCTGAGGCTCCAGGCCACACCCTTCTTGGTGCCGGCCAGCTGCTAGTCCTTCAGCTCCAGGTGTTGGAGAGAAGGGAGTGATTTACAAAGGCAGTGTATAAGAAAAAGATATAATAAGATATAATAACATTGAAATCTCATTGCATCCCTTCACTAAAATAATTGATTTCTCCTGGGATCTAAAGGGTTTGTCTAGATGTCATCTTTACACATTATGTGAAAGTGCCAGAGATCCCTAACTGATTTGTAGATCTCTTCTAGCTACAAATATATCCTTGAAGGGTAACATGAAGGGAGATAACATGCGCATTTCCCCAAGGAAAAACACATAAAGATCAACATCCACACATATTTTGTAACAGAGACATAATGTGTTCTTTACATGCTATTCTTGGAAATATTATATCCATGTTAGCATGGCATGTATAGCATGTTAGTATCAAGACAATTTGGTTGAGTGGTTTGGGAGACCAGGGCTTTAATTCAGTGGTGGAAACTGACTGTGTGACCTTTGACAAGTCATACTTTCTCAGCCCCGCCACCACAGCGCACTCCCACAGCCACACCTCTATGCATGTTGTGAGCACCATTTTGTTTGCAAAAATGGCGGTCATGATGCGTGCGGTGGCAGCAGCAGTGCATGCGGTGGCGGTGGCAGCGGTGGGGGTTGCATGCACGCACGTGAGTAGACGCACCGCCATTCCCCCGCAGCCCACCAGAAGACCTGGGGACCAGTGACCGGCCCCAGGTAAGGTAACGTTGCCGACCCCTGACATAACCTATCATGACTCCTGAGATAAAAGAGATGCAGGCTTTAATTACTCAGTTCTTATGCCCATTTCAGATAGAACAAAATACAGAAATGTTTTCTTTTCTATCAGATCTATATCTTTAGTTTTTCAAATGAAAACATTTTTATGTATTTATGTTACCTGTAATATATGTTTCAGCTTTCCATTAACAGGTCATCACTTATTGTGGTAGTTCAATATGGAATAACAAATCCAGAATCAAAAAGACAGCTTGATGTTTATATTATTTAAAATGCCATGGTCTAGACAGAACAAGCATTTTTAATAGGGAGGAAAGAGAAGAATGTCACTTTTGCATGGATTCTCCTCATTCTTTCCTAATTGATGTTAAACATTAGAAATGATAAATATTTAAAATAAGGAATTTATTTCCGTACCAGCAGCAATAACACTGGAATTCAGCACTAACACCCTGAAAGATTCCAGCACCTTCATTCCACACAGAAACATGGGAGTGTGTGTGGGAGGGTCAGGATGACATCTGGCCAAAAATGTTTAATATTCTGAAAGGCCATGGCTGTTTGGGAGCCTTCTACTTTTGCTAAGTATATAGATCACTCATTGCCTACTCCCTTTCTAAACCCCCCCCCCCTTGCTCTGGACTGGACTGCAGAAAATTCTCTTTGGGCCTGTACAGACTGCCAGAAATAATCCATCTTGAGACCACTTTAACTGTCCTGGGTCAGGAAATCAGGAAATCATGGGAAATGTAGGTTTTTTTTCTGAGACATTGAGCCTTCTCTGTCAAAGAGCTCTGGTGCCACAATAAACTACACTTCCCATGATTCCTTAGCACTGAGCCAGAACAGTTGAAGTGGTCTCAAGCAGGATTATTTCTGACAGTCTATATAAGCCCTTTGTCATCCCACCCTGTCTTCTCAAAGAAAGCAGTAAGATTAGCCTCTCTAACAAAGTGATATAATTCTCCTCCAGTTCTAATTTTTCCTATGTTCCTAGAATCCTAATACTTCATCTGAGGGAGTAGGCCTTCCTCTTTTATTGAATGTTGCACCCACCCCAAGAAAATCCAACATATTTTAATAACACAATTTACTAACATATCTCTAATTTTAGCAATAATTGGGAAATTGAGCGTGAAAATCACTAGAAAAATGAATAACTTAACCAGTTGATTAACTAATTTATTTTTTACTTCAGTTCCCAAGGCATGGTAACTGTCTCCCAGCTGCTTTTTTTGCTGATCAAAGTACACTCAATGAGGATTTTCTGTTTCTTGTTACAGAAAGAGACTAGTAATATTGGTGGTGACACTTTAATCAGTAGATCATTGAAACATAACAAATTAGAGGAAAAAGTATTACTTTTGATACATTATCTTCATGATCAGCCTCCAGATGTGTTTGAATCCAGTTTCTACCATTTGGAACCAATGAGGCAATTTCTCATGCTCTCTAGGGATGGTAAAATGCATCTGGAACATACTGTGTTGAGAAAAGATGTTGTGGAAAGTATTGAGCTGGGTAGACCAAATATCATATCTGATGTAATCAGTTTCCCATGTTCTTAATGTGAAAAGGTATCATGACTAACCTAAGCCCCTGGCTGTGCCAATCCTATTATATCTCTTCACAAAAAGTATATCTTTCTCCATGGCAATCTTATAGTACTAAATGTGACCAGAAGGCAGAGTAATTAGGAACTGAAGTAAGAAATAAAACTTTCAAAATCTCCATAAAAATAATGGTAAATAATTAACACTTTATAAAGCTGTCTTCCAGATGTCTATAATAATGGGAACAAATGAATGTCCATTCCTAATATTCTTCCCACTAGTATTAAAATAACAGGTCATATCTGCTTCTTGTTACTCTTTTAACAGTTCTCCTGCTTTGACCTTTCCCAACAAAAGAAGCTCCTTAAATATCAAGATCTACTTCTCTGCAAAATAGTTCAGAGTAAAGGAAAAAGAGAGGGCAAGAACACTGGAGAGACCAGATGAAGGTTTAAAAAGGATACATTTTGAGCACTAATTCTTCACAGTTTCTCACACCATTAATATTTCATTTAATGGTTTCTAAAATTTCTAATGTAGTTGGAGATAATTCATCCCTGATGGGGTTCCACTGATTTCAAAGGTATCACAACAGGGATTAATTTGGTTGCATATGTTCACCACAACACTCAATTATCACTTTAGCTTGCTGCCAGCCATTTGTAGGATTAAAAGAATTCTGTTCTTGTAAATCCCACACACCTCATAATCCTGTCTGTGACTCCATTTCTCAATTGTATGAATGTTATCACACTTTGTTGACTGAAGTCCTTTGTGACTTGTTGTGTTATGTAGAAAGTCTATTAATCCCCTGATAATTCCCTTTAATGTCTAGTGCAGTCATTTCTTTGCAATAAATAAAAAAAAGCTAAAGTTCTAACTGGTGCAGGCTCAAACTGTTTACTTCATTTCATGGGCTTTACTGAAAATACTGAGAAGAGTCTGTTTCCTTTATTGTTTCTGCTCTCATAGTCGTTGGCCTCATTTATCCACATATTGACTTCATCCCATTGGCTGGGATGAAAATAAGATTTTATTAAGACATCTCAACACTTCACTGGAAGGTGATCATGTCACAAATTTTCCTAGACAAAGGGCCAAGGGCTGCCACAACCAATTGCATTGATGACAGTGTGAAAGACTAGGAGGACAAAGAGGATGAAGAGAAGCAGTGTCAAGAAGCAGAAAAAGCCAGGAAATAAAAGGGTGTCAACCAATAGGATACAAGGAGTTGTTTGTCAGTAGTCTTGTCCGCTACACTGGGTGTGCCAGTTATTAAGCAAATATCAACATCAGAGAGTATTTAATGCAACCTTAATTTTAAGAGTTTACCTTTTCAGCTGAAGAAAATCCTGAAGACTATTTGAGGAAATTAATTTGCCCCAGCTACTTAAAAATGGAATAATGCCATCCGCCCTCCATAGCCATGGATCCTGTATCCACAGATTCAACTATCAATGACTTGAAAAATTATATATTTAAAAAAATCCAAAAAAGCAAATCTTGATTTTGCCATTTTACTGGCCAGTTGTATATCAACATATTCAAGACTCACCAGTTCTCTGAAATACCCCTCCCCATGGTCCTTGGGTGTCTGGTGGACAGTGGGGGAGATCAAAGAAGTGTCTGGCTATGTTTGTATTGCCAAAGGCAGACCAAGATCATCTGGATATGGGGAGTTGTGAAGAGAATGGTTATGGAGGAGAGTCTATCACAGCCAAATATTTCTGATGATGTCTTTGGTCAATGTGGAGGGAGAAAAAGAATATTTACTTGTACAATGACAAAAAAGGCATATATTGGATGCCTTGTTTCCACAGATTTATCGAAGTCTACACTTCCAGAACTGAACACAGAACTGGATGCAATTTGTATCCAGACAGCACGCATGTCTTGAGTTGTGATGCACTCAGTAGAATAAAATCATTTTTAACAATGTGCTCACACTTGAAAAATATGTGAAACCCATTAATAGAAAAAGTAAAAAAGTGTTAGCAACACTGGTTTTGTCACAAAATACTCATTTGAAGCATTTAATTATACATTCAAATTTGATTTGCAGAGGAGTAAGATGATCCTCTTCAATTTTTTCCCATTTCCTGCTCATTTTAAAACCAATAAAATTATATTAAGTAAAATATGCCCAAACACATTGTCAGTATATTTCTAAAGCAGAAAGTAACATGCTTTAGTCAATAAAGGATAGGCCTCCATTAATGTGCCCATTTTGGGGGAAATGTGCAAAAATACAAAGATATTTTTTCTGTAAAAAGGAATATCTGCCTTGAACACACATGGTAGTGGCAAAAAGCATTAGTTCACAAAAATTGAATAGACAAATCTATGCAACATCTTTTTCTGTCAATCACCATTAGACATTACCAGCAGCCAATCCTTCTATTTTAAGTTTCCTAAAAGTGGATTTATTTTTCATCAAATTATTTTTCATCAAATATATTGACCTATCCTATCAAGTCTTATTAATGTACATATAAAAAAATGCTAACCTGGACTTAACCCTATGAGAAGGAATTCTTTTGTGTAATCCTGCTTCTTACCCTTCCACTACAGTTGTTAGCCTTGGTCAACCCATTAAGGCTTTTCCTAATGCATATGATGCTTTCTGTTACTGTGGCCTCAGAAGTTGACAGGAAAATAGACTAATATATCATTTGAGAATGAGAGGAAATTAAAGCTGGACATATAAACATACCTTTGAGAAACTCTGGGCAAGAGAAATTGAAGACATTTACCCATATCTTTTATTATGATTGTTGAATCTGTTAGGAATAGGGGGAAAATCCATATGGTTCAGTTTTTAGTGCGTACATAATGTACTGTTGTTGTTGTGTGCCTTCACATCACACAACCTCTCTCCTATGTATCAGAACAGTTACTGATACAGAGGTTGGTGAATTCTTTGGATAGTATTTACACCACATATTGTTTGTTATAATAGCAGATACTTATTGATACCCTAGCCACTAAAGAAGACGACAGGTTGAAATGCATCTGGCTGGTGATCATTTGAGACTGAATTCACAGAACTTCTGCCGAGAGATACATTAGAATACTTATTCAGGACTATCAAGCCTTTTGCATGGGCTTTGTCCTCTCAGGACTTGTATACTTACAAAAATTAATTATTATTTTTAAGGCACACTGTAGTTGCATCCTTAAAGTGTGTATTTTAGGCTCTTTATGTAAGACTTGGGGGGATGCAGACCAGGGCCTCCAGGACGCCCTGGTCCGGAACGCCGTGGGACCGCGGCAGCCGGACCGCGGCGCTCCTGCGGCGCCTCTAAAAGGAGCGGCAAATTGCCGCTCCTTTTAGAAGACAGGGAAAGTGCACCCCAAACGTGTAGGGCACACTTTCCCTGTCTTTTCCGCCACAGCGCGTCCAGTCGCTGCGGCGGGAGGCTGCCCTCGGTGTGCCGGCCGTCCGGAGGGCCGGAAACACCGAGGGCAACCTCAGGAAGAGGAAGGGACGCCGCGCGTGCGGCTGCCCCTCCTCTTCCGGGTCTCGGAGACGGCCCTATTAGCCGTCTGCCGAGGCCCAAAGTTTCCATGATATAACTTTGTTTTTAATGTAAATTTAACATCTAACACACATTGTTGATATCCTTGTTATAGAATATATTACTTTTACTATTACCTAACTTTTTTCTTTCTTCCTGTTTATACCCAGTTAGGTACAATACTCTTTTTTGTTGTTGACCATGACTTAGTTATTACCCAAGCAAAACAAAACAAAACAAAAAACTTAAACAAAGCCTCAAAAATTTAAGTGTGTTTATTTTGATTTTCACTAATCCCAACTATAATTCAACAAAAAATAAGCATTTAAAATTCCCCTGATTTTATTTGGATAGTGTAACATGTGCATTTCACATATTTGTATTAACATTTTAATTAAGTATTTCAACTGAGGTTCAAAACATGCTACAGTAATAATCCAGTTTGAGACTGCTTTAACTGTCCTGGCTCAGTGTTAGGGAATCCTGGGAATTGTAGTTTATTGTGACACCAGAACTCTCTGACAGAGAAGGCTAAATGTCTCACAAAACTACACTTCCCAGAATTCCCTAGCATTGAGCCAGGGCAGTTAAAGGGCTCATTCACACTTATGTTTTTGTACTGAGGAGACCCGAGCCTCCTTGGCTATGTTTACCATGATCTAATCTCTCAATGGCATTTTATCCCTATTGAAATTCATACTGGTGGAGGAGGAAGAGGAGGTAGAGGAAGGTGGTGGTGGTGGTGGCTGGAGGAGAGAAGAAGGAGGGAGGACTGCACTTCAAATAGAGTACCACATGATCCAGTTGGATCCAGTAGCACATTCTCACTACCAAAGAACCAGATCAATGCAGGACCCACCAAATGACACATTAAGGGACTTGGTCCTAAATGCACCAGGTTAAGTGGGTTTTCATGGCCCCCCAAAAAACTGCACCAACTGCAGTCAGGGCCAGTATGAGTGCCATCAAATGAGCCTGGGTTCCATGCCAGGTTATTTTGTAGTGTGAATGGCCCCAAAGTGGTTTCAAACTGGATTATTTCTGCAGTATGTTTTGGATCTGAGTTATCCAGCCAACAATAGAATCATCAACTGACCATCACTGAGCATGATCAAACAATCAGGGATAAATAATGAAGTAGGCCAGGGGTAGGCAACCTTTCCCTTTTAAGGGTCGAGGGACTTCAGCTCCCAGAATCCCAGGAGCTATTGGCAAACATGGGACTATTGGCCAACATGGCTGAGGCTTCTGGGAGCTGAAGTCCCTCGGCCCTTAAAGGAGAAAGGTTGCCTACCCCTGAAGTAGGCTTTCGGCAATAAAATCTGATGCCACAATATATTTGCTAGTCTTTGTGGTAATGATGGAAGGAATATTCAAAAGAATCTGAAGAATATGTTTCTCAAATGTCAGGAAAGTCTTATAAGTCCTAGACCAGGGGTAGGCAACCTAAGGCCCGGGGGCCGGATGAAGCCCCCTGAGGCCTTTGGACCGGCCCTAGGCCAGTCCTGCCGCCGCCACCCGCGATGATGATATTGATTATTATTGTTATTACTTGTTCTTGGGGTTTTCTTAGCAAAATCTCCACAGGGGTTTTGCCATGGCTTTTCTGGGGCTGAGAGAGTGTGCATGCATTTCTTTTAATTTTTAATTTTTTATTAATTTTATTTTTATTTATTTATTTATTTATTTTTGGTGCTTCGGCCCCCCAATTGTCTGAGGGACAGCAACCCGGCCCCCAACTCAAAAAGATTGCCTACCCCTGTCCTAGACTGAAAAGAATCTTCACTATTTGAGACTTCTGTGAAAAATTCTGTGCAGGTATGACTATTATGTCATGACCCGGCATACAAGTGTGGCTCCTACTGTATAGATTCAGCTGCTAGGGCCGTTGAACCTGTACAGGTATGTGAAAAACGTCATCAGTTGCCAAATGCCATGACTTTTTATCATTCATCCTCCATCCATCCTCCCTTCTTGTCACCCACAGATCATGCAGGATTCACTGACCTCGGCTTCCCCCAAGTAGTGGGTGCCTTAAATGGATGCCACTGTCTGATCGTGCCACCCTTGGAGAGGAGGAACAAGTGTGTCAACCAAAAGGACCACTACTCTGTTGTCCTCCAGGGGACATCAGATCATCGAGGATGGTTTGTAGATTTGGAATTGGGCTGGGCTGGATCGACTCACAATGTGAGGGTGGCAAGGAATTTCGTCATCTTTAAGGCCATGGGGGCTGGCATCTACATACCAGGGAACCCCACCATCACCCTGAGGGGCCAGCAGCTTGGTCCCTCCTGTTCGCTGACAGTGCCTACCCCATGCGGAAGTGGCTCATGAAGCCCTACCAGGTCACCACCAATCCCAGGTAGAAAGGATTCAACAGGAAACTGAATCGCACCAGGAATGTGGTGGAAAGGGCCTTTGGGCAGCTGAAGGCTTGATGAAGATGCCTCAATGACCCACTCCTTGTGGCAGAGGAGAATGTCACCCCCATCATCGCCTCATGTGTTATCCTCCACAACATCTGTGAGACCAAGGGAAGGGTCCTGGATGAGGGAGGGCATTACAGGCATTATTATTATTATTATTATTATTATTATTATTATTATTATTACAGGTGTTGCTTTGTGCTGCCCACCCTGGGGGCACCCATGGAGGACAATGACCTTGTGAAGCAGAGAGAAGGGGAGACTGTGAGGGAGGCCCTGGCAGAGTTCTTT
Source organism: Phrynosoma platyrhinos (assembly GCA_020142125.1). Lineage (NCBI taxonomy): Eukaryota > Metazoa > Chordata > Lepidosauria > Squamata > Phrynosomatidae > Phrynosoma > Phrynosoma platyrhinos. The sequence goes on from JAIPUX010001232.1 coordinate 22,212,605, forward strand.
GAGACCAGTAGGATCTGAAGTATCCCCTCTCCTCCCTCTGTGAGCCTAGGGCACTACTGTACAATGGCATGATAATAAGCACCTAAACACAGATAATAGAACGTTTTCTATTATCCACACTCTGTATATAGCTAGTATTTATGTAGGGCACTACTATGCCATGATAATAAGCACCTCAATAAACATCTCCTATTATCCACACTCTCAGTATGGCTAGCATTCATGCTCTTATGCACTTATTCTTGACCATGAGCCTAGGGAGTCACACACAGACACGCAGAAACACACACACAAAAGGGCATGGAGGGGTCACCTGGCACCAGATTTCTCTGGCAATAGAAAGATACAGTGCAAAAACCACCAACTGTAATCTCTAACAATGTTGAAAAATTCCCAACAGTCAGCTTTCCTAATGGCCAATTCAATTGTAACAAGTGGTAGTCCAGAGGACTACCATTGGGGCCTACATACAAGCTGCTCTTCTGAGGGTCCCCATTGGCTAGGAGCCAGTAAGGCTATCTGCCTCTGCAATAATTGCCCATAAGTACTCCTTTGGACCTCTGCAGGTCCCCAGGATGACGATGGTGGCCAGGAGGAGAGTGCCTGTCTGGATCGCCCATTGGACCAATGAAGAGATGGGCATTCTCCTTCATGCCCT
>JAIPUX010001232.1:22244782-22264883 GCA_020142125.1 Phrynosoma platyrhinos
TTGGCCACAGCTGAGTCATGCAGCCTCATGCTGATGTCACAGGACATGGCATCATGGGGGTAGTCACCTGGTCCTGGAAAGCACAGAAACTGCTGCAAAAGTGCTGTGAAACTGCAGTGTCACTCAGGTGAGTGAGAGTGTTCAGTAGTAAGAGGCAGGGCCAGAGAGCCACGTGGAGCACAGGCTATATAAGGCACAATCCTCTGGACACACATGTGGTTGTGGATTGTGGAGAGTGGGTTGTTGATGGTGGATTGTTGGAGTTGTGTTGGTGTATGCTGTACATATCTGTCTTATTACTACCCTTGCTGCTTTTAAAAAGGCAGTGAAGATGGATCTTTTCCAGCAGGCCTGCCCAGAATAATAGCTGTCCTTAGGGAGATGAGTTTTCATCTTGTTTTTATATCACTGATTCCTGTTTTATTGTTTTATCATTTATTGTTTTGCGGTATTTTTAACTTTTCTTAGTTTAATTCTGTTTTAAGGGGATGGGAGGGCTGGATTGTGGGATGAGGGAATGTTTTAACTTTGTTTGTTTTAAATGCTGTAACCCACCCCGATTGCCGCGCAGAGGGGCGGGCTATAAATAAATTATTATTATTATTATTATTATTATTATTATTATTATTATTATCATCATCATCATCATCATCACCTTCATCATTATTATATCTTTGTATATAGAGCAACAAAGATTAAAGCCTCGTTCATGAGATGTCTGTCTGTGGAGTCTCTGTGCTCTACCTGGAAGGGGAGAGGAGTTTCTCCAGCTGACAAGCAGCCTGCTTCATCAGAGAAGTCTGGATCCTGGTGCTTCACATTACGTTGTCTCCATGCACTGCATTACTGAGAGGAGAAATAGTATAGTAATCATTAACTATTGCTTTTTGGCTTTTGTATTTCTGCTTGCTCAGTTCAATTTGTTCAGAAAGAGGAAGTTGGAGATGCTTCAAGAAGAGTCCTTCACATTTCACCTATTTCCTCTGTCTTTTACCTACTTATTTTTGCTTAGTTTGAAAGCAACACCATATAAGGAATTAGGAAGTTGGTGCATGATCTGTAGTATATAGTCAATCAGGAGCTGCATGGTCAGCTCGTGGACTGTGCATGCAGCCAATCAGATGCTGACACAGTAGATGCTTGTAACCAATCAGTTTGAACCTGCGATAAGTAATTTTCTTAAAAACTCTGGAGAACAATAGCTGGGTGCGGTGGTTCTTTGAGTGCTATTTGGCATGCTGCCGCCCTGGCCAGAAAATAAAGGAGTGCTTGCATTTGGATCCATTCGGTCTCTCTCATCTTCATCTGGGGAATAACTCTGCTACATTACCACACCTAACAATATTTTCTTAATTTTTTTTCTTTTGATAACAGGAAACTTAACACTAGCAATGTTGTAGGACTGCTTCACATATGCCAGTATTCCTACATGAAAACCATTATCCAGCAGCAAAGTAGGAAGAACCTAGAAGAGTGTAGAAAAGTTACTTGCAACATTGGCCTCGAGACTGAGAAAGCTATAGGCAAAAGGGAAGCTTTCTGAGTTCTGAATGGATTCCTATCTAGCACAAAATAACGTACAGTGTTTTGTTTTTATTTTTTTACTATGCATACAGTATATTCAAGAGACTATAGCCAGGGTCCTTTCACATAGCACAATTGCAGTACTATGATTCCACTGTAGTTACTATGGTTCCTGAGAGTTTTCAGCTTAGTGAAAAATATTTTGAAACCTCACCCAGAGAGCTCCTCTTGTACCTCTGACCAAACTACAGACCCCAGGATTCCATAGGATGCAACCATGGCATTTATGTGGAATCATAGTGTTTTAATTTTGTAGTATGAAAGGGGCCCCAATTCTGAATACCTAATGAACTTGAATGAAATACCTAATGCACCTGAGTGAACCTGAATGAAATTTACATCTAGGTTTCATCATACTTTTCCTTTTTATTTTTATACTCAAAATAACCTGCATTCTAATGTGTGTACAATAGAGAAATCTTGTATAAACTTCCCAAAATTTATTTTGCCACAGATGTTGAGATAGATGACCCATACATATACATATGACAAAAGAAATAATTCTACTAGGGTTCATGCACATGTACACTTTCCCTCAAAGGCTTCTTCCATGTTGATAAAATATGCTGGAAACATTTGCCATCATCTTCATAATTGTAATTTGACTGGCATAGTAAAGATCAGAGATAAAAAAAATATTTTAACATGTTCACAAAATGGTTGAAAAATGATTTCTGTGTAGAAAAGTGTATTTTCTGCACAGAAAAACCATATACATTTTTTTTGCAGAATAAATCCTAAATGTAAATAGTCTTTGAAAACTGTGCAGTTTTCACTGACTTTCTCACACCAATGAGAATATATATATATATTTCTTGCCTGTGAGGATAAAATCTACAAAACATTACTTCCATAGTAGAGATTATAGCTGACAATATTGGTTTTGATTTTAGACCAAATATTTTCATGCTAGCAATTCCATCCTCCTAATTTTAGTAACAAATCTCCTCTGCTACACTTGTTCATGGAGTTCAAATTCTTTTTATTCAGAAGCTTCATAGTTAGCCATCTCTTGAAATAAAGTATTTCCACCTCCTCACCCATTAGTGACTTGTCCCCCCACCCACTCCCACAGCTGAAAGGGAGGATCGGGGCCATGGCGTGGGGTTGCCACAGCCCTGATCTGCTTCTTCCTGGGGCAGCCCAGAAACACCCATTTGCAGTCCCCCTTAGACTCCTTTTAGAAGTTTTAAAAAGTAGTTTAATGCATTTAAAATGTTTTTATCTTTGCATTGTTTTAATTTTTTTAATTGTCCCTGAGCTGTGATTGGAGGTAATACAAAAATGCTGTAAACAAACAAACATTGTGTTTAATAGCCCTTTGGGTTTTTTAAAAAAATCAACAGAGGTGAGTGGATCAGGGCTGAGATCATGGCAGTATGGCCCCTGACACCAGCTGGATGAGTCCAAGGGTCCTCGCCACCACAATGCCCAAATGTTGACAGCTGTCCACAGACATGAAAATGTTGACTTTCTATTTAATGTTGTTGTTGCTGTCATTATTGTGTGCCTGAAGTCATTTCTCATTTATGGCAACACTAAGGATAACCATTCATGGGATTTTCTTGACAAGTTTCTTCATTAGGGGTTTGCCATTGCCATCCCTTGTGGCTAAGAGAGTGTGACTTGTCCATGGTAGGTTGGGTGGTGGAAAGAGGTAAGGTAAGAGGTGGAAAGCCCAGTGGCTAGGCCAGGATTTGAATCCTGTCTCCAGAGTCATAGTCCAGTATTCAAACCACTACACCATGTTGGCTCTATTTAATAGGCAGGGCTAATTAATTTCCCTTTAGGCTATCAGTCCAAGATTGGGAACAGACTAGGGGATCAAACTTTCATTTTAATAATTTATAATGTACTTGAAGCTATTAGGATGAGAGATAGATCATGCCTGCACACTTTGATATCCTTTGTTTGTCTCTGCTCTGCACTATATAATCTCAGTGATTCATTTTCCATTTGCCTTACCTGAAATGAGGTGTACCCCAGCTCAAGGGACCAGTTAGCAAGGCATGGGGATCAGCAGGTTTGACTCTTGGATAGTTGAGTAGAAAGTGTTCAGGATCCATATGCTGTTACGGTGGAGATTTGAACCTATGTCTTCCAAGTTCCAATATGACACTGTAATCATTACACCGCAGGGTTTTTTTAAAATCTACTCTTCTACTTTGAAAATTAGACTAGTTCACTTTGTTTACAAAACAATCCCTGGGCAAGACTGGACAAGGAGGAAAAGATATACTCTATTTGGTCACTTTAATAATGACCAAGTCTATGATTAGGGACTCTAAGCCTTTTCCCTTATACCTAAAGAGATTTTGAAAAAAGACAGGGGTCTTCTTAGAAGCCAGCAGGGGTCTGGGCTGCAATCTTTTCCTTCCCACTTCCCACACAAACTGTGCTTAATAAATATGAGAAAAGGAAAATGCTTTAACATTATCTAGGAATAGAGGATGACTTTTGAAAAAAGTCTTGAAATTCTCCAATGCAATTAAGAATTCTGGTTGTGACTTTCATGGAGAGCTTTCATAGACAGAGGAGGCTGTTCTCTTAAAAGTCATAATTCTCACAAAGACAACCACTGAAATTCATGGGGGGGGGAACAAATGGTACCCTGCCCCAATAGACTATGCCCATGGTGGCGAACCTATGGCATGTGTGCCAGAAAAGGCACATGAAGCCATTTTCTTTGCACACAGAGGAAGGGGAGCACACCTGTTCCTCCTCTTCCCAACTGTCCTAGGCCTTCAGCTGGCTCCAGAGAGGCAACCTGTTCCTCTTCAGGTGTGCACCTGTTCCTCTTCTTCCCCTTGCCCCCCCCCACACCTTCAGCTGTCTTAGGAGAGCCATCTGAAGGCCTGGGAGGATGGGAGGAGGAGGAGGAAGAAGTTCTGCCCCAGAAGTCTCTTCACCCTTGAAAGTCCTGCCCCCCCCCCGGCACCAGGTAACACCCGGTGCCAGGACACCTTTTAGTTTGGGCACTCTGCCACTGAAAGGTTCAAACATGTATGTAGGCCATGCAGTCAATATGTACCCTTGATCTTTCTATGCCCTCTCTCCATACCCATTATCAGAACTCAAGTCACAATGATGGATGTCTTTTCAAGCAAAAAACAGATCAATATTAATGTAATATTATTTTCTTAGATATATCATTTCCATCAAGATTCATTGTTCCAATCAAGATTTATTTTTTACTATTGCCATAAACCAACACCATTTTATCTACATTTCTAAACATTAATCTGCTTAGTGCCTGCATTTTATTAGCTTACTAAATTGTGAATGACATGTTATCAAGCCAGCTTGTAGTTACTGTACTTTTCATTTATTCATATAAAGACAATACGGTTTATTTCAGTCATTAGTTACAAATAGTTTCACATCATCAGAGTTGCATGATCCAAAGGTATTCATATTCCATTCCTTTTTTAGGGAAGTGCTTTTCATCCATTGTCACTTTTTAACAAATTATAATTACACTGGATCTCTGCTTCTAGGTCCATCCATCATTTTCTTCTATTATTCTTTTCCTTTCAGTGAGCTTCAAAGAACTGGCTAGTAGTATCACTACTAAGTCACATTTGAAGTAAGGCTATCAAAAAAGATCAGTATATCTTTGGATAAAGTACAATTGCAGAGACTAGTATACTAGTATCCAGCAATGGAATGAAACATTTTCAATTGGTCTTCAAGTTGTGTTTCTGTCTTGTTCCCCCTCCCTTCTTTTTTGCAGGGTTTCCTTTGAAAAGCAGTTGGAAACAGCCACTAATCCAGTATATCCAGACTTGAGTAGCTGAACAATTTATATCGCACATAAGATCAGGAGACAATCTAGATAGCATGTGAAATTTAAGGATACATTTCCTGAACCGTTTTAAGGAACATTAGGAAATAGTTTACCTCTTTCCCTTCTTCAACACTTGCAGGAAAAAAAATTATCTTGAAGTTGCAATTTCATTTGGGAAGGAAGCTGCCAATGGTGGAAAGAGAAAGGGTTAAACCCTTCATGCTGCCATGATGTCAGCCATGATTTGCTCACCTCAGTTGATATTTAAAAAAAAACAAAAAACAAAGGGCTATTAAACACAATGTTTGTTTGTTTGTTTGTTTACAGCATTTTTGTATTACCTCCAATCCACAGGGGCTCATGGGGTGAGGGACAATTAAAAAATTAAAACAATACAAAGATAAAAACATTTTAAATGCATTAAACTACTCTTTAAAACTTCTAAAAGGAGTCTAAGGTGGACTGCAGATGGGCAGCTCTGGGCTGCCCTGGGAAGAGGAGGATCAGGGCTGCAACAACCCCACACCGTGGCCCTGATCCTCCCTTTTGCTGCCCCAAAAAGAGAGGCAAAATGCTGTTCCATTTAGGGGCGGCAAAAGGCCACCCTAATAGCTGGTGTGCAGCTCTTCAGCACCCTTTTTAGTGCAGTGTGTATGAACGCTGTGCTGGAAGGGCATCCTGATGCCGTGTGGCATGCGTAATGGGGCGCAGCATCAGACGGTGTCAGCGTGGGGTTAGGGTGGCCGGAGTGTGGCTGCCTCGTCCCACCTCTGTCTCCAGGCTGGCTCTTTGGACCAGTCTACAGAGGCCCTAAGAGCATTCCAAAATCCAGTTTTGAAAAAGTTAAAACAGCAATTTTAAACACTGAATGCCATGCGGAACAGCACTGTTTGGGTTGCCCACCAATATGGGGCACCTTAACTTTCTTGGGAATTGAGTTTCACAGTTGAGATGCTGCTATAGAGAAAGCCCTGATAAGTGTACCCACCAATTTGGTAGTCTAGCCATAGAGATATTCATTTCTGAGCTGACCTATAGTCCCATAGAAGAGCATCATTCAGCTGTTCTAGTTCAGTCAACTTCAACTAATGCAAACTGAGTTCAAAATGCAGTAGTAGCTTACATTCAACATCAACATTTTTCACAAATATTCTTAAAAAGCTGTACTAAATTTCAAACTGAATAGAGGTTAAACACAAAAGTTCCAGTTGAAAACCTCTAAATTAATACAAACTAGGGTTAGAATTTCTCCTGATACAATCTGCTTCATGTGTGCTGCTTATCATTCCTCCATTTCAGAAAGTATGTTTATTGATTATAAGAACTTGGCCTCCTTGTCATAGTGATGGGGTAGAGGTTGCAGTACAAGAGCATGGGAACTGAATTATTCTGGACTATAACATTAAGAATTCTGGAAGTTGAGGTCTAAAAAGATAACTCGTCTAAGTTCTGTGCAGTAGTGGTAATAGTCGCTGCATCCTGTTTTGGACCAGTCTAATAGGGAGAGGATTGCAACCCATATGCTTAATGTTCTGATAGACCAACTCAAATTGGCAGTCTAGGCATAGATCAAGGTAACCAATCATTTTTGAGCTGACCTACAGTCCCAGAGGAGGGCATCATTCAACTTTCTAGTTCTAGTTCATTCAACAAGGGTGTGTGTGTGCAAAATGTCACAAGACAGAATCTCTCACCTACAAATATTATTGCTGTTATCTTGATTGAAAGCATTACTTTAATCTTTTCTTGTTATAGAGAGCAAAGTGTATCCATGCACACAGAATAATCCATACTTAAGAAAAGAAAATCCTCTGAATTCTCAATACTTTTTCAGGCATTACTACAATCCATGGGAATAAGCCAACTTGAATATTCACATCTACCTGTTAGGAGTCCCAAAGCATAATAAACAATGCACACAGTAACCCATACAGTATGGAAGTCAGCAAACTAAGAAAAATAAAGGCATTGTTTCATTCCAGGTACAGCTGGGAATTCTAGGAGAGACATTCAATGGAAAACATAGCACTAAACTGTTTCAGAATATGTGTATGCAAGTGTCAACAAAAGACAGAAGGGCTCAAATACTCTTTTATTTTTGTATATACTTGTAATAGAGCTGAACTAATTCACTCCCCTACCCTAAATCCAGAACAAATCCAACAATGATAAGTGGGGGAAGGAATTCTTCTTAAAGGGAATGACTAATCCCAGGTAGTCTAGAGAAAGGCACAGCTCTGTTAAAGTCTGGATCTGGAGAGCTCTGGTTTAAGTCCATGCTGTGTAACACAACTATGCTGTTGTTTGCATGATAATGAATATTGACAAGCTGTGAAGATATCAATAAGAAGAACACAAGCTCTAGGTTTTTGATCCAGTTTGATCTCAAACAAGCAGGTTTGCGACTGATAAACAAACAAAACAGAAACTAACAAACTATCTCTCATGTATGTTCATTAATGACTTCATTAACTCAGATTTTATTATATTTCAAAACAAGCAAATATCTCATTAGTCTAAAACCACTTTCTCTGTTTAAAAATCATCCTAACAGGAGAAAGGAGCAAACAGAGCTGGTCAGACAATGTCCAAATGCAAACCCTGAATCATTTTGATTTTTCCTGTTGTCATTGGGCTCAGTGTTTTGTGACATTTTGTCAGGAGTTCCTTCCCAGTTCTCTTTTACAATTATTGCAGTTTGATACAACTTTAACTACCATGACTGTCTCATATGGATTCCTGGGATATGTAGTCTGATGAGGCACTAGAGCTCTCTGTGGCTAAGAATTCTAAATGACCTCAATAAACTGCAAATCTCATGAATCCATAGGATGGAATTATGGCAGTGACAGTGGAATCACAACTGCATAATTGTGTAGTATGAAAGATATCTTATTATAAACATTTTCAAGTGCAAGATATAGGGGGCACTGTCAGTGCTGGGCTAGAAAATGGTATGGATTTGCTTAGGGGGAAAATGCCAGTGTTCAGCATCTTCTTTACTTCAGTGTGCTTTTTTCAGCTGCCTCTAGAAAAATCAAAAGGATATTATTAATTCCACCCAGAATCTTCCATATACTATAAGACAGGCATGGATAAGGTGCAACCTGAGGGCCCCATGTGGCCTCTATAGAGGAAGGCAGGTTGATGGCAGTCTTCCATGGTCTATCTTTTTCTTCCCCATGGTCCACCAATATGTTTTATGCCTATGAATTATTCATTTTATCTATTTTCCCTCCTTTACATCTGTACAAAATCTCAGTAGTCAAAGGAATTACAGAAAAATATTTTCACTTAGCTAATGGATGAAGGGGTGATGTCTTGAACTGAAGCAATAAACCATACCTATAGCTGATTTCACCATGTGACTAGTGGTAACAGAATAAAATTTTCTTGATTTGTGAATTTCCCCCATTACTTCTTCAAAATCTGTCAAGGAAGGCCAGACAGCATCTGAGGTTGATATCCTTCTGACAGCAGAAAGACTTTTGGCCTTTCAGATGATTTCCAAGTTGCTGAAATAAGTTTTAACTGATGGATGTTATATCTTAATTTTTATCAAGGCATTTTAATTGATTTATTTTTATGTTTTAATTATAATTTTGCATTTTACCTTGTATTTTAACATTTTATTCTTGTTAGCAACCTTGAGCACAATTTGTAGTTGCAAAGTAGAATAGAAAATTCTACTTTCTCAAAAGCCTTAAAATCAATTCTCTCCAACTTGAGAACAGTTTTTAAAAAACATCAAATTATATTCGTCTTGAATGTGCAGGTTTTGGTACATTCTTCCAAAATAAATGACAATGGTATTCTTCACCATTTGCATTAGACAAAGTGAAGAGATATGTGTACTCCAAGCATGGAGAGGATGAAAGAGCACCTGCCTGATAAATGTTGTTAAAGTTGAGTTGTCTCTTTTAAAAAAAGAAATAAAAGTCCAAAATGCACTGCAGAAATAATCCAGTTTCAGGCTGTTTTTACTGCCCTGGGCTAATGCTAGGGAATTCTGGGAACTGTAGTTTTGTGAGACATTTAGTCTCTTCTGTCAGAGAGTTCTGGTGGCACAATAAACTTCGATTCCCAAGATCCTCTAGCACTGAGCCAGGGCAGCTAAAGTGGTCTCAAACTGGATTATTTCTACAGTGTGTTTTGGACCAAAAAGGTACCACCCCTAATCCAGTACAAGATGTAGGTTTAACAGCCAATTTCTGTATTGTTGAAAAAGCACTTTGTTCTCCACCATGAGAAATATGTCCTTGACATCTTTAATGATCAGGCACCATAATAAAGTTGACACTATCTATCAATAAGGACTTCCCATTAAACCCACTTGGCTGCATCTACATTGCATAATTAATCCAGTTTGACACCACTTTAACTGTCATGGCTCAATGCTAAGGAATTCTGAGAACTATAGTTTGTTGTGGCATCAGAGTTCTCTGACACATACGGCTAAATATCTCACAAATCTACAAATCCCAAAATTCTTCAGCATTGAACTATGGCAGTTAAATCAGCGTCAGACACCTTACTTCTGCAGTGCAGATGCAGCCTCAGACTTAACAATGGCTGGAATCCTGTTAGTGACATAGATGCACTTTATGCATCCATCTGCACTTTTCTTTAGCCTCCTGTATGTCATTCAAAACCATTCAGTTGACAGCTGCCAAGCCCTATGGGGCTACTGCTATGGTGGAGAAGGGGAAGGTGACCAGGCAGAATGGAAAGCCTCACATCCCACCACCACAGTTCACAAGAGGGAAAGGCAGAAGAATAAGCTCATCATCTTGTTTACTCTCTCTGTAGTGAACTACAATGAGGACAAGAGGCAGTCCCCAGTCCCTACTCCTCTCCTTCCCTCTTTTCCTCTCCAACTCCTTAATGGTCATAGCCACAGTCCCAAAAGATCTGGCATGGAGTGGAAGAGAGACACAGAACTACATGCATAGAACAAGAACATTCAACATACACCATCTAGTATCTTGGTCTCTGTGTGTTTGTGTATTGTAAACATAAATGAACAAGAAACAAGTGGAACCTTGGAGTATAGCAGGAATTGAGGCTGGGGCAGGATTTTGTGTGATCTGTGGGTGAGGTACAGCACTACTTTCACTTTGTTAATAGCTTTGATCCAAAACAAGAAATATGCACATAGAAGAAAGTGGTGAGGAAGAGGAAAGAAAAGAAATACAAGAGGATCAAGGACTAAATGATTTAGAAGAAAAAGAAGATAAAGAGATAGAAGAAGCGAATTAGAAAGATTTATAAAATAAACAAGAAAGAAAGAAAAAGAAAGAAAAGGGAGGAAGAAAAGGGAGGAAGGGGTGGCATTAAACAAAACAAATAAGGATTGTTTGGATTACTGGAAAATATAAACATGGTCAAAATAATATCGTGAAACATTAAAAACATTAATTCCAAATACAAAAGAAAGATTGTATTTCACCAACTGGAAAAACTAAAAAGTGATATTATATGTATCCAAGAAACTAAGATAAAGAAAAGAGAAGAAAGACTTATTAAAAATCCAAAAATAGGATGTGCTTATATTTCGGCAACTAATAAAAAGAAAAGAGGAGTTGTAATTTATGTGAATAGGAAATATCAGTCACGAGAAGTCTTTTGTGATGATGAGGGAACCTATTTAGGAGTAGAAGTAAAAATTTAAAATCTAACGGTATTAGTGGTGTGCCATTGGAAAGGAGAGATAGCTATTTTACAATGATAAACAATGAAGTAAAGAATTTGAAATATAATGATATAATTATATTAGGAGATTTCAATGCAGTCGCAGATCCAAAGTTAGATAGATTATCGAACGAAGGGAAGAAAATATGTGTGAATCAAGGAAAACTCCAAAGATCTTTTTTCAGTATGATAGAAGAATATGGACTAGTAGATGTTTGGAGGTATAAGTACAGGGAATCTAAGGGTTTCACCTTTTTTTTTTTTTTGGGGGGGAGGTACATAACTCCTTTTCTAGAATCGACTTATTTTTAGTTTCTAAATTATTAATTCCAAGGATTTGTACAATGGACGTCTTAACAAAATATACATCTGATCATAAACCGATAGTAATGGAAATAGTAACAAAAAAAGAATGAATTTATATGGAGACTACATGACGACTTACTTAAAGGAAAGGAAAATATAAATAAAATAAGAGAAACATTAAAGTGTTATTTTAAAGAAAATAAGACAAAAAGAATACAGAATAAAGTCATATAGGATGCTAGTAAAGCAGTAATTAGGGGAGTATTTATTAAATTAAAGATAGAGAGAGAGAACTGGAAAAAGGAGAGAACTGGAAAAGGAACAAAAAATTAAAGAAGATTTAAAAAGAAAAGAGGAAGAATGGAAACAGAGAGGAGACAAAAAGCTGAAAGGTGAAATAGAAGAATTACAACATCAATTAAAGATATTAGTGATTAAAGAAATAGAAAAGAAATTGAAATATATAAAGCAAGAACATTTTGAGTCAGGAAATAAAGCGGGAAGGATATTGGCATATAAATTAAGAAGAGAAAAAGAAAAGAGGATAATTTCGGCAATACATTATAAAGGTGATATAGTGACAAACCAAAATGAAATTAAGAGACTTTTTAAAGAATATTATGAAAATATCCATAAGAAGAGGAACAGAAGAAAGCGACAAGATATATAGCTCAACAAAAAATTGATACATTAAATGAGGAACAAGAAAAAAGCTTAAATTGACCTATTACCATGAAAGAAATCAGAGAGGCCATTGGGAAAATGAAACAGAAAAAAATACCAGGTCCAGATGGCTTGACAGCAAGTTATTATAAGAAAATGACAGATATATTAGTAGAACCACTAAAAGACATGATGAATGAGATTTAAAAAAATGGAATACCAGACTCATGGAAGGAAGCGTATATTTCATTAATACCTAAAGGAGATAAGGAAATCTGTGAAATGAAGTATTATAGACCTATATCTTTAACAAATGTGGATTATAAGATCTTCACTGCAATTATAGCAATGAGGATGAAGAGATAATGGAAGTTATAATCCACAAAGATCAAAATGGATTTATACCAAAAAAACAAATCAAGAATAATGTAAGGAAAGGATTGGATATAATTGAATATTTTGAATGTCATAATGGAAAAAAAAAAATAGCACTGATCCTTCTAGACATGGAAAGGGCTTTTGATAGGGTCAATTGGTATTTCATGTTAGAACTAATTAATCAGATGAAAATGTGGGAGGTGTTCAACAAATGGATTAGAACAATATGTATGGAACAAAGAGCGCAAATTATAATTAACCAAGAAAGAATAGAAAGGATTAATATTGAAAGATGCCCGTGCTCTCCATTACTATTTGTGTTAGTGTTAGAGGTTTTAAATAATAGGATAAGAGGAGAGATAGATATAGAAGGAGTCAAGATAAAACATATATACAAGACACAAGCATTTGTGGATGATCTTATCTGTTTTCTAGAAGATCCAAATAAAAGTTTAAGAAGGCTAATTGAGGTAATACAGGAATATGGTAGAGTGGCAGGTTTTCAGATAAACAAGGATAAAATGGTAATTTTGACTAAAAATATGAATTTGAAAGAGGAAGGAGAGTTAAAAGAGATATTGGGGTATACAGTAGAAAAAAAAGGTAAAATACCTGGGTTTATATCTTACTAGAAGAAATATAGATTTATTCAAGAACAATTATCAGAGAACATGGGATGAAGTCAAAAGTGATTTGAAAAGGTGCACAAAGAAAAAAAAACTTTTTTGGGGAGAATAGAGATAATTTAGATGAATATTCTAACTAAGTTGATATATTTATTTCAAAATCTACCCATAATTAGTGAGGAAAAAATATTAGAAAAGTGGCAAGGGGAGTTGTATAAATTTATATGGGAAGATAGAAGAGCCAGGATAAGTAGGAAGTTGTTAACAGAGGAGAAATCAAAGGGCAGATGTGGACTACCTAACCTAAAACTGTACTATCAGGCATCCTGTTTAAATTGGATAGAAGAATGGGTTACTTTAAAGAATGAGAGATTGTTGGATCTAGAAAGTTGCAAAATGAGATTTGGTTTTCATGCCTTTATGTGGCATGATAAATTGAAAGATAATAGAGATTTTGCACACCACTTTGTAAGAAATGCACTTTTAAAAACATGGTTGAAAATAAGAAAACAATTTTATAAACAAATCCCCAGTTGGGTGTCAATTCAAGAGGCCTTTTTTAAAAGGACAAAAAGTGTCGGAATACAATGGTTAACATATAAGGATTTAATAGAATGGAATGGTGAAAGGAGTGACTCTATGAAAACAATGGGACAATTGGAGAGTGTATTAAAAATGAATTGGTTTTTATATAACCAATTGAAGGAAAGATTTAAGCTAGATAAGAGGAATTTAGGAATTACAAAAGGGAAATCGGACTTAGATATTATATTTATGGACAGAACGAAAGGACATATTGCCAAATACTATAAGCTGTTGAGGGAAAGGAATTTAGAAAATGAGAAAATTAAGCATTCTATGATTAGATGGGCTCAAGATTATGGAAAACCCATTGAGCTAGAAAGATGGGAGAAAGCTTGGCGGAACACCAATAAATTCACTTGTTATCAAAATTATAAAGAAAATCATATTAAAATGGTATATCATTGGTATCTCTCTCCAGCTAAAATTGATAAAATATATAAAACAGGATCAAAGAAATGTTGGAAATGTGGGAAGCAAGAAGGTACCTTTTTTCATGTATGGTGAGATTGTAGAGAGGCTAAGCGGTATTGGAGGAATATACAGAAATTGATGTCCAATATATTAAAAGTATCTATACCATGGGATCCAACCTTCTTTTTATTGAATATGACAGATATAATGGAAAAAGATCTTGAATGTAAATACAGAGGTATTGTTTTGTATATGATTACTGTAGCTAGAATTCTTTGTGTAAAAAGATGGAAACAAACCCGAATACCTTCTAACAAGGAATGGAGAGAAAAAATGAAGGAAGCTATGGATTTAGATATCTTAACGGCCCTAATGAAAGAGAAATAAGAGGAAGAGGTGGAAGAAGATTGGATGTGCTTTAAGAGATATTGGAAAAGGGGGGAAATGAAGATAATAATTATGAGTGAATATTTATATAGTGAGTTTTTGTTTTTGAATGAAGATGAAAATGAATGTCAAAAGTGAAGAAGTTGAAATGTTGTAAAGATGGAAAAGATAGGGGTGTCAATTAATTCTGTATAGATAAGGCAAATATTTGTTTTTTTCTCTTTGGAAGTCTGTCTATCATTTATGAGAAGCATCAAGTATGATGAGTGTTTAATGTTGGAAGATTGTATGTTTTTGGCTTTGTGGGTATTGTATATGTTTTGTATGTGTTGTATATGTATGGTATATGTTTTATAGGTATTGTATAAATGTATATTTGTTTGTCCTTTTTATAAATAAAAATTTAAAATTCAAATATATATATATATATATATATATATATATATATATATATATATATATATATATATATATATATATGCACATAGGAAATGAAACCCAGGTCAGGTAAGCCTTGCTTACGCAAACAAAAACATTTTGGACCAGCTTGTTCCAAAATGTAGGCAGGGATGATTTCTTTCTTTCTTTCTTTCTTTCTTTCTTTCTTTCTTTCTTTCTTTCTTTCTTTCTTTCTTTCTTTCTTCATCAGCCTACATTTTTCTTATGGTTTCCCTTTTGGTGTCCAGAGTTACAGATCTATGCTTTTTAACAAACTAGCTGGCCAGGCAAACTTATCTGTTTTCCCCCTTCTCTCTTTATTGTTGTTTATGCATGCTCAGTAAGGGATTCTGGACTTATCTACTGTTTACTGTCCCTGTTGTAGTCAGAGGATTGACTAGTTGTAGGAGATTATTGCATTCTGTTTAAAGTGCCTTATCCTGTATGGGATAAAACCACATTTAATTTTAAAAGCTGATCTTATTGCATTCACCCCCAGCCAGTTGAATGCAGCCTGTATACAGCCCAGATGCCAGCTGGGTTTATTCTGTAGCTTTTCAAGGATGGGATTTTCCCACCCTTGAAAAGCTGCAGAATACACCCAGCTGGCATCTGGGCTGTTTACAGGTTGCATTCACCCGGCCACAGGTGAATGAGATAAGGTCTGTGTTTAAAATTAAACATGCCTCTATCCCATTGGGATAAAGGGCTTTAAATAGAATGTGATAATCTCCTTAATTAGTCACAGGATTGGCACCAGGACTGGTGACAGCAAAATCCCACTTTTTCTTCCCTCAAATTATTGCATTACTTCTTGCAGATATGCTGTGGCAAGCCAACCACTAAAAGTCTCTATTTTTCCAGCTCTACTTCACCATCATTCCATTGCTAATTCTGCTAAAACACTTCCAGCTAGACAGAATAAAGGAGGACAATGGAAGGGATTGAGTGGAACAGGGAGACTCTATAAAAAGGAGTTTCTTTGTCAGAAGCTTTGGTATCTGAGGTATTCCTCTGCTTGTTTATCTATGTGTGTTGCATGTGTGTATGCACATACATATCTGTATATGTAGGCTTTAGTGAATTTTAAGAAGCTATCCAAGGCATTGAATGTATATTCTATCTTTAGATAAGCACCTTTCAAGTTCAGACTGAAACCAAAGGCAGATTTATAGGCCCACTGACATTGATGTCACCATCCATAACTGACAATAAGTAGAGTGGGCCCTTGGTATCTCCTGGAGTTTGGTTTCCAGACCTGCTATAGATACCAAAATCTGTGGATGCTCAAGTTCCATTAAATACAATGCCATAGTAAAATGGTGTCACTTACATAAAATGGCAAAACCAAGGTTTGCTTTTTGCATACACACACACACACTGAATAATTTTAAGCCATGGATGGTTGAATGGGTGGATAAAGAATCAGTGGATACAGAGTGCCAATTATACATTTTTGTACATCTTATCTTCTTTTGTAATGTGTGTCTGTGTCTGCTTGTTATGGTAAATGCAAACATATGGTGTTGGACTTTTCCCCAGTCTGATGATGTAGCCATTTATGAAATTTATTTTAAAATATTTGTTAAACCATTTCCCAGAAGCTACAGTTGAAGTTGAACTGTGCTAATTGATTTTGACACATCCTTGGTCTGTGGTTTAGCAAAGACTCATTGGTTCTCCCATCTTAGATGAAAACTAAATCTCAATGTTCAGAACAAAGATTATATAGAAGGCAGTGAAATGCAGGTGGTAAATGCATGGAAAGCTGAACTACAAGATATACCGCAAAACACTTGAAATCATGACTCTCTTGGCTTTTTTAAAACTTAAATTGATCTTTCAATCATTTTAATTAACAGACATCAATTATTCTGGGGCATAAATTTCAGATACTCTTACAGAGATAAATTTCACAATAAAAGTAATTCGAGCTGGGCAAGATCCTTTTAAGGATTAACTAAATTGGAAGCTCATGGTTTTGACATGTTCAGGATTTCTGGACTTCATATCAACCACAAGCCATGGTTTAAGGTTTGACCATTATTGGCCAGTTGTCTCAATCAGCCTCCCACACCCTTGAGAGTTATCTGGGCTACTCCAGTTTGTCACCTTTTCCCACCATATGCTATATTTTAGAAACTATCCTGGCAGATGAGCCCAGACTGATTCCTTCCTGAAGAGGTATTTCCTCACCCCCAAACTACCTTCTTGAGTGCCCAATCTGTTCAGGCTGAGAAAAACAAGGAGGAGGTAAGAGAGCAAGGTGCCCAGAAATCTTGAATAAACACAAATGGAAATAGAAAATCAGGAATGGAGATAGCTCTCTAACAACACTACCCACCTTTGCTTTCTGTAGACTGTATGTGTTTTGACGGGAAAGAACAAGGCTGGACCAAAACATGTTGCTGCCCAAGGTGAAAAACAAGATGGTACACAGAGACCCATGTATCATCTTGTTTTTCACCTTGTGCAGCAAAATATTTTGGTCCATCTTTGTCCCTTCCCCTCAAAACACATAGAACACTAAACTGAGCATGATCTTACTTATGTGAAGATGACAACCAATCTGTGCACAAGATTGGGTATTGGATTTTATTATATGGATTGTGGGTTTTTTAATGATTATTATTTTATATATTGTATTTTTCTATATTTCTCTGTAATCCTGCCTTGATCTGTAGGGAGAGGCGGGAAAATACAAATAAAATCTATTATTATTATTATTATTATTATTATTATTATTATTATTATTATTATTATTATTTTAACACTGGTGATGGGACAGAATCCTCCACCAGAGAACAGTAATATAATTTAAGAAAACATGGGGCTGGCTGTGTGTCCATCTTCCTGGCATGTATTTCTCCCTTCTCAGTGGGACAGGGCAGGGCAGTCGTTAGGCTGTTGTCTTCAACTTTCTCTGAATACTTCACATTCCATTATCACTTCCTCCTCCAAATTCTTTAT
Organism: Phrynosoma platyrhinos; assembly: GCA_020142125.1. Lineage (NCBI taxonomy): Eukaryota > Metazoa > Chordata > Lepidosauria > Squamata > Phrynosomatidae > Phrynosoma > Phrynosoma platyrhinos. Next base: position 22,262,609 of record JAIPUX010001232.1, read on the forward strand.
ACTGATCCAAGATCAGTAAGAAGATTTGAACCTGTCTTCTGAAACAAATAATTTCCCCAAGTGGGCACTGTTAGAAGATTTTTGCATTCTCTTTCCCCCTCCTTAGATAGATAGGGATTTCCAGCATGCAAACTCATCTCTCTCGTTCCAACTAACTGTGTGACTTAGGTCATTCCTCTTTGGGACTAACAGACATTCTCTCTTAAAGATTTTCAACTGAACTGTTGGTGCTTTCCATCTTCCTCCTCTCTCAACTTCCTTTGGAAAGATGGTGAGATAAATATTTCTTTTCAACCTGAACTATTCACTAGCTAGATTAGGATATAGCCTTTTTAATGTAAATATAAATTAAAGCCATTAGTAAACTTTTTTAAAACTACAAGCTACTTGTGTTGTTTTTGGAGTCAGTCTCAGTTCTTAGGGAAGCATAGTTAGACAAAGGAACATTTCTGCTACTCTGCTAATTTAAAGCTAAACTCTAATAGGCTTGTCTTTGACATTTTTGATATTTCATTATTTGTGTTTCCTTACTAAAGACTTAAGCCTTAGGAAACTTAAATTACCCCACAGGCACTCCCTAAATAGTTTCCATATAAATACCATATATGGTGATTTACCATGAGGGCTTGTGTATATTTTAGTAGTTCTGACACAGCTGAAGAAGCACAGAAATGAACCCAAACCAGCTGTCCACATCTGGAAAAAAAATCAAAGTGATGATTTCAGTGTTGTATTCAAGTCTTTTACTCCAAGTCTCAAGTCAAGTCTCAAGTCTGAAAGCCAAGTTTTTACAGAAAAAAAAAGGAGACAGGGCATGTTTCTCAGAGGGGAACAACCAGCACGTTAAGCAGTGTGCTTGAGGTGGGCTTGAGACCTGCTTGGCAGCCTCTTCCCAATGGACATCAGAGGAGCCTTCTGAAGCTTTTGAAATGCTTTATAAAGATCTTTCCACCTCAAGCATGTTGCCTATTGCATTTGCTTCTCCCCATCAAGAAATGTGCTACAAATGTGCCTGCCTGCTGCTTGAAGTGAATGATGCCAGCAAGTCAGTCAGTAAAAATATAGAAGTCACAAGTTGAGTCATGTTAGTGTTTCACTTATTGCTGAATCATGTACAAGTCAAGTGTCTGAAGTGACTCGAGTCTGACTTAAGTCTGTGTCAGTTTACTCAAGTTCAAATCACTGAATGATTCTGATCAAAGCTTGCATTTAATTCCTTCTATCTGAGGTAGTCACCCTCTTCCACCGAGCATGCAGCTTTGAGAGGAATGCACATGGAGTGGTGAGGTGAGGGAGGAAGGGGACACCCATCTAGCCAGCCAGATCAGCTAAATAAGCCCTGGTGACCCTGGATGACACAGCCAGATTGCCTTAACTTCAAAAATCTTGCAGGTAGAATACCTGTTTCATAATTACACCCATGCATGTGCGGTGGTGACCTTCAAGGATAGCACTATAGATAAAAAGATATATAAGAAGAGACAGGAAATATTAACTTTGGGTATAACAATAACTAGATATTTTAAAAATATGAATCCTCCCTTATTGCTGATAAGTCTTTACAAAGGTTGGATAGCAGGTGCAATCCAGTCCGTTCTAATGAATTAGTATATGAAGATGATCTTATTAATCTGGAGGAATCATTTGAAACAACATCATTCTTGAACTCGGTAGAAGATTGGCAGGAAATTTTGAAAGTAGTTAAGGCGAATACAGATAGATGGGAAAGATATCAGATACGTTCAGATAACCCTAATCTATACTACAAAAACATGAAGGAAAGCCTCCACAATGTAGCAGATGGGATGAAACAGATATGGGATGTAAACTTGGATAGAGGAGAAAATATAATTGGTGTAAAAATACTTACCCAGAGAAGAAAGGAAGTTTAAGTGACCACATTCATTCCATGAGAAGTCGCTGTCAAACAGAGGTCCAGGCAGAAATCAACCTGCTAAGGGAAACTACACCTAAAGATCCATATCCTCTGAGCATGGTAAAACCTGCCTGGATAGTACAGCTAGGTTGGAATACAAATAATGGGTGTCATCTTGCTAAGGATGATATAATAATCGAAGTAGAAAATGATCACTCATTTAGGGCAGATAGTAGGTATGGAGATAATAATCCCACATGATGAAACAAAGGAATAGGAACAAATTACTCTCCCCATTTTTGCAACCAGCTTGAGCCAACTGGTATATCAACATTGCCTAAGAGTCCACCTCAACCCCTTATACTTAACACAACTACCACCTCAAATTTCTGTTAGGGG
>JAIPUX010001232.1:22318593-22343664 GCA_020142125.1 Phrynosoma platyrhinos
TGTTGAATAGCACTGAGCCCAGGACAGAGCCCTGTGGCACCCCACTGGCCACATCTTTCCAGGTTGATAAGGAGCCATTGTTGAGCACCCTTTGTGTTCAGCCAGTCATCCAATTACATATCCATGTAACAGTTACTTTGTCTGGCCCATATTTTACCAGCTTGTTTGCAAGAATGTCATGGGGAACCTTGTCAAAGACCTTGCTGAAATCAAGATATACTATATCTACAGCATTCCCTTCATCTACCAAGCTGGTAATTTTATTTAAAAATAGATCAGATTTGTCTGGCATGACTTGTTTCTCTGAAACCCATGTTGACTTTTTGTGATTATGGAATTACCTTCCAGGTGTTCACAGACTCTCTGTTTAATGATCTGCTCCATTAAACTTCTTTTGACTTTTCTCGATTTTTTCCCCATTTTGGTAGTGGTCACCAGATGTGGGCTAAACAGTTTGCCAATTCTTTTGTGCACATTTGGTGCAATAACCTGGCAGCTGTACATATCATCAGTTCTTTGATGTCTAAATCCCTGGGGGTCATGCGTATTGTCCGGGCAATCACATTGCAGTGCTTACATTTTAATATCTTATTTACAGCTATGCATGTTGCAGGAACTGATAATTCTATTCCAGATGCTCTCTCCCATAAACAGATGAACTGCTTCTGGAATTTGGCTCCTGGAGCAGCTCAGCTGGCAGAACTGATGCCTGAACATATTTGGAGCCTTGGCAGCATGAGGGGACATGGGCCCTGGGTCTCTCAGTTGCTGCCAGTATGAATAAGAGTTATCTTAGATCAGTTCAAGAGTTCCTCAAGTTTCAGGTGTTACACCAATTGGGAGAGGTTCTGCCTATTCTGGTTCCTCAGATCCTGTGCTATTGTGGTTTTCTCCATGACTATTGTGGTTTTCTCTATGACAAGGGATTGGCTCCTCAATCCATTCATAGCCACTTGTCTGTCATTGCTTTTTGGTAAAGCTAAATGTTAACCTAATCACTCTGCTGGTTGTCAAAGCATATGTTTATCTCATTATGGCTTTCTGGGGAGTTTACGGACAGTGATGTGTGTCCTAGTTAGTGATGTAAAAAATGTTACTGTTCCCAGTATTTAACAGCAAAGTGGTTGCCTTGACTTGACAAGACTTTATTGGGAATATATAGCAACCCCTTTAATAGAGCTCATCTCCACTATGAGACAAAGGTGTGAAATGAGCATTCAGTTTTCAGTGTCATTTTTGTGGTTTGCTTAGTTGATGTAAAACCTCTGCTTCTGTACAAAAATAACCTTTCCCCTTTTCAAAATAAAGCTTACAGAGAGAGCAAACACAAAAGACTGACAAAGGGGGGAAGCAGACAGGCAGCACGGAGCCACCCCAGGAAGCTGTGCCTGGGGCCGATGTATCCGCACACCTCAGCCCCGCGGCACAGCTTTGCCACCCCTGGAAAGAGCACTAAAATAGCGTTCCTTCCACAAGTTGCCAAAGGTGCGCCACAAAAGGCTGCCGGCGCACCTTCAGCAATTCTTCCACTGCAGCATGTGTGGACACTCTGGCAGAGAGGCATCCTCAGAGCGCAGGACATGCGGAGTGTCCAGCACTCCAACGATGTCTTCGGGAAGGGTTTGGGGCACCCACTGTGTGGCTGCCCCTCCCCTTCCTTGCCCCGAAAATGGTGCTTTGCACCATTTGCTTCCCCCCAAACAGAACAGAAACAACCCATCCAGAGTTAGTACTTTTGCTAGTTTGTGCAACAGTTTGACAGTTGCCACAATTTTAAATTGTATGCATTATATAGAAATATGGAGGGGCTGTATGACCCAAAGTACATATTTTCTCAGAGATCAACCCCCCCAAAGGCTACAATTTCACAGCACACAGAGGATACAGTGAAGATAAATATGTTAAAGTTTTCCTTTTTATTGGGCAAAGTACAGTTGGCCCTCTGTTTTCATGAGGTATCCATTCCAGATCCCCCCCCAAAAATGGAGACTCAACAATATTCAAGCCCCATAAGCTTGAGTGGGCTACACACCCACTGGCACACATCCCATTGAAATTAAAGGAGATAGCCCCTCCATGAATATTTGATTCTGCAGATCTCAAGTCCACAAGAACGAAGAGGCAACTGTACAGTTCAAGTCACGGTTTACTTCCCTACTCTGAGCAGCTCCATGAGATCCATGAATTACTTGTGAGTTTCTCCAGCACACACACACACACACACAAACAACTGGAGGCAGCACAAGGTAAGTCTAACATAGAAGAAGACCAGAGATGAAACAAAATCATCATGGGAAGTGTATGTATTCCTGATGGGCCTAAGAATAACTCTAAGTTAGGGAAAGAGGAAGCTATTAGAAGTTGGGGAACCAGGCACCAGAATGGAGGGGAGAAATAGTCAGAAGGAAGAGGACATTCATAACCCCAAGGCCATCTTTATAAATGCACAGGATAAATAGGAAAGTAAGCTCTAGTATACCTACAAGGCAGGGGTAGGCAACTTTTCCTCTTTAAGAGCCAAGGGACTTCAGCTCCCAGAAGCCTCAGCCATGTTGGACAATTGTCCCATGTTGGACAATACCTCCTGGGATTCTGGGAGCTGAAGTCCCTCGGCCCTTAAAGGGGAAAGGTTGCCTACCCCTGATACAAGGTATAACCCACTTACAACATGTAGTCTTAAAGATGTTGTTAGTGTAATCATATCATCTCATACCATTCACAATGCTGGCTAGGTTTGATGGAAGCTACAGCCAAAAACAACATCTGGAGGAAAACACACATTCCTTGCCGACTTGAGCATTTTCCCATATAAACAAGTTAAGACCAAATGGCAAATTTTCAGTTTTCATGTATAAAGCCTATTGTTCAGGACTATTTTCTACATTTTTCTAGAGCAAAACCACTTTTGTAATGATGCGCACACTCAGCAATGAGCTGCATATAATACTAGTTCCCTGATAAGTATACTTGTATGACTAACAAGACAGCAAAACATGCTTGCCATTTTCCTGTTTAACTTTATAGTGTGTGTGTGTATTTCTTTTTTTAAGCACACATATCAGAACCTAACATGTAAAGAAAGCACTAAGAGATATTTTCAAGCCAATGAATCCTAAGCTAATAAATGTTTATGGAGGGAGGAAGGGATCTGAAGGACATATTGCTCTCTTGAGTTTTATTATGAGGGTTATTATGAAAATGTGGCAAGCTGCCCTCTATGACCCTCTTTCTATAAATCAGAATTATTTGAAAGAAGCTGGCATCAGCCATCATATCTGAACTGGCATTTAGATTTCTCGCATCAGTCAATGCTATGAGTGGCAGAATCTCCTCTGGGGGCTCCCAATGCCAATCTCTTATTTGCAATGTTCCTTTATGAGATGGCACTCATGTGAGGGTCATGCTTCCATTGCCTTCCCCACAATCACAAACCTCTGAAGCATGAGTACTCTTGAAATCTGTTTCCTTGATGAAAATAATATTTCTAAAAAAAATTACAATCAAGTGATGTTTTCATTATTTTAAGGAGGGTTTTTTTGCCAGTGTTTCAAGTCTCCTTAGTAACTAAATTTGAGAGATGATTGGAGCTTTTCAATTCTCAGTTGTAAGCATCTCACTGTCACTAGCAGCATAGAATTTGATAGAAAGATTTGCATATTAGAAAAGCACCAGTCACTTTCCTCTCTCTCTCTCTCTCTTTTTTTTTCTATCTCTACCTGTGTGTTCTTAGTTGCAATTGATATTGTTTCAGATGTGGGTGTTTGTTTGATTTACAAATATATTTTTAGTGCTATTTTTCCATCCACCCTCACATTATGATCATTACATTGGCATGTAGCTTTAATAATCACAATCGCTATTTTCCAAAACAACTGGACACTAAACAAACTTTCTTCTAAAAATACATTGGCACAGCCTAAATGGTTACAATCTGTCTTTGACTAGTAGATTTGAAATACCACAAGAGATGTCTTTAGTCAGCACTTTCAACTGTAGTTATTGTGAAGTGAAGACATTTAGGTGGGCCACCACCTGTGAGGAAGAGTTTTAAAATGGTCACTGTTGTTTTTAAGTAACCAAAGCTTGTTGTTTAGCTTTGATAAACTGTGATTAATTTGAAACATCAGAAGGAGAAAAGGGAGTGGCAAAAGCAGACAGAAAAAAAGAGGATGGAAAAAGAATGGTGGCAGAAATAGAGACAGAAAGGGAGGGAAAGAGAAGCACAGCTCTAATATTTTCAGCATTGTCTTTATGCTCTGTCTCCCACTATATCTTCCATTATATTTACTTGGGCTACATACAGATCCCCAATTTGATTTAGAGCCTGACCTGGCTGTTTGGATCTAGACCCAGTTCAGTCTGTATCTATGAACTAGTATGTTCGAAACTGATCATTGCCAATGTTAATAGAAATCTCATTCTGTATGATTAATAACCTGTGGTTAACCAAAAGTTAAAGCAAAGGTTTTGATATGTCTTTTCATAGCTATATGGAATGTGGAGATAGAAGGAATAGTAAGTATGCTTGAAGCTTGCTGTGGCTTGTTCATGTCACACCAAATTGTTGTATAGTGACTCTAGCATGACATACAGCCAATTCAGCACTGCAAGGATCAACCAACCAGTGTGACAGTATAACTCAGGGGGACAGCAGATGGGTGGCTCTGGGCCGCCACAAGAAGCTGCAGATTGGGGGCATGGCAACCGCAAGCTGCAGCCCTGATCCTCCCCTTTGCTGTCCTGAAAAGAGCAGCAAAATGCCGCTCCTTTTAGGGGTGGCAAAAGGCCACCCTAAGAGCTGGTGCACATTTTTTCAGTGCCCTTTTTGGTGCAGCGTGTTTGAATGCTGTGCCGGAAGGGCATCCTGACGCTGCATGCCATGCATAATAGCACGCAACATCAGGACAGCATTGGAATGGGGTTGGGGTGGCTGGTGTGTGGCTGCCCCATCCCAAATCTGTTTCCAGGCCGGCCTTTTGGACTGGTCTGCAGAGGCCCTTAGCCTTCTATTTCGTACAGTGAGTGTTTATATGACCTGAAACAGATTGTCAAAAAAACACTATTTCCTTACTAGATTTAGAATGAGGAATGTAGTTGAAATGCAAGTGCTGTTTGATGTTTATTCAGCATACCACAAACATCAAGTCATACCATTTTTTTCATGTTATGTATGTACCCTGCCCTGGAACCATATCAATCAATCAACAAAATACACCATTATATGCTCAGTTCATGTTACAGCTTCACTTTAAATATGCTGGTACCAGTCATAGAGCTCATCTGCACAGCTGCTGAATGCTAGGCATGTACTATTAGTAGTAAGAGCATGGCAGATTTTTTTTTTGTCAGATTGAAGCAGCCATGTGAGGTAGCAGGTACCAATGGAGGACTGAGTTAAGTGTAGCCCTCAAGGGTGTTGGAGGACTTTCAGATGCAGAGGATATATTTCCACAACAGGAGTACAAACAAGAAGAAAAAAAGATAATCGGAAAGAGACTTGGAGAAAGAGCAGGGAGAGTCATCAGATGAACAATATAAAACATCTTTAACTGTAAGCTAACTACTAAGCAGGGAAAAAAGACATTAAAGACACTAAATTATAAGTAAAAAATATTTTGATTTGGGTAATAAAATGAGTGGCCATGAGAAGATATCAATTTTATTGTGGAATGTGAAAGGAATGAATAGACTACAAAAAAAGAAAAGGATTTATCAATATCTGAAAGGAACTAAACTAATTATATTATCTTTTGTTTACAAGAGATGCACATAAGAGAGAAGGATAAAAGACTACTTCAAAATGAATAATTAGGCCTCAAACTTATTTCTAAAACAAAAAAGAAAAAGAAGGGAAAAATGGTGCATGTGCCTTTAAATATGCAACCAAAGGAAAGATTTAATGAAGTTGCAGAACATTATATTGGCTTGGAATTAACTATTGAAAATCAACAAATATGGTTGATTGAAATTTTATGCACTGAAAATAAAATAGGAAACTTTTACCAAATTTTTTCCAAATTTTTCAGAAGTATAATTACGAGGACCTAATCATGGTTGGTGACTAGAATGGGGTTATAGAGCCAGATAAAGATAAATTAGCAGTGAAGAAAATAACAGAGAGCCAAGGCAAGCTGCCAAAATCCTTCTTTAAGATGATGGAGGAATATGCTTTGATCAATATTAGGATACATAAACATACTGATCACAAAAACTTTACATACTTTTCAGAAAGACATAAATCTTTTTCCCAAATTGATTTTTTATTTAATATTGAAACACTGGAGTAATAAAGTAATCAGAACAGACATATTTCCAAGAACTTTAATGGTTGACTCACTGATTACACTCAAATTGAAAAATAGGAAAAAAGACTTCACTTGGTGACTAAAGGAGAACTTACTACATAATGAAGAGAGAAAAAAACACTGAAGAAGGTAGACAGTACTTGAAATGGTACTTTGAACAAAACATGGGGAAAGGAACAGAAGTTTCTATAGTATGGGAAGCAGGAAAAGTGGTAATGAGTGGTTTTTTTAACACAAAGAATATAGATGACACAAGGAAAAAGGAGGGGAAAAAATAAAAATCACAAAGGAAATAAAAAAAATAAAGAACAAGAGATTTAGGAAAACACCACAGATAAACAGAAACAAGAGGAAACCAAGCCATTATAAAAACAGCTTTCTATTGAATTAACAGAAGAGATAGCAAAGAAAATGAAATGGATGTGGCAACATTACTTTCAGCATGCTAACAAGACCAGCACATGGCTTGCCCATATATAAGAAGTTAAGAAAAAAGAAAGAAAAAAGTACAATTACTAATATTCAGCAAGGAGAAAAAGAATACACAATTAAAATATTCAAAGATTTTTTTAAAAAGCCTTTCTTAAGTTTTATGAAAATCTGTATAAAGAGGAAGGAGTGAATAACAGTAAAATCCTACAATATCTATAAAGATCAGAAGTTAAATCAAGAACAAAGAGAAAGTCCAAATTGACCAATATCAATGGCAAAGGTTATAGATGCCATTTTACAAAATTGTAAAATTAGCAAGGCTCCATGCCCTGATTGCTTCCTAGCAGGCTACCATAAGAAAATCCAAGACATCTTGGTTGACCCATTGAAAGAAACTATGAATAGAATAACACAAGAAACCTACTCAAAGATGTGGGAACAAGCAACAATGACACTCATCTTAAAAGAAGAACGAGATCGCACAGAGCCAAAGAACTATAGACCAATTTCTTTGTTGAACATTGATTATAAAATCTTTCCATCTTTTTTGGCTGAAAGGTTGAAAAATATACTGGTAAATATTGTTTACAGAGATCAGTGCAGCTTCTTGACAAAAAGATATATGAACAACAACATCAGGAATATACTCAATTTGAGTGAGTATCATGAAAAACATAATGAAAATAAGTTTTTTTGTGGGTTTTTCAGGCTGTGTGGCCATGTTCTAGAAGAGTTTCTTTCTGACATTTCACCAGCATCTGTGGCTGGTATCTTCAGAGAATACAGAGAATACAATGAAAAGAAGTTCACACTGATCTTTTTGGACATTGAAAAAGCCTTTGACATGGTGAAATGGAAAATATTTGAAATTTTAAAATTTTTGAAGATGGCTTATAGAATAACTAAGTGGATCCAGTCAATTTATAATAATCAAAGTGGACAGATTGTTGTCAATGGGGAAAGAATGGAATATTTCAAGTTACAAAAGGAACAAGACAGGGCTGCCCTTTATCTCCCTTATTTTTAGAATTTTTGTTGAATGAAATAAGGCAAGAAAAGGAGATAAAGGGGATAAAAATTAAAGGCTCAGAATTTAAATTTTGAACTTTTGCCAACAATATTGTTTTATCATTAAGTGATCCTGTAAATGATACCTCTAGGCTATTAGAAAAGATAAATAAATTTGGAAAGATATTGGGTTTGAAAATTAACATGGATAAGATAATAACAGGATAGTGATAATTAAAATGAATATCCTGCCCAAGATGTTATTTTTATTTCAAATTTTGCCAAGTAGAAAGAACAACATACTTTTTAAAGAATGGCACAGGGAAAGAGGGGAAAAATCTTTATTGAGAGCAGCATAAAAACATTATATATATATGAAAATAACAAGATAGTCATAAATTTAAGATACAGAGAAAGCTCCAAGAGACTAAAGGGATAGAAGTAGAAAATGGTGACAGTAATTTATGCTGCTGAGAATGTTATTTGTATATTTATAATAGACTGATAGTAGATATATGAATGAGAACACCTGTTTGATTTGTTATGATATATTGTGTTTTATTGTATATTTATATTTATAAACCCAATACAATATTAAGAAAAATGGTTGGTAGGGGACACTGCTAGACTGCCAGTGTTTAAGAAGAAAGATTCATCTGTCAATATAGTCCATTTTGTGGAATAGAGGAGTGCCATTTTGTCATTTGCAACAAATTGTCTGGCACATGGAGGGATGATAAGAAATGAAGCCAAACAAGGATTAGATAAGAATATCCATGCCTACTTTTGTGCATAAGTGTTTTGAACCTGTCATCCAGCATGAAGGAAGGCAAAAATATCTGCAGAATATCTGCAGAAAGGTCAGGTTTCACACACATCCCTTGCTTCAGAAGATCACAAGTATCCATGTGACAATATTATTGTTTTAATTATATTGTTATGTTTTAATTTTTCTTGGTTTAATTCCGTTTTAAGGGGTGGGAGGGTGGATTATGGGAGGAGGCAATGTTTTTAACTTGGTTTGTTTTAAATGTTGTAACCCGCCTCGATTGCCATGGAGAGGGGCGGGCTATAAATAAAAATTATTATTATTATTATTATTATTATTATTATTATTATTATTATTATTATTATTATTAATCTAAATACAGCTGCCAATATTTCATCATCAAATCCCTACCCTAGCATTAGAAAACCACACTACAAAGAAATTTCATATGAAATCAATAGTTGGTTCTGGTCACCAGACCATATATGAAATATGGTAAGCACCAGGTTCTGCATTCAAGCTCATAAAAAAAAAAAATCCTTCCTTCTTAAAATGTGGGTAAACACATACTTCTATACTGCAGGTTGTTTTAAGAATGAATACACAGTGATTTTCACACACAGTTGTTTTTTTTTTTAAAGAACACTTGAAATTTTTTAACAAGAAGGCTGAAATGCATACAACAATCAGAGAAGAGCTCTTGTGCACAAAGATTGGTTGCATCTTCCCTTTTGTTGAAGAGATAGCTTATACCATTATCATGCATTTGAAAAAAGGCAAGACAACATAAGCTGACATGTTTAAACCAAAAAATATTTAAACTTGATAGTATCTGAAGCATGGAAAGACAATTCTTCTTTTTCATTTCTGTTGTGCACATCTGTCAAGAAATTGCAGTATGCTTCTAATAACACAACCTGGCTTTTGTTTTCTGTTGTCTTGCAGCAATACATTTAACATACAGCTACCTGCTGAGATACTGAAGAGAACTTTGAGATTTTTTTTTTATTCCCCAGTGAGGGACGCACACATTCCAGGCTCTAGAATACAGTCACTTTAAAATATAGCCTTGAGAGCTAGAATTAGACATTTCATGTCACTAGGACTATTTACATAGCCACTATTCAGAGGGGGGAATTCCTTTATCGATTAATTATGCTCCACTTTTCCATCTCACCAATACTAGAGACACATCACTGTACATATTTAATGGGACATAACTAAATATACATCAGAATTAATTGGCCGCTGTTCTGTACCAAAAAAATTCAAATTTACTCCCACTTTTTAAAGACAATCTGCTTTCTTACTAGAAAATTTGAGAATAAAAAAATGTAATTTTTAAAAGGTATTATTATGACAACAAAGGATACAAAAGAAAACCAGTATTCAGTATACAGAATAATCTGAAAATGTAATTCACAATTCTTCTACACCATCTTCACCCCACACATATATATTTCCTGCCTCCTCTTCCCAAGCACCATGTATCACAAGAAACATTTCACAGCAAAGTTGACTTTTGCAGCATCACTTTGTAGAACTTCTAAACCAAAAAGAAGAAGGGGCTGTTGCCATTGAGTCAATTGTTCTCCAAATTAAACAACATCTTGGGGCAAGTGGCTATGGGTATAGGTGAGGTGATTTTTTCATACAGGTGAAATTTGTTCTGAGAAGACATGGGGCATTGCAGACCAGCCCAAAGGGCCGGCCTGGGAGTGGATTTGGGGCAGAGCACTGCACGCCAGCTGCCCCAATCTCACCCCAAAGCTGTCCTGAGGCCACATGCCCAGGACACCCTTCTGGCACAGGATACAGACAAACTGCACTGAAAGGGTGTGGAAGAGCCATGGCACCAGCTGTTAGGGAGGCCTTTTGATCTTTTAAAGGCAGCAAAAGGAAGGATCAGGGCTGTGGCATGTGGTTGCTGTGGCCCCGATCCGCCGCTCCCTGGGGCAGCTCTCTGCCACCTCAAATGGGCCATCTGCACTAGCCCATAGATTAGACTTTATATGTCTGCAAGTTATTATGGACTTCATTTATTATGTACTAGCTTCCTTTGTCACCTTATATTCTGAGGTAGTGTTCTTTGTATTTGTAATGTTAGTTTTGTCTGAAAGTTATTGTAATGCCCTGTTGATATCTAACTCAATAATCAGACTTCATGAGAGAACAAGGGTTTATTGCAGAAGATCAGCACAAAAGCACTTCTTTTGACACAACTGGCATTATTATATGTTGCAATATGGATGGGATATACAGTCATAGTAAAATGTAGAGATGTGTGTGTGCAGAAAAATCTTTTATGGGAAAAGTGTCTAAGGAAACAAAGAGGACTCAGCCAGCAGGTGGTTTAAAGTCAAAACAATTTCACACAGTACAGAATAACAAAAACACCTTGGGCCTGGGAACAGGATGCTGATAGGTAAACACATAAGCTCATGTGTTTCTCATGAGAACCAGGTCACATGGGGTATGACATACAGTTGGAGGCTGGTCTAGAGGCTGGGATACAGCAAATCATTCAATCATCATATAGATTATCACCCAGGAGGTGGATTATGGGATGGGCCAAGAATTCCTTTGTTCACCTTTGTTAAATACTTGCTATATGTTCTTTTCAACTTAACTGGATAACTACAACAACAACATCTACAAGATGTGATCCTATGGTCTTTGCCATTGGCAAGATGGATTGTATATATTTATTTTCTGTTTTTATTATGCAACAATAAGGCTTTACTGTGGATTTACAAATGTGTCTTCATGGAAATGTGTCCTTTCATGCCAGTGAAAGGAAGCAGGCTACTGAACTCTGCTGCATTTACAATCACATCACACAAATCAACATTAAAACCCCATGCAATCACTATGCTTCCCAGCTGCCCACATTCCTTTCCCAGGCTGAACAAACTTGGTTTTCACAGTACCTCTCTATATCTACTCCTCCCACTTCCAACACTAGGCCTTCTGTAGCATAGCTGCAGCATAGCATAAGAAAGGCTAGCTTTAACATGGCCGAGGGAGCCTAGATGGTGACCCTGACAGTTATGGTATTCTATTCAGTTTTTAATTTTCGTATTCTTCTTCCTGTGTTATTCATACTGACTGTAAATTTCATTCTTATTTATAATTGTTATTATACTATTTAGTATCCATTGGTCTATTGTTTATGTATTTGTAATGGCCTGTTTTGGCTATATGGCTCAGGCCCAGGCTACATAGCAGACCATATTTCTCAGTATGAACCAGTCCAGGCCCAGAGATCCTGAGGTGAGACCCTTCTCTCAGTCCCACCACTATCACAAGCATGGTTGGTGGGGACATGAGAGGGGGCCTTCTCAGTGGCTACCCCTAGACTGTGGGATTTCCTTCCCAGGGAGACCAGAATAGTCCCCTTCTTGTTGTCCTTCTCTCAGCAGGCTGACTGTTATTATTCAGGCAGGCTTCTAAAACAGAATATTTTTAAAAGACCAACTTGGGGTGTTGTATCATTTTAAAGTGTATGGTTTTTAAGTGCTTTTATATTTTTTAATTGTATTCTATTTTTAAACAAATGATCTGTTTCAATACTATAATAGTTTAATTCCATTTTAATTGTCACTTTCGCAAGTTTTTAAATGTATGGTACTTTTAGACTGTAAGCCTCTTTGAGTCCCAATTTTTTGGGGAAAGTGAAATAATAGTTGTTGTTGTTGTTGTTGTTATTTTGGTTTGTGCACATGTGGATGATGAAAGCCTTAAAACACTTCTGAAACATAATTTAATTTTCCAAAAGCCCTCCTGCAAAACATCCTTCTGGTTTCATCAACAGCCAGTTTGCCTAACCTGCTTCCTCAGTCCTATTCCTAAATCAAATCCAGCACTCAGCTATAGGAGCAGTGTTCTGATATGTGTGCAGACTTGTTCAGCCTCCCAATGCTTAAAAAGATTTTTTTTTTAAGGAATCCACATGAAATGATAATTGAGATATTGAAGCATTCATTTCTGACTTTTCTGCTTTTTCTTCAAAGAAAGACATTCTACTGGCCGGTGATATCTGGACTAAAAGTCTTGGGTTTCTCCTCACTTCTTCTGGGGACACCCTTCCCTCAAAGGAGGCCTTCAAAGTTATCCTGGTGGCTGAGTTATATGTGGATACCAAAATTTACATCTCTGTGATGTTTCTCCCCTTTCCCTAGTTCCTCTCTGCCTTTCTTGTCAAAAAGGAAAATCTTCTGCCAGGTAAGAGACTCCATCCCTAATAGATGCTGCATAGAAAAACTAGACTCAGCATGACATATAGTTCTCCATTGGCAGGATTTATTCATTTATTTTTTAAAAGACTACGTCAATAATTTACTTATTTCAGAAACTACACTCGTCCCTCCACATTTGCAGCTTTGACTTTTGCAGCTTTGATTATTCACTGATTTTATTAATATGTTCTCTCTAGGAATATCTAGGTCCTCCAGCACAACTCTATGGTCAATTTGAACTAAAAGTTGCACTGAAGGACCTAAAGGTTCCTTGAGAGAACACTCCACTAGACATTTGTAGCTCCTCCAGTGCAATTCATTGGTCAATGTCTGGCAGTTATTGACCACAGAATTGCACTGGAGGATCTAGAGATTCCTAGAGAGTGTTCTCTCAAGTAAAAACACAGTTTTTGTTATTTGTATTTTTCCCACATTCATGGGGGTCCTATGCCCCTACCCCAGTAAATGTGGAGGGAATAGTGTATTCATAGATCAGTCCCTTAGCCATACATTAGAGGAGAAATTTCAAAAGAAAACAGAAAAGCTTACATTACAGTTTAGGTTTTCAACAGTATCACTTGGATTTTTCTCTGTGAAAGAGTTTCAAAATCTTGAGTTTCCTGCATCCACCACCCACCAGTCTTTCCATTTTGACTGCCACCTCCCCCCATACACCCATATGATGTTCCTAGCATCTTGTATCCTGTTTTGGTGAATGACTTTTGGAGGGGAGATAGATAATAAATCCAGAAACCAATGAGCTGGTAGTCTCATGAAACTTGATCTGTGATCTAAAGTTAAGTGGAGATTGCATCTCAAAATAGCATACCTGATGCAAGGAACAAAACGCTTTGTGGATTAATCAATTTCGGGATTTTCCCACTGGTTAAAGAACACAAATTCCTGCCAGAAGAATCATACTCACTGAGTGAAACTGACATCACACATGGATTGAACAGAGGAAGTAAAGGAGGGAGACCACATTCCAACTTCAGATATACCTTTCCCTGAACTTCTAGAGAAGCTTTGAAAGAACCTGGTAAGAGATCTCCAGAAAGACTGGAATCTTGCTCTTGGACCTCTAGATGCAAAATTATCAGCACTTATTAGGTGTATACATGATATAGAAGAGACAAGGCATTTTAGATGAAGACAGAATGCAGAAACTAGAGTAGATAAATGATTACCTCCAAAACAAGATTTAAATCCTGGGAAATCAAGAAAAACAACTGAATATACACTTAAGAAGGGTTGTGGAACATGCAGAACAAGATGACTTACTGTCATTCTTGATTAATTGGATCTATGGCATTTGCCCCGACTTGAACCTTAAACCATCTGATATCGAAAGGTCACATAGATCCTTAACTTTATATCACAGATAAAATACTTTTCTATGAGACATCATTATTTGATTTGCCCACTATCAGATGAAAGTGCAAGTACTATCCAAACTCAATGACATCTCTAATCTTATCTACCAAAACCACAAAATACAAGTGTTTCAGGATCTCTCCTCTGAAACACTGCAAAAGAAGTGCACCTTCAAACCATTCACAACCCTGCTGCAACAAGCATGAGTGAAATACAAGTGGGGCTTCCCTTTTAAACTGAGCATTACTCAAGGTGAGACAACCATGTCTGCAACTTCTAGAGAACAAATGCTGTATGTCTGTGAAGCTGTTGACATCAAAGTCTCCTGTGGATTAGAGAGAGAAATAAAGGAAGAAATTTCCTCATCTGATCTAATGGCTATAGCTCTAGAAAGCTCAACATGGCAAACAAATAGAGAAAAGGTGCAAGAAAGGAAAAGAATCCACACCCTGAACTGAGAATCTTTATTTTGCTACTCATAAGTAACTGAAATTCACATTGTCATTTTAACTGTTCTTCTTCAGCCAAGTTCAGCCTTCTCTGACAGTTTTTCTTTGGCCTTTAATTTGACGCTGCAGGAAAACGGTTTTCTGTTCTACCAACACTGAGGCAATCCACCATATGGCCACTTGCTCATGTCTGTCAGCTAGACATTGATGAGGAGTGGATTTTCTACAGCTTTAAAAGCCTTTGCCATAACTCCAGGTCTGGTACTGAATGTTATGGTTTGGCTGAATTTTGAACACCCCAGACTCTAAATTGTGGCCTCTGCACTCCACATACCTCTCATCAAACCAGATTGATACCTTGATTCATCTCTCAAGCACAGTTCTCATCCCTTGTTTTATTATCATCATCACTTGTACACCAGAATGCCATCACTCTCTAGACCAGATCACCAATACAGGGAATTGCCAAAGGCACCTTTAATAGTGATTGTATACACTGATGTTGAGTCATTATATTGCTATTTTGCCTAACATTACTTGCCAATCTTTTATCTTGTAGCCCCAATATATCTAATCTTTTGAAAGTACCTAAACAGTGTTTGAGATCCAGTTCCCTCCCACTATTTACAGTTCCCTCCCTCCCAATTCCCACCTAAGGAAATCAATCATATTTGTGCTGATCAGGCTCCCAGCTTTAGTGTGGGATCATATCCTTTTGGTGATGACATTGTTAAAGTTTATCATTGTTATATTTGGAGATTTGGATTTTACATGTTGGTCTTAGTAAGGAACATTATTGGGGAAAGCTTGTGTCAAACTCCACTCACTCAACTACAAGATCCACAAATTGATGCAGATGTTTAAACTCTTCTACCTTAGATCTGGATAATCTTAGAATAGTTTCATTAAATGTTATAGGGCTAGGTCCCCCCCCCCATGAATCCAGATTGCAAATTCTTTAAAGGAATTACAGCCCAATATCATATTTATACAAGAAACCCATACAAAAGGAATGGGGCATATGATTTATAACTCAAACTTCCAAAACCAATACACTGCTAGAAATTCTATGAAAGCCAGAGGGGTGGCAAAATGTCCCTTCTTAGAAGAACAAATAATAGGAGACCCAGATGGTTGATATGTAATTTTGCAAGGCACTATTGCAAATAGGAAGCTCAGCCTCAGCACTTTCTTATTTCTCCAACAGAGACCAGAAAACTTTCTTACAAAAAATTGTAAAAACTCTCTTAGATAATGCATTTGGCAGTGATGCAAATGAAGTTTTGGATTATAATCTAGATAGATCTCATCACCACTCTAGAGGGAGTCCAAGAGAAACTCATTGACAAATATCATTGCCATGGCTTCTCTTCCTGGAGAATCACATACCCTCATAATAGATCACATATCTTTTTCTCCAACACACATAAGACATACTCTAGAATTGACAATTTTCTTTATTTCCAAATTATTTCTCCCAGAGATCACTGAAATCAAAATCAATCCCATCATGTGATCCAATCATGCATCCTTAATAATGAACTGGAGACTTGGCCCTGACACCTTGAAAACCCAAATCTGGAGATTTAATCTCCCCCCATATCAGATTCTCAATTCAATCCCAAATTAAAGATACAATTAACATATTTTACACAGAAAACAAAAGAACTAACATGTCAGAAGTCCTCCTATGGGATTTCTTAAAAGCAGTACACTTTTTATTCAGGAAGGGGCCAGGAAAGAGAAATCAAGAGATCTGACCTGACAGATACTTATGTCAGAGATCCAACAAATATAGCAAGTGCATATAAATACTAAAACCCCATATATACACCACCCTATTTAAAAAAGATGGCAGAACTAATGGAACTGGAGAATAGGAAAATACAAGGCTCACTGCATTGCACCAGGGCATATTATTAGGAATTCAGTTATTAAAAACTTCTATTTACTAGCCAGAGCTTTTGAAAGGAAAACTAATAAAAAAAACTAATTGCAGCATTGTCCTCCAGCAATGTTAAACTAATAAACTCTTCCAAGGAGACTCAAAGTATTTCATAAATTTTACAAAACCCTGTACACATCAGAAATCTTAGCTGATCCAACTACAAAAAATTTGAAAACTGAAAGTGAAAAAACTCTCTAAATCTCATTGCTCCCTACTAAACAAACCAATAGAATTGGAAGAGATACAAAAGCCATAAACAAATTGAAACTATTTAAATCTCCAGGTACAGATGGCTTTTCTGGTAAATTTTACAAATGTCTAATTGATGACCTCACTTCTTCTTTATATACCCTTTTTACTGAAGTCATGGATGTAATCTGCCCTCCCCCAACAGTTGGCACAGATCATGAATTATTCCCATCCCCAAGATACAAAATGAGCCCCTTGGTCATGGCATTCAGGCTGATAGCACTACTGAACCAGGACCGATTGTGGCAACCAGGTTAAATAAATTCATCCTGGATTATATTAACCCAGATCAGATGGGTTTTAAGGCAGGCAGGAAAATGACAGATTCAATACACAGAGTCCTCACAAACCACTCCTCACAAACAAAAACACCCTTAGCCCTCCTTTCATTAAACACCTTAAAAGCATTTGACAGGGTCGAATGGCATTTCTTGTTCAGAGTGTTAAAAGAAATGGAATTTGGCAACAGCATTAAGTCTGTTTTGGAGCACTTATACAGAAACTCAGAAGCAACAGTGTAAGTGAGTGGCATGGAATCTGAGATGCTTAATTTATACAGAGGCTGCCCTCTTTCACTCATATTATTTGCACTCTATATTGAACCTCTAGATGAACTCATTAGGTCAAACCCAGAAATTGATGGCACACTAACACAGGATGTTAAGCTGATCATTGGCGATTGGAACACAAAAGTTGGAAGCAAAGAAGAATCAAAAACAGCAGGCAGATTTAATTAGGCAGTAGAAATTAAGCAGGTAAGTGTCTGATAGATTTTTGTGTGGCCAATAACCTATTCATAGCAAACACATTCTTCATACAACCAGAAAGAAGGCTACACCCATGGACATCACGAGATGGTCAACACAAAAATCAAATAGACTATATAATTGAAAGCAAAAGATGACATAACTCTATAGTGGTAGCCCTGACTAGAGCAGGCACCGAGGTGGCAGACCACAAACTACTAATATCAAAAATAAGAGGAAGACTCAAGAAGAAAACAAAACCAGTGATTATACCAAAATATGGTCTAAATAATATCTCAACAGAATTTACTGACAACATAAAAAACAGGTTTGCACTACTAAGCATAATAGACCTAGAACCAGAGGAACTATGGTCTGAAGCCAGGGACATAATAAAAGAAGACACTTTCACTAAATAAAAAGAAAGAGAAAAAAAAACATGGATGATGTAAAAAAAAACACTACAAGCAATAATGAAAAGAAGAGAAGAGAAACAAAAGGGAAATAGAAACAAACTAAGAATTATGAATGCCACAGTACAATGGCTTGTGCAGAAAGATAAAGAAAATTACTACAATGACCAATGCAGAGAAATAGAAGACAACAACAAGAAGGAAAGAACAAGAGGTCTATTTTACAAGATCCAGGAAAGCAAAGAAAAAATCAGACCAAGGACTGGAACAATCTATGATAATAAACATAATGTAATTCAAGACCAGGAAAGAATAAAAAAGCATTGGACACAATAACAGAAGAACTACACAAAAGAGATGACAAAATGAAGGACACATGGAATGAAGAGCCATATGAAGATGAACCCCAAATACTAAAAATTGAGGTGGAAAACTGCAATAGGAGAAATAGCAAAAAAACAAATCACTAGGAACAGATAATATACCAATTGAACTGCTACAATCCACTCTAGTACTAACCAACATATATCAACAGATATGGAAAACAAAACAATGGCCAACAGATTGGATGCAATCATTATACATCCCCATGCACAAAAAGGGAGTCACGAGAGACTGCTGCAACTATAGGACTATATCATTTATCATGCTGAAAATTCTGCAAAATAGATTCCAACCATACATGGAGAGAGAAATCCGAAAGGTTCAAATGGTATTCAGGAAAGGAAGAGGCACAAAGGATGACATTGCAAACATATGATTACTAATTTATCACACCAGGGAATTCCAAAAGAAAATCAGCATGTGCTTTATAGACTAGAGCAAAGCCATTGACTGCAGAGATCATGAAAGACTATGGAATGTCCTTAAAGACATGGGAGTGCCAACACATCTGAAAGTCTTGATGAGGAATCTGTACTTAGGACAAGAGGCTACTGTTACAACAGAACATGGAGAAACAGAATGGTCCCAATTGGTAAAGAGGTTAGACAAGGCTGTATCCTTTCACCCTATCTGTTCAACTTATATGCAGAACATATTATAGGAAAAGCAGGCTTGGACACAGAAGAAGGAAGAGTGAAAATAGGAAGAAGGAATATCAACAATCTAAGATATGCTGATGACACCATAGTACTAGCAGAAAACCTCACAGACCTAGAACACTTACTAAGGAAGAGCAAAGAAGAAAGTTCAAAGGCCGGCTTAATGATGAACATAAAGAAAACAAAAACAATGCCACTGAGGACCTTTACAATTTCAACCTAGATAATGAAGAAATAGAAATAGTAAAAGAATTCCCATGCCTGGAATCAAACATTGATTGAAAGGGGGACCGCAGTCAGGAAATCAGAAGAAAACTAAGAATGGGGAAGGTGGCTATGAAAGAACTAGAAAAGTTTCTAAGATGCAAAGCTATACAACTCAGCATAAAAGTTCGAATCATATAAGCCATTGTATTCCCTGTTAGCATGTTTGGATGTGAGAGCTGGACAGTTAATAAAGAGGATAGGAAGAAAATCAGTGCATTTGAAAAGATTGCTGAGAATCCCATGGACAGCCAAAAGAACAAACAAATGAGTCCTAGAGCACATGAAGCCAGAAACCTCCCTGGAAGCCAAGATGACCAAACTGAGGCTGTCGTACTTTGGACACATCATGGGAAGGGAGGACTCTCTGGAAAAAACAATAATGCTGGGAAAGGTGGAGGGAAGTAGGAAGAGAGGAAGACGACATCCTAGATGGATGGACTGCATTAAGGAAGTGACAGGTTGCAGGAATTAAGCAGAGCAGTGGAGGACACAGAATCTTGGAGATGTCTCATCTATTGGGTCGCCGTGAGCCGAGATCGACTCGAGGGCAGTTAATAACAAAAATGTTCCACCACAAAATTATGTTCTGTGCAGATAATGTCTTATTGGTGGTGCAACAATCTGAAATCTCCTTCCCCAAAATAATAAAAAAAACAACATTAGACATCCTTGGGAAATATTCTGGCCTTAGCATTAATTACCAAAAATTGAAATCAATGTATATGTATGCTCTGTCTGTGGTCAAAACAGCCACGGCAAAAACTACTGGTCTACAATTATATCCCTCAGGGTTTTCACACCTAGGCATCCTCATAACAAAAGAGGTATCCCAGTTGATCCCTAGAAACTATAATCTCATTATTAAATGGATGAAAATAAAATTTAAAGAATGGAAACTTCTAAATCTTTCTATATTAGGGAGAATTGCCATTGTTAAGATGTTTCTCACCCCATGCCTCTTCCAATCTATCCCCATTTCACCAGCCCACTCCAAATTCCAACTCTGGCAAAGAATAGAATTTATATTTAATAAAAAGATTCCCAAAATTGGTTAGGCATACTAATGTTGGAACCATGCCTCTGTCAGATATTTGGTTTGGGGTGTAATAGTTGTAGTTGTTTGGGGGATGATAGGTGGGTTAGTATATGGAAAATGTAGTTAGCTTTTATGCATGGTAGGCTGCTTGGGGTGGGGGGATGGGAGTAGTACTGAATATAAGATAGTTTTGAGAAAATCAGGCCTGTGGAATGCATGAGCTATGGAGGAGGCTGACTGGTGCTGAGAATAATCTCCAGCTGAAGGGGGGTGATGGGTGAAGTGTTTCAGCTGAAGAAGGATAGCTTTGGTAAGAATATGGTGAAAGGGGAGTTGACTTGGTGGAGGAGGAAGAGCTGTGAGAATTGGAGGTGGGTGCTATCTTTGGCACCAAAGGGTGTGGGGTGGAGCCCGGTAGTTATGAAGGTTTTAATATGGCTTTTTGTTGTAGGGGCAGTTCTGGTTTAAATGCTGACTGGTGAATTTCTGCTGTGTGTTTTCAATAAACTTCTAATTGATTTGCTTGGCTGGTTTTATTGCTACACAGAGTTACTGAATTTAGCCAAGTATGACAGCTAACACAAAAGAAGGTAGCTTGGCAACCTTGGACCTGAAACTATATTATCATGCATTCCAATTAAATCAACTCTCCAATCTTCATAATCTCCAATTATGGAAGCAGATTCCACCAACTGGGTATCTATGGAGTAAACTCCCATGTTATGGCTGAATTGAAATTGCTCTTCTTCTTTAAGCCAGGGAGCACATTAAGAGAGATCCAAACTCCATTTCTTTATAATTCCTTTTTTATTTGGAAACAATGGATTCACATACTAATGCCAAGCCCCTCCCCCATTTGCCCATTTCTATTACAGCCACACTTTTATGACATGGACAAACTAGCTCAGTTTAAAGGTTGGAAGGGGGTGGCATTTACAGACTTGCTGATTTATTTACACAAGGGAAAATAAAAAGCATAGAGACTCTGATAGCTAGCCTGAGACAAGTCAACCCAAGCTGGATCCAGATATCACAGGTCCAATCCTTTGCAAAGAATGTGATGTTGCAAGGGAACTACCCTTGTCTTATGACCTTTCATGAAATATTATGCATGGACAAGGGGAAGAATTGCAAGGGAGGGGCAGCCATTGTATGCAAAAATTTAGTACAATCTGTTTATGGCAAAAATCAATTGGCCAGGTTAATGTGGTAATTTGACCTCAATTTAAATATCACC
This sequence comes from Phrynosoma platyrhinos, assembly GCA_020142125.1. NCBI lineage: Eukaryota > Metazoa > Chordata > Lepidosauria > Squamata > Phrynosomatidae > Phrynosoma > Phrynosoma platyrhinos. The sequence continues at coordinate 22,340,108 of JAIPUX010001232.1, forward strand.
AAAGCCACATGGGAACGCATATGGACCTCCTTCCATATAAAAAGATTGGCACTGACAAAAGATGGGACCCTGAAATTAATATAAAAATGGTATCTAACACCTGTGAAACTGTCTTGGATTATGAAAAACATCTCTTCAAAATGTAGAAGAGACTGTGACATCTTGGACTCCTTTGAACACATGTGGTTGGACAGTCCCAAGATTAAAGATTTTTGGAATGCAATACTAATGCAGATCTCTCTTACTGTGAAACAAACTGTAACCTCCTCTAATTGTTAATTTATAGTAAAGAGAACACTCATCTGAAACATTGCAAGCTTATTATTACATTTCTCATCTCAGCAGCCAGTAATATAATTGTGAGAAGCTGGAAAATAGGGAATGTACTAAAAAGCAACTGGTGAGAAAGAGTTTGGGACATTTAATTATTGGAAAAACTTTTTTATACTTTTTGACTCTGTAATGGACAAAAGAAATCCGACACCTTTTTTGATGATTGGTCACTGTTTATTGATTACATCAACACCAACTCATTTGCTATCAGACATCTTACTCATCAAGCTATTCTTTGAAAATATACTTTGATCCTGTCATGTTCTGCCCTGGGTCTGATTTTGTGGCAGAGGCAGACACTGAGCCTGAGGAGGAGACAGATTTGGGGTTACCTGGAGGCTCTGTAGTCTCAGAGGAAATCCAGGAGGCTGCAGAGGGAGAGACAGACTCTATGCTGCCAGTACTAGGACCTGTGGAGCAAAGACAAGCCAAGGAATCCTTGAGGCATTCATCTAGGCTAGAAGCCAAAAGGAGAGCTAATCACAATCAGCTGAGGCATACTGAGGCTTTTAAAAGGTTCCATCTGCAGCTGACAATCAGTCTTGTAGCCTCCCTAATTGCTGTGCATCCTGTTCTCTGCTGTTGGATTCCTGTTTTCTGAGCCCTGGAACTACGCTTCTGCTTCTCCCTTTGCTGTTAAGTACTGGACTCTTGTTGTGTGACTTTTGGAATGGACTCTTGACCACTCCTCTGCGGTGCTGTCCTCACAAAAAGTAAACAGGATAGATCCCAACTTCATCAACTAGCGAATCTGAGTTATGTCTTTAGGACTTTGTTACTGCTATTACCTCACAAAAGATAGCTATTATGCAAGTTTACATATAGTCCTTCAAGGTTATTTGTTATTTATGTATTAATTGTTTGTTTTGTATTATTGTTATAATACAAATAATAACACTTAATTACATAAAAAAGAAAAAAATTGTCTGCTATGTTTGTGAACATCTAGAAGGTGGACATGCCCTAAGAAAACAGGCTTCCAAGATTGGTCTAGCATTCTGTGCAATCATGATGGCCACATGATCACAGAGTAGTCTCTGACAATGCTGGCTCTTCAACTTAGTAATGGGGATAAGCACCACCCCCTATGGTAAGATACGATTTTACAACCATGTCAATGAGGAATACCTTTACTTTTACCTAGTGTATTAACACAATTCAGATCTCTCCTCCCAAGCATTCAGTAAACACATTAATGATGAGGACAGGTCCTACTCAATGACTCCACCTCCAGCATGAACATCCCCACCAGCTTCCCCTTGATTTCTACACATTTGGTGGAACACCCTCAGGCCTGGTTATAGACTGTTGTTTGCTGAACATATAAAGAAAGCTTCTGAAGGGGACTATTGTGTTGGGACTTCTAGATACTGTGAGATAGTCTTGTGCCTAATATGTTTCAAAAATAGATTCAGAATGTCAAACATGGTCATCATATATGGGTAGACACACTTCTTTTTAAAAGTTTAGAAGGAATACTAAGAAAATAGATATGTATTGCATAAGGCTTTGCACACACACACACACACACACATTTCATCACCATCACCTGGAGGATTTATATTGCTCTATAATTGTCATTATTTAAAAAATATATTTCATTTTTTAAAAAAAACAAAGGTTTTTTTCAACACCCAAGAAAATAGTGTGATTTTCCTCATGACTGAAAGTCAATTGCACTACTTAAATTTGTCAGCATTACAACAATACACCACAAGCTCTTTTTATAGCCATAATTAACCAAAATGTCAGTCTCTTTATTCTGCACACACACACCCAACAAACACACACACACACACACATACCCACCGCTTGAGGAATATAATTACATGAATGGATCCTGCTATGATATATCAGGAAAAAACAAAATATGACATGAAGAAATGAAGTTATTTGGTTTCTAGCACAATTGTTTAAAATTTAAAAACACCATAAATCTATTAAAACTGTATGTGATATCAAGAATAAGTATTAAAACATAAACATTAATTGTTAACCATTCCAGTTTCAAAATACATAAAAGAATATAATACACATTTATAAATTACAATGTTTAAGCTAAGGTTGGAACCATGAGGATCTCCAGATGTTGCTCTGTTTCCAGAATTCCTCCCCACTGAGCATACTGTTTAGAGATGTTGGGAGTTACAGCCCGACAACATATAGAAGGCTGCATGATTCCCTCCCAATTTCCTTGGTTTAAGCCAAGTAAAAGTGAAATAATTTGCATATCTATTCAGAAATATTCCCCACTGCTTTCAACAGAACATATTTCCAGGTATGTGTCTTTATAATTTTAATCAAAATTGCAGTTGTGATTATCTTCTAGCATTTAACCAATGACTCACTTCGTACTGTTAAATTTAGCTAATCTGAGGTTTCTGTCACAATACCATAGGAAGAGAGAGATAACTGCAGAGTCTATTGCATGTGGACACATAGAAACAAACCTTTGGGAAATGGGGGGAAAATCATAAAATCAAATAATATCATCTATCTGAGACAAAACTTTTTTTTTTATTTTCTTCTTGTTGTGTAAGAATGAAATCCGTATTTTCCAGCGTGTAAGATGACTGCGCATATAAGACGACTCCAACCTTTCCAGTTAAAATATAGAGTTTGGGATATACTCGTCATATAAGACGACCCCTCTTCCAATGCACACCAAATAAAAATTTAAAAAACATCAGATTTGATTTCAATACAGTAATTTGAATTCAAATGCTTATGACATGCAGGTACTTAGCAGGAAAACTGTCACTTATAAACACAACAAACTACAGCTCCCATGTTCCCTAGCATTTATTTCTGCAGTGTGTTTTGGACCTTACTTTTTCAAAAATAGTCCAGATTTAAATGCTGCTTTAAAAATTATTTCCATCTCCCAGCTATGAGATGGTTGGGGGGAAATGAGAATGTGTTCATGGGAAGGACTGCCAATATACTAGGTGATGCATTTTGCTCATATGGTTATGAAGATATTCTTAAAGTCACCATTTTGACCATTAAAACATCTTCCATTTTGAGCATGGCTAAGAAGCATGGATTTACATTCATATTAGTGTTTTTAGCTTTCTCTACATTTTTTTCTTGTATGTTCATTTTTTGTAGTAACTTGTCCTTCTTTGCATTGAAGACATTTGGTCACCCTGTCTGAATATCAGAGTAAGACTTTGGAAACCAGGGTTCAAATCCTGGTTCAGCCATGGAATCCCCCTGGGTGA
>JAIPUX010001232.1:22343764-22359360 GCA_020142125.1 Phrynosoma platyrhinos
GAAAGCAATGGCAAACCCTTTCTGAACAAACCTTACCAAGGAAACCCTTCTTCTCTCCCTGGCTTTTTCCCCCACCTCTCACGTGTCCTCCTGGACCAGGAGGATGAGGAGGAAAGGTGGGAGGAGGGGATAAAGTGGTGGAGAGAAGCAGGAGGACCAGGAGGACAAGGAAGAAAGGTGGGAGGAGAGGGGGAAAGTCGGGGAGAGAGGAAGCAGGAGGACCAGGAGGACAAGGAAGAAAAGTGGGAGGAGAGGGGAAAAGTCGGGGAGAGAGGAAGGAGGACAGGAGGAAAGGCAGAAGGAGGGGGGAAGCAGGGGAGAGAAGAAGGAGGGCCAGGAGGACATGTGGGGGTGGAAAGCAGTGGAGAGAAGACGGAGGACCAGGAGGACCAGGAGGAAAGGTGGGAGGAGGGGGGGAAAGTGCTGGAGAGAAGAAGGAGGACCTCCTAGTCTTCCTCCTCCTCTCCCCAGCTCCTTCTCACCTCGCACTTCTGTCTTCCTCCTCCTCCTTATACCTGGCATATAAGACGACCCCCAACTTTAACCCCAGATTTTCCTGGTTAACAAGTTGTCTTATATGCCAGAACATATGGTAAGTGAAAATTTACATCCTGGATGCGAAATGCACTTACTAAGAACTAAATTCCACTGGTTTTGGTGAAACTGACTTCATGGTAGACATGCCCATAATTGCAGTGTTTGTCAGCTTTTAATTCCCCAAAGAATAATTCCAGGCATCTCTGGTCTTGTCCAATATAGGGCCATCAGGATTTTTGTTGCCATTAATAAGTACTAGAGCTCTAAATCTCTGCTGCATAAGAACATAGCAGCATCTGAGAAATCTGTAGTCAGGGTAGGGAAGCAACATGAAAAAGCATACTCAGTCCTACATAAGCAAACTGTAGCATCCATAAAGAAGGATGCCATGAAAAGACAGGAAATATTAATTATTCAATTTGTGTGTGTGTAATGTGCGAGTGTTTAACTGTATTTATTTTAATACCAGGAATTGAAAGAGATACTTGAAGTCTTTTCTGACCAAAAAACCCAAAGCAAACAAGCAAAACCCCAACAAAACAAAACTTTACCATGCTTGGCCATGAACATTATGCACAGAGTTTTCAAATGCAAAATAGGAAAAGCATCCTGCATCTTTAATGGTTGTGTAAGAGAGAGTATTTCAGTAGGTGCAACTTGCTAAGGCTTCCTGTTCCACATGAAGATGTTCCCTTTCTACATCTGTCTTATCATATCTGTGCACCATAAACTAGAGGAAGAAGATATGATTTGAGGCACTGCCCAAGGCAGCAAAATGTTTTAGTCTGCAATGACCATGATAAAAAAAACTATTACTAAATCTGTGTTCCCTTCATTTGTCCACTTCCCTTATAAAGCCATCAGAAATAGTGGCTGTCTCATGACAGAAAATTCCATAAATGAGGAATTGTGTTAAATAACTTTCATTTGGCTGTCCTGAAGCAACAGCCAATCCTTTCCACTGGATGATACACATACCCTGCCCAAGTTATGGCAGAATAAGGGATGCAAAAAAGTGAATGGCTCCCATAGGTATACCTGCCAAAACTACTATAGCAGACTTTATCAGATATAAGGTTTTTAAACAGCAAAGTAACACACTCAGTGATTAATCAATTAATCCAGCACACTTTAAGAACATCTTCATAACCATATGAGCAAGTAACTTGCTTTAAAATTTAAAAAGACACATAATTACACAAAGTATATATTTGTGTTTTTGCTTCCCTTCTGAAGAACTGCACAATGCACACAAACCTGATAGTGATCAAGAAATCTTATTATAAGGAAAAAATAAAATTTCAGCATTGAGCATTTCCTGGAACTTAACCAGTATAAATCAATTGAATGCTTTTGGTCTCCCCACCCCCAGCTCAATAGATTAGGAATAAATCAATTGTGATTTAGGTTTACAAGAGCTTATCTCTGTCTTCCAATCATTCTGATCTATGTGTGTTTCCTTGTTCCAGCTTCACTTTGAATTTCTGGTCCAAATCAATCAAAAAACCTCCAAGCAAAACTCACAAAAAATGACCTTCTTTAAATTGTTTTCACCTGAAACCATAAATCTGCCAATGTTGTTTCCAAAATAGCCCTACACCAGTTGACATGTTCACAAATTTTATCTCATCTTTTGACAGCCTTCTCCTGCTTCCAAAGTCTCAATGTCCCTGATGTTGCTGCTGTGCTAGTGGTTTATCTCTGATCCACAGGACTTCATATTCAGCAGAAGAAAAAGAAAAACCCCAAACCTTCTTCACAAAATAGTGTGCAAACACCATAAATTTTTGCCAAGAGGCTTTAGATGTGGTAGGTTTGTTTTAATCATTTTTAAAAAATCTTCAGTGTGGTGTCTGAATACAAACAGCATTTTCTAATTTCAGGCACTCAACATGAACCCAGGGAACTGGCTTGATGTTGGAACAGTGAATTACCAGGACAATCCAGATAGTTTTAAGGGATTGTTGTGAACCATGATTGTAACACTGCCTCACCACACTGCAACCACTTTGTGCTTTGGTCCTGAGAGTATTGTAAGGATATACAGTGTCATTCCTGTGTAGAAGAATGGGTGGGCATCAATTTCCCCTCATCTGTATAAATTTGAGAGGTGAAGTTTTTTTTTAAGTTTTGTAACTTTTTGCAAAAATATCACAAGCACTTTTGGCACAAAAATGGTATACATTGCAAAAATGTTGTGTGTTCTGTGCAAACTCTCCCCAGAACCATTTTACTTCTGTTGAAAAAATGATTAGTCTTTTCACTCTTGTGAAATGGCAAATAATCTCATGGCAAATGACAGGTTTTCAATGGGGTTTCTTGATGACATATTTAAAAAAACATAGATGATGGTTCAGAAAAGCTGTAAATCTTTGTTACATCCATTGCTATAGAAACCTGTATCAATAGAGAGGGATAGCTTGGTGAACCCAATTTGAGAATATGGATCAGGACAAAAGGAACATTCTATGCATGGGCATAACATTAAAGAAGTCTGGTTCAGATCTGTCCATACGTTTGTTGTTCATGGAGGACAGATATGATGGGTCTCTGATCCCAGAGGCAGTCTTCATTCTGCAGTTGCAACAGTGGTTAATATGGTTGCCACTAGCAAGTAATGGAATTGCTGTAACTGATATCTCACACTTCCTGTACAATATTTTGGATATGCAGCAAAAATGAGCTCAGAGAAGAGCTGCATATTATAAATAGAAAGCTGCACTAATATTACAATAATATCTCAATATCTCTCTGGAAAGCAATGTTCTGTCCTTCATGCTTTTAATATATCCTTACGGTATCACTCTTGTGGAAACTCCCTCTCCATTGTTTTTGCTCTGTTCAAGATGGTAGTCCCTTACATTTTTTCCCTAAAAAATGCTTGTTTCTCCCCCCAAAAAATGCTCTCTCTTGTTGATTAAAAATGGTGTAAGGATTAGGATTGTGTACCTATGGTCAATTGGATACTGCCACTATACATTCGAAAGTGTTGAGGAAAGCTTTGGAGTCATTAGATTCTATTTTACTTATATACATGCGGGTATGAGTTCTAATTAGCCCCAGCTAGTTTCCTGCATTTACTGTAACATTGGGAGTTTTAAGGATCCTGGGAAGCGGATTCCACATTTGTGCCTGTGCTGTGCTTTGAGAAGCAAGCATCTGATCTAACAGCTGAGCTTGATGAGATGCCACCTGCTGAAGCATTCACTGTTATTTGGCAAATCAAACAAATAAGTTTTGGGATGGGTTTGTTGGGGTCCCACCCCCAGGGACTGTGCTTGCATTCTCCACCATTATGATACCAGCCCCTCCCCCTGGCACTGGGATGGGGCCAGTTCTGACTTGCACAGCCATGAGGTCTTAAATTTTTTACATCAAACTGATATGTATGGGATATTTTAGTATTCTTTAGTGCAGTTGTAATAACAACAGTCTAGGTGTTACCCAACCCATTGTCTACATATCCCTTTTCTTGTCTTGAGTGTTCTCCATTCTGTCTCATATCCTTTCATGCCTATCTCCCACACCTACATTCTCTCCCTTTTCAGTCCCAGACCACCCTGTCTGGCCCTGCACTTCACTGTCATTTCAGCTGCCATGTCATCCTGTGCCAGAGAACACAGATGGTGCATCTCACAGCATGGAAGGCACCCTTTAGAATTCCATGCTCAGCATGGGGTGCCAGGGGGCTAAGGAAATGGAATTGGGGTAATGGAGGCACAAGCCACTTCTTTAGTTGTTGAGTCATTCATTTTATATCCTGCTTCTCAGGACAGGACCTAAAAAGGCTCATGACAATTTAAAACAAAATTCAGATAAAATCTTATTTTTAAAAAAGAGTTTTAAAAACATTAAAGAAGCAATTGTATTTTTAAAAGCCCAGAATTAAAAAATTTAATGCACTTTTAAAATATAGTTTTAAAAATTAAAAAAAAAAAAGACACAATAATGAAAACACCCTTTTGCCACATGATTTAAGATCCAAAGATCTGCCTAAATAAAGAGGTCTTTGCTTGCAGGTAAAAAGAAAATACAAAGGAGGCCAATTGAACATCCTGTGGGAAGGAATTCTATAGCCTAGGAGAACCACTGAAAAGGCTCTGCCCTGTATCCTTACCAAATATGCCTGTGAAGGTGGCAGGACTGAGAGTAAGCCCTGCTGCAAAGGATTTAAGACTTGAAGATCATGTTACAATAATCCAAATGGGGTTTAATAGAAACATGTCAACTCAGATCTGATATCTCCAGGAACAGGTGTAATTGGTCCCCTAGTGTGCAAATGAACTCATGACCACGTCTGAAATGCAGACACCCAGACTCAGATCCAAGTCCAGATATAAGTTTTAAAACCCTGAGTCTGTCACTAGATACTGGTCAAAGTAATGTAACTTTACAGGAAAATTTTGCTTAAGGAAAGATGTCTGATCTGAGGTTTTCTGTTCTTTAAAACAAAGTAGGAGGTGTTGCCTTGTAAGGAGAATATATATATATATATATATATATATATATATATATATACACTCTTAAACTGAGAATTATATTTCAATGATCCAGGATTACTCACTGGGATAAGGGACAGAAAATATCCAAAGCTGTCTCCCTAGCAGTTTCACACTTTTACTTGCACTAAAGTAAAAAAGCAAGGCAAAAAGAAATACTGTAGGTGACAAAATGGGAATCTTTCCAATAACTCCCCCAAGACTCATTCTGAGAAATGGCCTCTGTACCTTTTGTGATGAGGTCGAGAAACTTATGGTTTATTATAGTTAATAATCAGTTGGCAATGACAAAAACCAAGCTGACCTCTCCAGAGTGCAGCATGACTGTTGGAGTGGGCTATCACTACACAGGAAGGTATTCTTTCTCCAACAAACAGTAGCTTCATCTTCAGAATGGCAGCTTTTAAACCTCTCCCTTGCAAAACATCAAGAATGGATGGATCATGGCAGCAAATATGGGATAAAACTATTCCTTTTCTTTTCTTTTAAAAAATTACCCCTTTTCACTACCAATTGGCAAAACACAGAATAATGAATAATTAAACTCTTAATAATGTAATCCTCTTAAAAGCATAAAACCACTATGCAAAAAAGGATTAAGCACTTAATAGTTTTCCAGTGCAAAAGAAATGGTTCAAGGAAGAGGGGCATTTTTCTATCCCCCACCCACTTTTTAACAGATTTCAAGGGCCTTAATTAAATTAGAGTTAATATACAACCATTCAGCCAACAAACCATAAGACACTGTACAAAAGGATAAAGTGATGTATAATAATGTCACACTGATAGAAATGTGATGTGGAAAGCAATTCAGTTCAGTTCAATCCAATAATTCCTATAAGCAACACTAAGGGGGGTTGCAGACTGCCAGAAAAAGTGCAAATTCAGTCCACTTTTAGGGTTAGGGTTAGGGTTAGGGAATCATGGGGACTGTAGTTTATTGTGGCACTAGAGCTCTCTGACAGAGAAGGCTCAATGTCTCAGAAAAAAAACAATTCCCATGATTCCCTAGCTCTAACCCTAACCCTAAAAGTGGACTGAATTTGCACTATTTCTGACAGTCTGCAACCCCCCTAAGTCAGCTATCAGGAAACTAAGCAGGATGGATACCAGCTAGCACCCAGTGTGCACCACCAGCACTACTGACCCACTTCCCCAATATATATTTCCAAAATTAACTCAGTAGCTACACTTCATATGAATGAAGTAAAATTGTTTCAGCCTTAATTTGTAAATTTACTTACATTTCAAGCTCTTTTACTGTTCTTTGGTTTCCTCTCCAAGAACATTGTATAAATAATATTCTACTAGACAGAGAATGATGAGCTTGTCAAGACAAACAGGTACACCAGAGAGGGGAGAAATGCTATTCAGTAAAATATTTGTGCAAGGCAACTGAACCACAACTATTTACAGCAATATACTGCCTGAGAGACTTGTGTTTTAATCTGATGATATTATCTCACAAGTCTGTCTTCTTGTTGCTTCAGATGATTCTGTGGCAGGTTTTTATCCCAGTACAGAGAGAAATGTTGGCAACTGTTCTAAAAGTTTGTTCGATGGCCTTGACACACATGGTGAATCCACTTTGACCATAAATTGTTGGGGATAGGGAAGGAATCATAGCAGGGTAGAAGAACAAGAAGCTTTAGCACTGCATGGAAAATGGCCTTCATAAAATAAGTATAAACAACCTTACGGTCTAATTTACCTCTATATAAAATACAAAGCAAGACTCAGCACATAATAAAACATTAGTATCTTTATTGCCAGCATAATCTGAATAATTCCTTATATGATTTCTACAATGGACCTCAGTAATTCATCAGCACAAAACCAAATATAATCTATATAACTCTGGCTTTTTAAAATCTACCTCTGTTTCTTTGAGATTTTAGGAATGTCTATGCGAGTAAATTGACCTTTAAACAGAAGCAACCTCTTGGAAGGCTGGATTCACCAGGAGGCTGAGGAAGAAGTTGTAGACCACAAATCTTCACTAAACTAGGATGTCTTTATCATGTTCTTATATTCACAATGTGGAGGAGGGAGTGGTGTTACTTGTCCCCCAACCAACTTCATATGAGACCTTTGGATTGAAAAGTTGATGTGATAGATCAGGGGTAGGCAACCTTTCCCCTTTAAGGGCCGAGGGACTTCAGCTCCCAGAAGTCTCAGTCATGTTGGCCAATAGCTCCTGGGATTCTGGGAGCTGAAGTCCCTAGGCCCTTAAAAGGGAAAGGTTGCGTACCCCTATGATAGATAGTGCAACAATCTGATACGATACAAGACTGCTTCCTATATTCCACTTTGCTGTGAAAATGGTTATTTCATTATAAACCTGAGATCATAGGATTATCCTTGCGACCAGTTCTATCTATATGATGCTACATGACCAAAATGCATGGACAAAATGGCTCAAAATATTAAGAGAGCTTTAGATATAACATATTTTTCAGTTCAAGAATGGCATTCCTTCCTAATGTTTCTGTGGTCTGGGTTATTGCTTGTTCACATTATGCATCATTACTCTGAGTAGGTGTCTTATCAGCAGCTCCAGTTGTTGGGAGACGATTGGAATTAAGCATAGAAAGCATTTTTATTATTTATCTTACATCCTTTATTCCTACTAGATTTTCTGCTTATAAGCTTCTTTATTCAGCTCAGAATTGAATACATCACTAAGCATTGTACAGTAAAAAAATATCCCTTGAGATTTTTATTTATTTATTTATTTTTAGTATTTGTTCCCAAATTAGATTAAAAACAAGTATAGTTTTCAATTAATGCTCCATAGACACCCCTTTCCCAACCCTCTTCATGAGCTGGAATTTTTGATCTCTTGTGAGTATTTTGCAAAAGGGCTCATGCAGTGATGTTCCCTAAGCCTCAAACACAGCTTCAATAACTTTTATACATTAGAAGAGCTCATAGTGATCACTGCTCTGGATAGAGTTCACACACAGAGAAAGTTATGTCCAACCTTCCAAAAAGCTAACAGCTTAAACCAAACAAAAGATGTAGACTTTCAAGTATATGTCACCTTATGCCAGTGATTCCTAAATGTCTTATAGATATAGCATGCTTACCTGCTCATTCATTCAGAGGCACATTTTCATTAAAAGAAACAGAAGAAGAATACAAGAGGAACAGTGCTCGATTGGACAAAAGGCCTACCTAGTTCAGCATCCAATTTCCCAGTGGCCAACCAGATACCATCAAGAAGCCCAAACATAGCAAATTAATATCCCTTTATGTCATAGTTTCCCCCTGGGTGACCATGGTTTCACATTCATTATCCACTTTGCTTGCAAAGGAAATTCATCAGCATTTGGCAGCCTCTGGAGACTAGAGATGTAATACTTTACCAAGTTTCTTCTCAAAAGTAGCAATGAGTAATTTTCATAGTAATTTTTCCTGCTGCAAGGAAGTCTTCAAAGGTCATGCAGATTTCAATTGCTATTTGCAATTTCCAATTGTGCAAAATTAGCACAGAAAGCAACATTTTTCAGCAAAAATATCAGCATTTTTGACATACAAAATAACATTTTTATGCAGAAATATTACTTCTTGCACATAAAATGATGTTTATCTATGCAAAGCAACTATGAGTGGATTTTACACTGTAAACTTTTTTACAGTATTTTCTGCTCAGGCAAAAAATAATTCAAAGCAGAAATATTATTTCCTGGGTTCAACCATGTATAAATTTTGTGCAGAAGAAGTCTTGAACTTCAAAGAATAAGTCCAGGATTTTTTGCATCAGGGTTTCTCTACACACAAAACATATATTTGAATGTTAATGAATGTCTCAGAACAGTAATGGATTGGATGAGGAAAAACAGATTGAAGTTGAATCCAGACAAAACTGAGGTACTCACAGCCACAGGCCCGAAACCAGATCTGGGAATACAGTCTCCAGTCTGAGATGGAGTCACACTGTCTGCCAGGGACTGTGTTCGCAGCTTGGGGGTACTCCTTGATTCATCGCTTCACATGACTAGTCAGGTGAGTGCAACGGTCAGGAGTGCCTGTTATCAGCTTCGGTTGATACGCCAACTGCGCCCTTTTCTGGATATGAGGGACTTGGAAACTTTGGTACATGCTCTGGTAACCTCACGTCTGGATTACTGCAATGCACTCTACATGGGGCTACCCTTGTGCTTAACCCGGAAACTACAACTGGTACAAAACATGGCAGCCAGGTTAATTACTGGAACATCTAGGAGGGAGCACATAACACCGGTGCTTAAATCCCTCCATTGGCTGCTGATTAGTTTCCGGGCACAGTACAAGGTGTTGGTCTTGACCATTAAAGCCCTACATGGCTTGGGTCCATCTTATCTTAGGGACTGCCTCTCCCCATATGATCCTCCCCTGCACCCTTCGGTCCTCTGGGAGGAATCTGTTACAGCCAATAAAAGCCAGGCTGTCTCAGACCTCCCAGAGGGCCTTCTCTGCCCCCACTCCCAGACTTTGGAATGGCCAGCAGGACGAGATCCATCTCATTACTACTCTTGCTGCTTTTAAAAAAGCAGTAAAGACGGATCTCTTCCGGCAGGCCTTCCCAGAATAACCTCTGTCTGATGGGAGATGAGTCTCCATTTTGTTTATACTACTGCTGATTCCCTGTTTTTATTGTTTTATTGTTTTATCGTATTGTTGTATTTTAACCTTCTTTAGCTTAATTCTGTTTTAAGGGGATGGGAGGGTTGGATTGTGGGATGAGGGAATGTTTTAACTTTGTCTGTTTTAAAATGTTGTAACCCGCCCCGATTGCCATGCAGAGGGGCAGGCTATAAATAAATTATTATTATTATTATTATTATTATTATTATTATTATTATTATTATTTCCATCTCTAAGAATGAAAAAAGACCAAGTCCCACATACTATACAATGGTCAAAACACAGTATCAAGTTTTTAAAAAAATGCAATCTAAAAGGATAAAAAGCTATTAAAAATGTCACATTTTTTAAAAGTCAACTGAATTCTAGGCTAAATCAAGAGCAGTATAATATTCACATCAAGGGAAGTAATGGTGTCCCTCTCATCCGCTTCAGTCAGAATTTACCAGAAATAATGTGTCAGGTGCTGTTCACCACTTTGAGAAGGGCATTGACAAGCTGGATCATGTCCAGAGGAGATGACCAAGAAGTTCTGGGAACCAAGCCCTAAGAAACACAGCTTAATGAGTTGGGTATGTTCAGCTTGGAGTAGAGAATACTGAGAGGTGATACAGTAGCCACATTTTTTAAGAGATACCACATATAAAATGAAGCAAATTTGTTTTCCATAAATTAGGACATGATCCAATAGTCAAATTACAAGAACAGAGATTCAAGCTAAACACTAGAATTACTTCCAGATGGTAAAAGCCATTCAGGAAGAGACTACTTTGGAAAGTGATGGATTCTCCTACTTGAGTTTAGATCGACATCTTACTTGTTGTTGTTGTGTGACTTCAAGTCATTTTCCACTTATGGAGACCCTATGGTGACCCTATCATGGGGTTTTCTTGGCAAGATTTGTTCAGAGAAGGTTTGCCCTTGCCTTCTCCTCAAGCTGAGAGCATGTGACTTGCCCAAGGATACCCAGTGGGTTTCATGGCTGAGCTGGGACTCAAACCCTGGTCTCCAGAGTCCAACATTAAAATCACTACACTATGCTGGCACATCTTGCATGAGTGCTTTAATTGTGTATTCGTACAGGTTGGGCAGGGTTTGGACTAAATAGCCTTTTCTGTCCCTTCCAACTCCATGATGCTAGGCCAGGGGTCCTCAAACTTTTTGAGCCAGGGGTCAGTTCACCATCCCTCAGACCATTGGAGGGCTGGAGTAAAAAAAAATGACCTTGAGCAAGTCACACCCTCTCCACCACATAGGATAACCATGGAAACTCTCCTCTGAAGAAACTTGCCAAGAAAACCCCCATGATAGGGGTTGCCATAAGTCAGAAATGACTCCAAGGCACTAGATTACCCTGGGCAGGTCACACTCTCTCAGCCTCAGATGGTAATGGAACCCCTCCTCAGAAGAAACTTACCAAGCAAACCCCCATTATAGGGTCAAAATAAGCCAGAAATGACTCAAAGGCACTGGATTACCCTGGTTAGGCCACACTCTCTCAGCCACAAATGGTAATGAAAAGTCTCCTCTGGAGAAACTTACTAAGCAAACTCCCATGATAGGGTCAAAATAAGATGGAAATGACTCCAAGGCACTGGATTACCCTGGTTAGGCCACACACTCTCAGCCTCAGAGGATAACCATGGCAACTCTCCTCTGAAGAAACTTGCCAAGAAAACCCCCATAATAGGGGTCGCCATGAATTAGAAATGACTCCAAGGCACTGGATTACCCTGGGCAGGTCACTCTCTCAGCCTCAGATGGTAATGGAAACCCTCCTCTGGAGAAACTTGCCAAGCAAACCCCCATGATAGGGGGGAGAGAAATGTAAAACACAGGGAGCAAGGGATCAAGGGGGGGGGGCAATGTAATAAAGAACAGTATCTGGCCTCCCTCTTTGTCCCTCTGCCTGCCCAAAAGTGCACATACTTTTCTCAGAGGTGCAGCCATGCTCTTCAGCAACAGCGAGGGAACTGAAAAAATGTGAGTCCATCGCTCATATATGTCCTCCAGCATCTCACAGTCCATCACCAAAATCCTTCCCTCTTGCTATCTGCTTCATGCACAAAGAGTTCCACACCATTTTTTCCATTTGCTCCAATAGCAGCTTTCCAATGGAATGGCTAAGGCTGAGGAAAAAGAGCCACCTGCCAATCAACAATGCTCCTCCCAGAGGCTGCTCCAATTGGTTGAGACCTCAAGAAGGGACATGGCTTCCTCATAAGAGTGGCTCTTATGAGGAAGCCATGCCCCTTCTCATGGTCTCAACCAATTGGAGCAGCCTCTGGGAGGAGACTGTTGTTGGTCGGCGGGAGGCTCTTTTTTCACTGACACGCAGCAAAAAAAAAAAAAAAAAAAAGACCAGGTCCGGCCCACAGGCTGTAGTTTGAGGACCTCTGTGCTAGGCAGTTAGAAATAAATGCATGTTAGCAGTGCATTTCATAGGGAAAAAGAATAAAGAAAAATGCATTTGACATCATTCTGCAAAAAAAAGTGCAAAACGAAACTGAGCTTGCATTCCTAAAATGCAGACAACAGTTGTTGTTTTTTTGTTTTTTGTTTTTTGTTAAAGGATTTATTTTATTTTATTTTATTTTTTGTTAAAGATCAATTGTCCAAGAAAGGTCCTGCTTGCACCACAATCTTTTGCAGATCAGCTAACTGTGGGCATTTCTTCTTTAGAGTGGCAGGATAGCCTGCTCCTTGCAATGGAGGTTGACAACACCAAGAAGAAAAAGTGGGGGAGAGAAAAGAAGCAGCAGTGGAAGACCAGGAGGGAAAGAGGAGAAACTGGCAAGGGTTACAGTCAATCTCCCAGAGAAAGGAGTATCTTTTCAATTAGAATTCTGAATTGCTTGTAACTAACAGACTTCAATTTAACCAAGCAGTTCAATGATGTCTGTTTACTCTTGTTGTTGTTGGAGGATGAAAAACATTTCACATTTGCAAAGTACCAGCAGAACACTGGAGGATTGGAAAGTGACAAGAAGTCTTATTTTGCTCCTGTCTCCTGATTGCTGTTGTACTGACCCATCCCATCCTTAGAATACCTAGAAATGGAAAACATGTGGTGCAGCGTATAATCACTTCAGCTATTTTTGTTCCAGTCAACCAAATTTCTACTTTAATTTTTGCTGATGGTGACAAAATGATCAAGCCATGAACACACTATGATATCTGGGGTCAAACAAATTAACCTTTTGGAAATACATTAAAAGAAACCTCGACATCAAAACCTCCCTTTCCATCTGAATAAACGTTTTTTCACATCTTTGTATTTTCTGCTTGTTTAGTTCTAATGAAATTGTATACAAAGTGAAAATAGAAAAATATCACCCTTTGAATCCTTTTCAGACTTAATATTCCTAATTACACATTTCATGAAAGTAATTACTGAAGTACAAACATAAAGTATAAGGAATGCCAAAAATGGAATAACACTAACTTGGAAAACACCCATTGTATGTGCCTATTCATTATAGGTATGGATGGATTAATCTATTCCTAGTCTGTGCTACTTTTCACTCATAAAACTATTTTATCCCATTGCCCCATTGATCTAAGAAAAAAGTCCATAAGAATATCCAAACTGAAAACCATAATAAAAACATGTTTGTAAAGAATTTTCTTTCAAAAGAAACATTTTGAATGCATTGTCTTGCAAATACACATTTCTATCTTTTTAACCTAAAATATATCTTTTTTGAAACATCACAAGCTGATATATTTGAGGTGAGAACTTTGATAAAACACTGTAAAAGTGTGAATTGCAATGAACACATATGTTCCATCTATACATTGTTCTGAGAGTTTTCCCATAAAGTCTTTCCATAACTGAATACATTTTAACAGGAGGGAGAGCTCAGGGTTTTTAAAAATCAGTTTTTCATTCATTCATATTTGGGGTTTTTATTAATCTCAAGACCTTTTCTTATAAAGAAAAATGAATGATGAAAAATTCATGTCCAAACAAATGAAAATCTCAGCAATTTTCATTTGCCTTGAGTGCAGAGAATTGTGTTGTGTATGTCTGTCCAGGGTACCTATTAAAAACAAATAAAATGTTCCAAAGAACTGAAACTGTAATGTGAATGGATGCCGGTTACAGGGAGCACATGAATCCCTCATTGCTATACCTCAATTGGCTGTCAGTTTGTTTCTGGGAACAATTTAAAGTGTTGATTAGATTCTATAAAATCTTTTACAGCTCAAGCCCAGGCTATCTGAAAGGCTGCATCTGTGGCCATGTAGAGGGAGAGGAGTCAGACTATCCATCCAGAATGCGAGGGGAGAATGGCAGGGCTGCTTCAGCCTAGGAAAAGGATGACCCAGGGACCCCATATGGGGTCATCGGCAAAGAGGTGGAGGAGTGGCAAACCCCACATTCCCTGAGGTTGGCAGAATGAGGGAGAATGGTGGGCCATGAAGGGCTGCTGTTGGAGGGTAGAACAGAGCTCCTCCTTCCTCAAGAAGGCAGAAGGGAAGAGCATTGACAAGGGGCCCAAAGGTCATAACTCAGTGGCCAGTGAGGATACCACATGCAAGGTAACATGAACATCTCTGACCTGGGCTGAATTGTTCAAGGGTGTGTTACTGTTAAGTAGTTTTGGTGGTGGACATTTTGAGTTCTTTTGTTGTAATAAAGTTCTTTGGAGCAACAAACTCTGGTGTCCATATTCCTTTGGGCATGGAAGCAGTCCAGAAGACCACATCAAGCCCCATGGAAGAGTGAGGAAGGTCCACATGGATCATATCCATTCTTTTATTAATTTACCTGCCCACAGTGTCATCATCATATAGCCAAGGCTGATTGGCTATGTTGCATTATGATCTCTTCTTATTCACTTTGTTATTCCTGACTGAGCTGGAACACTCAAATAATATAGGAAGACAGAAAGGGGAAAAATAGAAGAAATCAAACCAGTGCAGTGGTGACATCAAAAAACAATAGATAAACATTTGCACAAACTGGTTTTCTGTGGTGATCATGGTGGTGAATTCAATCAAAGTTGCTAGCATCTGCCCCAAACTCAGGAATATCTTGTGATTCTTTAGATAGCTGTTTGGAGGTGGGTGGTGAGTTATTCCAGTAAAGGGTTGTTTGTCATGAGCACTAAACTAAATTTCTACTATAATGATCATAGATGGATCTGATGTTGAAATTGTTTTTAAAATTCAATCAGATGTCAAAAATGTGAGGCAAAATTAGGGTACAGAAGACTTCACTCTGGGAAAATTAGACTGAGAAAAAAGGAGTCCAGAAGAATCACATATTCCTGTGACTATGAGCAAAAGTAGAAATATACAAATATAGCCTAGGCCTTTAGTAATGCAACTGACATTGTTGGAGGAAAGGTAACCAAAATTTGTAAAAGCAGAGGCAGTTGAAAATGGAATTTCCCCTGCAGGTTTTATAGCACATTCCTATTTCTGATGCAGAACCAATCAGTTAAATGACAACCCAACAAAGCAGAAACATGCTGCTTAAATTACAGACCCATCTCCTTGATAAATTATTATTCAAAAATTCAGTCCTAACTGAAGAACTACAAAAGATAATCCACATCCTTAAAACACAGAAAGGAGGCATGGGAAAACAAGTTGTAAGAAATCTAAGGCAAGTTGCTGATTTGGGAATATGAAATAAAAATAAATTACAATCGTCCCTGCAGCTTTGACACTTTTGGATTTGATTATTCATGAGGTCAAGGCAACTCCGTGCATGCTTCTCCTCCTCCTCCCTCCTGGGCTTTTCCCCTTGGGAGGGAAAAAGCCCAGGAGGGAAAAGCCGGGAAGGGTGCACGTGACAATCCTGCCCCTTTCCAGGACTGAGAGGTGTCTTTCCCCAAACAGTTCTCTATCCTGGAAGGGGGTTTGAAGAGCTTGACCTGTCAGGGATGATGGGAGTTGTAGCTCTTCACCTCTGGCTCT
>JAIPUX010001232.1:22359460-22369462 GCA_020142125.1 Phrynosoma platyrhinos
TGCTCTTGCTTAGTCATTGTGACTTTCACATACATATTTTATTTCTATGACTGTATGTCCCATGTTGCATTTTCCTTAACATGACCCTCCACCCCTTTCCAAGATGGAGATCTGCCTGGGAAAGACAGCTATCCAGCCTGAAAAGGGGCTTTGGGAAGTCAGTTAAGGCTTCCGAGGATGGGGAAAAGAGGGACAGGCACACATCCATCCCTCTTCTCCCATCCCCCCTGTCCCTTCAGCTGGTTTTAGGGATTCAGTTAAAGGCTTGGGAGGGCAGGGGGAAGAGGGACTGGCATGCACCTGTCCCTCTTCTCCCAGACCTCTTGTCCCTTTAGCTGGCTTCAGGAAGTCAGTTAAAGACTTGGGAGGATGGGGAAACTGTGACAGGCACACACCTGTCCCTCTGCTCCAAGTTCTCCTGTCCCTTTAGCTGGCTTCAGGGAGTCAATTAAAGGTTTGAGAGGGCAGGAGGAAGAGGGACAGATGCACACCTGTTCCTCTTCCCTCTTCCCCCAGCCTTCCCAAGCCTTCAACAGGCTTCCGGGTGGGGGTGGGAGTGGGTTATTCACAATTTTTCCATGTTTGCAGGGATCTTCTGACCCTAACCCCCATGAATGTGGAGGGATAAGTGTATAACAAGCTTACATCTTTGATGCAGAAATTTCTCTGATATGGGCCAATAGAAATATCTTTTTTACCATATTAAAGGCTTTGACTTCCCAGGTTATTTCAGTGTTTAATTAAAAAGCAATATACAGGTTATTAACATTGATTAATAAATGTAGCTCCTGTATCAAGAACATGTGAGTCACAAATATTCACATACAGGAAATAATGTCACTTTGCTGCAGTTCTATTATTTATTCATCCATCCCACTTACTGTGGGCAGACAATCTAGCAGAATGTAGGAATGTAGCTATGGAAGAATGTATGTGGTTATTCCTCCCCAAATAAGAATTCTGCAGTACAAAAATATATTCCGATTTCTAGCATTGCATTTGGAACATTTAGAAATATCACTTCAGCACCTCAAAAGGGGGGGAGGGGCAAATTTACCAAGAGTGTGTGGATACAACAAATTTAAGAGTTCTAGATTTTGAACAATTTTCAATGTATCATTCTCTCCAATGAAGAGCCCTGGTGATGCAATGATTAAATGTCTATACTGCAGCCACTCACTCACAAAACATAAAGTTGTGAGTTCAATACCAGCCGGGGCTCAGGCTTGACTCAGCTGGGCATCCTTCCAAGGTCACCAAAATGAGTACCCAGCTTGTTGGGTAATTAGCTTACACATTGTAAACTGCTTAGACAGTGCTTAAGTACACTGATAAGTGGCATAGAAATGTACTTGCTATTGTTTGCTCTTGCTATTACAATGCTAGAAATTTGGGGACTGAGGGAAGATTTCATTAGGGGAAAGCAGAATCTCTATTTGATAGTAGGAGCCCTGGTAGTGCAGTGGTTAAATGCCCATACTGCAGTCACTCATTCACAAACCACAAGACTGTGAGTTCAATACCAGGCAGGGGCTCATGGTCAACTCAGCCTGGCATCCTTCTGAGGTCACTAAAATGAGTACCCAGCTTGTTGGGCGCAATTGGCTTAGACATTGTAAATTGCTTAGGGAGTGCTTAAGTGCACTGATAAGTGGTATAGAAATGTACTTGCTATTGTTATATTCTTGTGGAAATTGCTCCAGAAAACATAGAAGCGAGTCTATTAACTAGAATTATATTGTTTGCAAATAACAGGCTCGATGTTATTTGGAAAAGTTTGGAAAAGTTCATTTTGGAACTACAGTTTCTAGAATCCATTAATCTCCACAGCCATGAATTGTGGTCACTAGCCAGCACAACTGTGAGTTCAGATAGAATGAGTAGTAATCCCCCCTCCAAAAAGATTAATTTTCTATGTTTTTCTCAAATATAAATGTCACCTGATAATAGTCATTTTCTTTGAGAATCAGGCAGTCATCCCCAAAATCTTAACTACATTTGTAACTAGTAATGCAATGTACCTCAAGGTGATGTTTGATTTCCGTATCTGTACAGATGGCATTGATTACATGAGGAGGAGGACACGTCCTCTTTCACTCCTTTGGCAAGAAGGAGGAGGATAGGCTCAGTGACTGGAGTAAGCAGGAGAGAAGGAAGATCCAGCCCTAAATGTCTGGGAAAATGCAGGAAAGAATTTGGGATTGTATCAAAATCTACCTGGTAGGGAGCAGGAATAAAGGGGGGGGGTGTTGAGCCCAATTTTGAGGAAACCTGAAGAAACACCACCAAGAGTGGTGACTGCAGCATTGAAGCCAATTCAGTGATAGTGGCATTGGACAAGCCAAGAGTGGCAGCAGGCAGCTGCAGCAGATACAGTCCCCATTGGGAAGAGATCAGGTCAGAGAGACCAGTAGTGAACAGTGCAGTGGAAAAAGCAACAATGGTGGTGGCACCAACAGTAGGGCCTAGGAGGAAGGAAATGCTGGAGACGGCTCACTGGTTACAGGAAAAGCCTCCAGATGTTAAAATAATGTTGAGAGGAAGGGTTACTTGAGGGAGAGTAGAATTGCTGAATGTTCATACTGGAAGTGTCCAGATGCATTTTTAACTTGAGATGGGCAGGAAGGAGAGGATGTTCAGCATTATCTAGAGGAAATTTGGGAAAAAATGATCTTATAATCTTGCAGAGTATATAGGGATAAAACTATGTTTGGATGACTTTTTGCAGAGGAAACATAATAAATGTTTTAAGCAGCTACTGGGCATAAGCAGTAGTGATGGGTGATCTGGATGGTCTTTCAAAAATAGTGGCAGTCCACTATAACTAAAACTTGTTAGCACTACACAGTGGGAGGCACAGTAACCCAGTAACATTACTTGGGTGGCTGCCAGAGGAGGCCCTCTCCTTTGCTGTGGTGGCAGAGGTTTCCTTGTGAGGAGGCTTCTTCCACTGCAGCAAGTTGGAAGGGTCACAGCAGGAGGAGAGCCTGACCAAGTGACACACCCTTTTGGGGTGTCAACAAATACAGGCCACACTTCCTGCCCCACCCCCCTGTTGATGCCACTGTGGTAACTCCCCTTTCAAAGATTTAGCAAAGAAAGTTCATGGTGAGACAATTCAAAGTTAAACAAGCGATAAATTCAGGATGCACCCAACAAACCACAGAAATAGACCAGAGGATAAGTTAAAGGTAAAGGTAGAGGTAAAGGTATTCACCATTGGGTTGTCAAGTCATACCTGACCATAGGGGACAGTGCTCATCTCCATTACTAAGCCAAAGAGCCAGCATTGTCAGAGACTACTCTGTGATCACATGGCCAGCATGATTGCACGGAATGAGTTTTACCTTCCAATGAGAAGCGGTACCTATTTATCTACTTGCATTTGCATGCTTTTGAACTGCTAGGTTGGTGACAGGAGCTCACCGCATCATGCAGCACCCAGGCCTTGAACTGCCAACAAATTAATGAGGTAAAGCAAATGACAACTATGAATAGTGCTATATGCATAATGATGCAACTGAGGGGGGTTGCAGACTGCCAGAAATAGTGCAAATTGAGTCCACTTTTAGGGTTAGGGTTAGTGCTAGTGACTCATGGGAATTGTTTTTTTCTCTGAGATATTGAGCCTTCTCTGTCAGAGAGCTCTGGTGCCACAATAAAATACAGTTCCCATGATTCCCTCACCCTAACCCTAACCCTAAAAGTGGACTCAATTTGCACTATTTCTAGCAGTCTGCAACCCCCCTTAATTCAAGCCAAAAAGAAGTTCAGCTGATGACGAGCCCAGAGGCAAAAAGAAAGGGGAAAAAGCCTGAAGCTGCACAACACCTACTGTAGGAAAATGGACCATGAGAAGCATAAATCAGGGGAAGCTAGACATAGTAAAACAAAAAATGGAATGTATAAACATTGAAATGTTTAGGGTGAATGAGCTAAAATAGACAGGAAGAGAAATTTTAAGTCCGATAATTACATGGTATTTTACTCAGGCAATGAAAAAATAAGAAGAAATTGAGTAACATTTATTGTGAAAAGAGTTGTAGCAAAAGCAGTTAAAGGATATAGCACAAAGCCTGATTGTATTATGTCAATATGACTTCGGGGGGGGGGGGGGAGACCTAACAGAATCATAATCTAAATTTATGTTCTAACTTCAGACCCAAAAGAAGATTGGAAGATTGAAAGATTCTATATGGAAGTTCAAGAGAAAATTGATCACACACCAAAACAGGACCTCTTGTTAAACATAGGCAACTAAAATCTAAAAGTAGGAAATGGAGCAGAAGCAAAGACTATTGGAAAATTTGGACTATGATTGTGAAAGCTAGATAGTGAAGAAAGCTGATAGGGGGAAAAATCAACTCATTTAAGATGTAGTGCTGAAGAAGAGTTCTGTGAATGTGAATTGCTAAAAAAGATAAATAAATGGGTCCTAGAGTAAATCAAGCCAGAACTCTCCCTAAAAGCCAGGAAGACTAAACTGAGGCTGTCACACTTTGGCCATAAGGAGAAGACAGAATCCATTAGAAAAGATAATAATGTTAGGTAAGATGGAGGACAGTAAAGGTAAAGGTATTGCGCATTGGCAAGGTTGTCAAGTCATGTCTGACCATAGGGGGTGGTGCTCATCTCCATTACTAAGCCAAAGAGCCAGTGTTGTCAGAAACTACTCTGTGATCATGTGGCCAGCATGATTACACAGAACGCTGTTTATCTTCCCACTGAGAAGTGGTACCTATTTATATACTTGCATTTGCATGCTTTCAAACTGCAAGTTGGCAGAAGCTGGGACTAATGACAGGACCTCACCCCATCATGCAGCACCCAGGCCTCGAACTGCCAACCTGCCGATCTTGCAGTCAACAGAGTCAGCATCTTAACCACTTGAATGACTGCATCCCATAATTTTCCCTTTTTTATTTTAAGGTGGAGGACAGTAGGAAAAGAGGAAGACTGCACTTTAGGTGAATACACCCAATCAGGGAAGCCACAGTCATGAGTCTGCAGGACCTAACTGAATCCATCTTAATTACTTCTTCCCTATCAATTCCCAAAAAGGAAGCTTCGTGGTCTGTCAGACTAATAAAATGTTACCTAAGTGTGCAGACTTGCTCAGACCTGTTCCATCAGTGTAGAAATATTAAAAATAGGGAATGAAAGAAGCAACAAACAAACAAAAAATCCACCAAATTAGGTTAAATACTGTGTTCATATACAGTTAGTTCCAAGACAGAGATTGTTGGGTGAATGAATCATTGCTTTGTATGCAGGTAACAGTAATCAATACTGGGAATTAGAAACAATGGTTATATACAACTCAGTGCTGGCTACAACTCAGAGAACTGTCCATGGTCTTCAAGAGTCACTTTTAAAACTTTGGGGATACAAAAGGTGGAGGGACTGTTAAGAATGTCTGAGACACATATGATAAAAATAGCTTTGCAGGATTGGTCCAAGGTTCCATCTTGTCCATATTGTGTTTTCAGGGATGGTCAGCCAGACACTTTTAATAAGCATGTGGAAACAGAGCATGAAGACAACACCCGTATGTAGAAAAGTTATTTTCTGACTACAAAACCCAGAATTTCCTAGCCAGCATTCCTAGCAATAAAGGTGCTCAGAAACTCTGGGAACTGTAGTAACTCTTCCATACTCTGCTTCTACCACCACCTCTCAACCTGGAGATTCAATTTGCCTGTCATAATTAATAGGTCAGTTACCCAGCTCTGATAAATAAACTTGTTCCCCATTTGGCAATCACCCAACAAATCTCAATTAGTAAAATATGCAGCACTGCAATGTGCTGGAAAGTTGGGGAGGATGTTATGAAAGTATGGGGCTGTTCCTGTTACATCTTTCCTAGGTTTATAGCAGTGCCCAGTAGCAGGTCCCTTAATGTTTCCATTACAACTCCTTATTTTTAGAAGTTAATAGCTTCACTATAGCAATTTGCTTCAGGGTAAAACTGGTAGACATGGCCTCAGTTAGGGAGCACATTTAGAAAAATAGAAGATTATTCTTTTCAGAATTCTTTCTTTACTCCTTCCAGCTCTTGTCCAAACTTTTCTTTCATGTAATCTAAGAGGGGGGGAAAATTGTCCATTTCAAAGATCCCATTTAGTTACTGAATTATCTGTAATGTACTGTAATACCAATAGTCACTACAATTGTAAAATTGCCCACTACTAGACACTGGTATACTCCCCAGAAAACCAAGAATAAACCTGTATTTTCTGCTCTGAATTCCAACATAATGATAATACAGTGTAGCATGGGTAACTTGTATTTGCTATTTTAATTTGTATTTGATTTAAGCACTAGCCTCCTCCTCCACCACCTCCCTTTTCTTCTTTGACAGCTTTTAATATGTTCTTTTTAGTCTTTTTTTCTTATGTTTTTATCATAATCACCACTACTACCATATTCCCCTAGTCCAATTGGTAGGTAAAGCTTTTAAATATTTCAGGTTACATCAAAGTCCTTCAGCCTAGGAAGGGAAGCTGAAAGTAAAGCACAGAGTGGAAACAATTTTGCTATAGCTCTTGGAGCACCCCCCCCCCAACAAAACCATAGTATTCTTTCAGGTGATCTATATGTCTATCTACCATTTTCTTTCCATATCCTTATCTATTGACTGAGAGGTAGGAGAAGTAACAAATCTTTACATTTGCAGGTATATTTTCATTGTGACTGTTCAATGAGCAAAAGTGTCCCAAGACAAGGCAAATGACAAGATTCCCAACCTCTTCCCCTTCATATTCAAAAGTTAACTGGCCTGGTTCCTGAATGTGGTGAAAGGACAGCATTCACCATCATAGATGAGGGTAATAGGCCAGTTCCAGGGATGAGAACAGGATCATTCATATGCTAAACATAGCTTCGTTTTCTTTTCTTTTTTTTTAATTAAATTTTTATTTATTA
Source organism: Phrynosoma platyrhinos (assembly GCA_020142125.1). NCBI lineage: Eukaryota > Metazoa > Chordata > Lepidosauria > Squamata > Phrynosomatidae > Phrynosoma > Phrynosoma platyrhinos. The sequence continues at coordinate 22,366,385 of JAIPUX010001232.1, forward strand.
AAAAGACAGAAATAGTTACAGAAAACACCCAGTTACATAAAAGTTATATAGTTTCTATACATAATATACATTACAGAATATGAAGCTCTAAGTGTTTAAATAACCCATATATAAATAAGAAAAGAAAAAATATAGGAAAAAAACACCAAGTAGAAAGTAAGAAAGAAAGAGAAAAAAGAAAAAAAGAAAAAGCAAACAAAACAAAAAAGAAAAAAGAAAAAAAGAGAAAAAAAAGAAGAATCAAAAAAAAGAAAACAGACAAGACAAAAAATCCATGACTTCCTGGAACCATCATCAAGGTATATAAATTCTTATTTTTGTGCACCTTTTTCCTTAACTATAAATAACAACTGAAATTATTTATATATCTTTGTATCCCATATTGATATTAAGTACAATAATATATACTATAAATTCTTAGTTTCATATGTTACAACTTATTTCATACAGTCGATTCTCACATAACTTACTTTTTTATTGTATATTATTCCTATTATTGATATAATTAACTAGTGGTTGCCATGTTTTTTCATTTCTTTCCCAGTCTTGATCTCTTAACATAACAGTTAAATTATCCATTTCCATTAAATCGACCAGCTTCCTTAGCCAATTTTCATAATGCGGGATCGATTCATTTTTCCAATAGTATGCATATATCATCCTAGCGCTAATTATCATATAATACAGTAATTTCCCGTATTTCAACTCCAGACACTTATCTGATATAATATTTAGTAGATATATTTTAGGATCAAATTCCATTTTAGTTTTTAGAATATCTTTTATCTTATTATGAATAATCTTCCAATATTTTTTCACTTTTTTACAGCCCCACCACATATGTAAAAGGGTTCCTTTTGCCCGTTTGCACTTCCAACACTGGTTTGAGATTCCCTTGTAGATCTTCGTCAACTTAGCAGGGGTTAAATACCAATGATAATGAATCTTAAAGAGGTTTTCTTTTAGATCATAACAGGCTGAATATATTTGGCTTTTTAACCATGCTGCTTCCCATTTCTCTAATTCAATTGCTTGATTAAGATCTTGTGCCCACCTCACCATAAAGTCTTTTACAACCTCTTCCTCTTGATTGATTCTTAATAGACATTTGTAATATAAAGCAATTTTCTTATTATTGTCTGAATTCATATTATCTTCAAATTCCGTTTGTCTTATTCTTATTTTATTTGCTTTAAAGTCTACTTTAAATTTTTCTTTTAATTGGCGGTATAGAAACCATCCAATATCATATCCTTTTTCAATTAAATGGTCTATACTTTGGAATTCTACCTTCCCTTCTTGTGGGTCAATATTAATCAAATCCTTATATTTTAACCATTTATCTTGTTTTAACGTTTTTCTACTATAAAAAGCTTCATGTACTGAAGCCCAAATTGGAATATCCGGGCAAATTCTTTCTTTATACTTATGCCATATTTTTAAAATAGCCTTTCTTATGAAGTGATTAGTAAAATCTTTGTATATTTTTAGTTTTTGGTAGAAAAGATAAGCGTGTAATCCAAATCTTTGATCAATTCCTTCCAAAGTTAGGATTTTTTTTATCTTCTAGCTGTAACCATGATGTTATCCAGTTTAAGCAATTTGCTTCATAATAAAGTTGTAAGTTAGGTAGGCTAAACCACCATTCTCCTTACTATCCTGTAGAACTTTAAGCCTCACTCTAGGTTTCTTCCCTTGCCATATGAAATCAGAAAGGATTCTATTCCAGCTTTTAAATGCTTTTTCATTAATTATGATCGGCAAATTTTGAAAATAAAACATAAATTTGGGCAAAACCTTCATTTTGATAACTGAAATTCTTCCTAACGAGGATAGATTTAGTTTTTGCCAAATTTTTAGATCTTTTTAAATTTCCTTCATGACTCTCATAATAATTATTTTTAAATAGATCTAAATAAATTTATTAGTAATTTCTACTTCTAGATACTTTACTTTTTTGCTTAATTGATAACCAGATAGCTCATGTAGTCTGTCTCTCGCTTCTGCTGTAATATTTTTCGATAAAATCACAGATTTATCTTTATTAATTTTTAAACCAGAAACATAATTGAATCTTTCTAGTTGTTCAATCAACTTTACCATACTATCTTCCATTTATGCAATTGTTACCACTAAGTCATCTGCATAGGCTTTGAGTTTGAATTCAAACCCTTTATACTTAATTGCTTTTATTGTTTCATCATCCCTAATATTAATATTAAGTATTTCCATAACTATTATAAAAAGAAGAGGGGACAGAGGGCAGCCTTGTCTTGTTCCTTTTTCAATTGTAATTCTTTCCGTCCTTTCCCCATTAACTATGATTTGAGCTTCCTGCTTATTATAAATTGCTTTGATCCAATTTATAAAATTTTCACCTACATTTATTTTTTTCAAGAACTTCATATAGAAAAGGCCATCTCACCTTATCGAAGGCTTTTTCAAAATCAAGAAATATCATTGCCATTTTCCTATCTATTTTTCTTTCATGCATTTTGATTAGATTGAGAATAGTCCTTATATTATCACTAATTTTCCTTGAGGGAAGAAATCTTCTTTGATCTTCATGAATCCATGATTTAAGAATTTTTTTCAGTCTTTCTGCTAAGACTGTATTTCTTGAGATGTAATTTTTTGATTTAATTTTAATCTCTGCTCTTCATTAAATGGTTTTATTCCAGATCTTTCTAAATACTCTCTTATCTTCTTCTTTTACAGTTTCTTCCTCTCTATATAATTGTGTATAAAAGTTCCGTATTATATCTTTAATTTTTTCTTGATCTGTGACTTTCAATTTATCATCAATTAAATGGTTTATTAATTTTTGTTCTTCTTCTTTTCTCATTTGAAAGGCTAACCATTTTCCTGGTTTATTAGCGCCTTCAAAAATTGTTCGCTTCATGTAGTTGGTCTTTTTTCTAAGTTCTTCTGTTAATAATAGTGCCAGTTGTTGCAATAATTTGTATTCTGTCATTATTTTCTCATTATTAACTGTTTCTTTTAGTTCTCTCTCTTTTATTTCCATTTTTGTTTGCAAGTCCTCTAATTTTTTAGTACGCTGTTTTTTTATTTCAGATG
>JAIPUX010001232.1:22381883-22392008 GCA_020142125.1 Phrynosoma platyrhinos
TTTTAAATCCTGTTTCTGCACAGGATTTCCCCTGTGTGATAAACTCCAACCTCAGCTAGAAGATGTGAGTGTATGAAGAGCTTTGTGTAGCAGCAATCAATATGCTTGCTACTTGGGTTTGGACAGTTAAAGGCAAGAGGACCTCACATACATCCTTTTCTTTGGGAAAAAAAATGATCATTCTAAAACAGTTGTAGGAAAAGGAAACACTCAGACAGTTTATCAGTGTTTTGGACAAGTCCCACTATAGTGAAATGTCACCTAGGTGAGTGGAAGAAACAGGCAGAGAATAACAGCTGTCACTCACTAGATGTCCAGTAACAGATCTCTGTGGACAGGCACAACAAATGACATTATCATTGAACAGCACTCTTCCTGTTCATGTGTGAGGGAGACCAAGTCTCTCACATTTTCATTACAGTAATGAAATGAATGTGATGAATTCATTACAGCAATACAATGAAAAGCTTCATTAGGTTTCACTATCCTATTTTAACATCATATGTTATTATGATTTCTGTCAAATCGGCAACATTGAGGGTGGGGCACAAGTGAACAATACCCATCAATCAATATGTATATTGGTCCATCAGTAATGATGGCTAGTGTTTTCCATGGCAGTGAGGCTGTATGTCCATTCTAATTTTATTCTGAAGGTGTTATCCAACAAGTTACAACCCTACTTCCAGAGGAGCAGATTGACCATTTTGCTGATATGGGAGATACTGACTGCCTCTGCATGTTGATCAGACAATATGCAACATTTCCTGTCAAAACCATCCATTTGTGCAAATTCTCCACACCTTCCTGGGTGTGTACGGAATCTCCAGTGTTTAAGAAACATTCTCTAATCAAACTAAACTAATCCTAGTATTTTAACATGTTCCCTTTTTGCCAAAATCTGACAAATAAAACAAATACAATGCAACAATATTTCCACTCACTTCAACTATATTGGGGTCTTTTTATTGGTGACCTCAATAAGCAAACCTCTCAAATATGTCACCTGTTTCCCATTTAAGTCATTCCTCACAATCCCTGTCTTTCTGCTACTTCACACTTAAGATCCTGCAGTTCAGTTGCAAAACTTACATCATGACAGTTCAGACTATTAAACAAAAAACCTCTGGGATTCTGTCAGGCAAATTCTGACACAGAATATATTTTTTAAAAGAGCTTGCATCTGAGCATGTGAGATATGAATTTCCTCATCACTGAAGAATAATAGGAGGAATGGATTTAATGAAGACTGAGTAGCCCAGATTAAAACAACATGTAAGGAAGGGAGAACTCTAGCCTCACCTCAATTATCATTACTTTCTGTCATCAGTAATGGACTGGATGCAGGAGAGCAAACAAACTGAATTCAGACAAGACAGGCTAGTTCCAACCAGGGAAGAAAGATAATCTCTGATCTCAAGTGTTTCAGATAAGGGACACTCAACCTGTAATAGTTTAAATTCGCTTTAATTTTTGTATGATGTGAATTTTTACTGCATCTGTTCTACTTTTGTAAGCTGCCTTGAGTCCTAGACTGGCAGGATGTATGATGATGCTGTAAAAAAAGAAAAGAAAAAAAGACAGTTTCAAAGGAGGAGAACCTGTTCTATGAAGCAGAGAGTTTAATGTAGGCCAGAATTCTGGATAATCTTACCTCTGGCTTATGTGGAAACCCTCATGTGTATGAGAAGCTCAACTAATTGTTCCACTAAAATGATGGTGGGAGGGTTAGAATTAGCATGCTTTCTTGCTCAAATATTGATTTGACTCTTTTTGCATGCCTCAATATGGCTGAAGTCTTTATGCTTCCTTGTAAAGGATTTTGAAAATTATCATTCCGTTAAAACCAGAACTTTTTTTTTCTTTTCAGAATTATGGATGAACAGTTATAAAATAAATAGGTAAGATTATTACCACAGCAGCAAGACTGCTGTATCCACAGAAATAGAAGTGTTACCTAAAAAAGAGGAATGGTTGCTGAAAATGACAGATTTGGCATAAACTGATAAAATAATTTGCTTGGTTACAGAAAAATCATTAGTGACTTTTTTAAAAGACTGAAAACTTTCATTGACTTTTTGCCAAAAAAAGAAATTGATTAGATCACTTCTGGTTTTGATAATGAATAAAAGTTTAGTGTGGCATAGTGGTTTGAGTGTTGGACTTCAACTCTGGAGGCCAGAGTTTAAATCCTCCCCCCCCCCCAGCCTTGAAACCCACTGGGACAAATCCCATTCTCTCAGGCTCAGAGGAAGGCAATAGCAAACCTCCTCTGAACAAATCCTGCCAAGAAAACCCCATGATAAGACTCCAAAAGTCAGAAATGACTTGAAGGCATACAACAACAACAAAGTAGAAGAAAATAGTTGTATGGAAGGTGTTAGGATCAGATCTACTTAGGGAAATTTATAATTAGCTCGAATATGTGAGAGTGAGGTCCCAACAAAGCCTCTCGGAACCGTGTACCATTATGTGTACCAGAGGACTAATGGATCTCTCAAGGGAAGATGCTAAGATGGGCTTATCCAATTAAAGTCTAAATATTTATTAATTAACAAATGGGGAAAAACTGCACACATCCAAATATGGCACACACACACTAGAAGGAAAGATGGATGAAAGCGGGGATAGCTTGAAAGGAGCTAGGCTGAGGGGAAATACTTACTTCCAAAGGCTTCTCCGAGCTTGACTATGAAGGTTGAGGATAATGGTGATGAAACACGGTCGCCGAAATGAGTGGAAGGAGATGGTCGTGGGAGCTAAATCAGACTACAGACTGACGTGGCATCTTCATGCACTCTCAAGAGAGCACATGGAGCCTAGAAATCCAAGGGTCCTTACAGGAAATTCCTGCCTTCTAGCTATAAGCCTAATGGCTGTCGGACAAAGGTGTTGATGAGTTTAGCTTTGTCAACCTAGGTGTGAGCATAGTCTAAACAAGGGGTAGGCAACCTTTCCCCTTTAAGGGCTGAGGGACTTCAGCTCCCAGAATCCCAGGAGCTATTGGCCAACATGGGACTATTGGCCAACATGGCTGAGGCTTCTGGAAGCTGAAGTCCCTCGGCCCTTAAAGGGGAAAGGTTGCCTACTCCTGGTCTAAACAATGCATTTGGTTTCGAAACTATCAAGGAAGGGAGGCTAGAGAAAAAGGTGCAGTCAAATCTGATCACTGTCCCATTAAGTGTAAGAGTCAAGACAAATAAACACTATTATGTGTCTTTTCCAGTTAAATGGTCTTTCCCTTTTGGCAACTCCCAAAACTGTCTGTTAGGGAATTTTCCAGTGGTCTTGAGCAGGTATCTCAGTTCCTACATGACCTGCCATCTAGGGGATTATGTCTGACATCCCTCAGAGGTCAGTCTGGGGTCATAGAGGGAACTCCACATGTGTCCAAAATTTTATGAAAATGCACATATTCTAACAAATGGGAGGTGTGACTATCCACTTTGTAGCAGAAATAATGGGACTGGAGACCTTGGAGTCAGGAAAATGAGTTGTGTTATTGAAGAAGTAATGCCAGCAGGCCCAGCAGGAAATAACTTTCCAAAGTTGCTGAGCCCCGAACTAAGCTACTGAAGATCATTTATAGGGTAATACGTATACAAAGAGCAGCCCTCCCTCTAGTTTAAATAGTTTTACAATATTTAGCAACTTATCTCTTGAGCAAAGACTGTTTATAGAACAGGAAATGTTTGTAGAAAGGAAATCTTATCAGGGTGAACATTTTCCTTATTATAGAACATCGCCTGATCCTGACAGAAAAGAAATAGAAAAGAAAAATGTTCAGAGTCATCTGGAGTCTCATGTAGCTATCTAGTCTGACCCAAATAGTGATCATATAAGTCCATTATAAAATTATAAAAGCATTTGGCTACTTTAGTTGACTACTTTAGAACAAATAATATGGGTACAAATCCCTAGCACTCTCCCAAATCTAACAAGTACCAGTGCAAGAGTTATGTGGCACCATCTTCTTGTCCACATCCTGTCCAAGGCCAAAGCCAAACTGGCACCACTGGGCTATCCCATTTTCCTTGGGGCTACCACTGTCATCTCAGCAAAGCACTTCTCCAAATTCCTGATGTTGACACATTGCTTGCCCTGGTGTCAGATCATTCGCTCCCCGCTCATCACTGATCACATGGCTGGGCACCTCATTCTGATACCAGGCAAGCAGCATGTCAACAACAGGGACACTTGCTCAGGAAGGTGGTAGCACAAATCGCTGGACTCAGTTTGGGTGACAAATAGCACTGGCCCTTTTTAAAAATTGGCAGCAGCTGCCAACCACCCAAAGCCAACTGAATCCAGGTATTCACACATCAGAATCTCCAGATTTTCCAAAGAAAGCTAGAGCAACCTGTAACATTATTAAATCCAGCTTAGAGCCCAATAGCAGCAGTTTTGCTACTGAAAATGTCATATGTCATGTAGCGGGATCGAGACAGCAATGGGGTTGGTTCAGGGATTTTGGCCAGAGTAGACAGGTTGGCTTAGTAATGGAGACGAGCACTACCCCCTATGGTCAGACATGACTTGATAACCTTGTCAACAGGGAATACCTTTACCTTTACCTTAGACAGGTCCTATGTTAGCATGTCTACAACCACCAAGAAGAAAGTCAGAAGTCACATCTTGTTTGGTTATGTATAATCTTTCTTTCTTTCTTTCTTTTTCTTTCTTTCTTTCTTTCTTTCTTTCTTTCTTTCTTTAGTTCTTTTATTGTTTCTTTTTCTGTGCTTTTTTAATAGATACAATTCTGTACTTTTTCTGTACTTTTTGTAATAGGTGTAGTTTTTCATGTGTTTCAGAAAGTTTTTAAAAGGGGGAATTACCAGAAAGTAGTCCGGGAAAGACAGAAGCATTATTTGGATATACATCACAAAGGGGCTCCACAGATGGTCCCTAAGTGGGCGAAGGGCAAGAACTTGGATTTTAACTGTAGTATTTTAACCTGATGTACGCCGCCCCGATTGCTGAGCAGAGGGGTGGGTTACAAATAAAATTTATTATTATTATTATTTATTATTATTTATTATTATTATTATTATTATTATTATTAAGGAGTTGTTCCATGCCACCCCTGGGAGCACTGGATCAGGGCCATGGCAACTGCATGCTACAGCCCTGATCTGGCACTTTGCTGCTCTAAAAAGAGCTGGAAAATGGCATTCCTTTTTAGAGTAACAAAAAGTCACCCTTGCCACTGAGGTGGCAGCTTTTCAGCACTCTTTTGGTGCAGTGTGTATGAACACTGCACCGAGGGAGCACCCTGATACTACCCATTGTTTGTTTGGGTAGGCGTCATGAGGACAACATGAGGGCGGAGTTGGGACAGCCGGTGTGTGGTCACCATGCTCCAACTCCACTCCCAGGCTGGCCCTTGTGGCCAGTCTGTACAGCCCCATAGACAGCTAGAGCGATGAGGGAAGGAAAGCAAGAAATACTGCAACCCCAAATACATTTGTTCTGTCTGAAGAACTCTTCAGTATCTGCTTGTGCATTTGCTTGTTCCACTAATCATTATCTGTTAGGTGAAAAGAGGTATAATACATGGGAGGATTAAAACAAGAAGAAAGCCATTAGTGATTACATCAAGTGATATTTGTCTACAATTCTGATTATCAATACATGAAAATGAGAGCGTCCTTTTCTTACAAGCATAGTGAAAAGGGTGGTTTCAGGCTGTTATTTCACTATAACAACATTTCATTGAGTTGCCAACTAACGGCTTGTCTAAACTACAGAAAAGCCCATGCTTACCTCATAGTCTCTTCAATCAGTTCACACTCTGGATGATTCACAGGGAATCTGAAGGGAATGCAAAGATACAATGGTTAAGAGAGAATTAATAAATCTCTCCTTTTAGCTCAAACTTTCCCCCTAAAACCAAGTAATCCTGTGAAAGGTGGATTTGATGTAGAACTGGGAGTGGGAAGAGGTTTGAGTGGGTGGGACTGGTTGGTTCCAGCAAGTGTGTTGTGTGTTACCATGTTTTATATTTTACTTCAGTGTATGCATACACCTTGGCAGACAAACAGTACAAGCCAAACCAAGCCTGGAAGGTCCCCCTTTCAATGCAAAGATTTTTCCCCTCTTCTTTTGTCCCCCATCCCCACCTCCCATTCTCTCCAAAGCAAACCAAACAACTATCAGAGGAGTTTATCACACAGGGAAAAATTGGAATTTTAAAATGGTAAGAACCCATGATTAATTCACAATTGTGCAAATAGTTTTCACACACAAAGCACTGCTATCCCATGCAGAATCCAAGATTAACCCACACTTGCATGCAAATGTGGGAATGCTGTTCACATGACAGGCCCAAATATGCCTCCATCCTGATAATGATTAAAGCATGTGCATCTCACAAAAGCAATGAAATGCACAAATTATTTTCATACAATGAGCCCTGGCTATGGGGAGAAGATGTGTGTGTGTGTCCCTGCCTTCCCTCAGTAGCTGTTCCTTTCAGAGCTGTGGCTAGGAAGGAAGGCTGTCCCCTTTAAAGAATTTTGGACTTCAGCTCCTAGAAACCTCAGCCATGTTGGCCAATAGTCTGGATTTTGGGAGCTGAAGTCCAAAATCCCTTAAAGGGGACAGTTTGTTGATTGCTGCTGGCTCTGGCAGATTGGGAGACAAGTATTCATTCACTCTCTTCTCTCTGCCCTTGCATCAGCTGTTTGTTTAAAGAGCTCTGGTTATGAAGAAGGGCAGAACAAAGCAGCACTGGAAGCAAACTTCTCACTCCCACTGTGTTGCTGACTTCCCTCAGCACCTGCTCCTTTAAGAGCCCTGGATAGAGGAGGAGAGACATTCACACAGAAAGAGGTGTAGGAGGAAGAAGCAAGCTTTTTCTTTTGTGTATTTGTGTGTCTCTGCCTTTGCCTGAGCAGATGTTCCTTTAAAAGCCTTGGCTATTATCCCTAAGGAGCCATGGGAAATCTGATGACAAGAACAGAAACAGGGAGAATCCCACAAATGGCTTTCACAGTACAGCAATTGCGCAAAAAAGCAAATTCATGAATGAAACAAAAATGAAATCACAATATTTTCCCAAAAATAACTACTTGCTAGTTTATGTCACTTTCTTGACAGATTCTAAGTGGTTTGCATGCAACATTGTGTGAAAACTTTTCGTGCAATCTGCTAATATGCTGCATAAACACAGGTTCTTACCATTTAAACTTCCAATATTCCCTGTGTTATAAACTCCATAGTCTTGCCTTTGAAGCTATGAGATAGATGGGATGACAAGTAAAGTGGCAGCCTGGAGAGAGAAGAGCTTGATTTCTTTCCCCAAGGTGAGACAGGTGGATAGAAGCTTTGTAATGATGGCAGGATGTGGAGTGGGACAAAGACCTAGATCTGTGTGTGTTTGAGGGGAGAGATTCCCCCCTCCAATGTATATCTGCAGATCTCTGCACAAGTGAGTAAGCAAGTGAATGAATGAGCCAGCCAGCATATTCACTCCTTCTTGCTTTCTCACTCCAATCTCCCAGCATTATTCATTTACTCATTCACTCATGCAGACATTTATGACAATAAAAAAAGGAGACACAAGGCTGATAAAAGGGGATCTGAGAAGGCAAGAAAGAGGCAGTGTTTAGGTGGGCTTGCTCATTCATTCGCTTACTCACTTACTTGGGCAGGGGAAGGAAGAGGGAGTGTGATCTACCCCCTTACAATTGATCTCATGGCTAAATATTGTCATAAATAAAATATAAAATATAAACATTTTTAGTTTTCTTTCTCCATTTTGTGTATGCTTGTGTGCCTTATAATCCCTCCCCTTACTCACTGGAGTGCAAAGAAGGAAAGAGGATTGGATGGAAGAGGCATCCAACCAGAATGGAATGAATAGATTCAAGGTGAACAATAACAGCAGTTGGTTGATAGGTAGATGTAATCTGGGAAGGGGGAAAAAGTGGAATAGCTTTGAATGAAAATAATGTCAATGAATGGAGTTGTGGATCACCTCCTTGCACTGTGGTTATGCCAATGTCATCTCAATGTGTCTGTATATGTGGCATTAAAGGGGTCACTGTGGACCAGGAAACTGTGGGGTGAGACTTTATTTTTTTCATCAGTGTAGATCATTTGTGTACCCTTTTATATGTTATTAGCTGTATTATTGTTTTTAAATAAATTTCCTTCTGTCCACATTTTGGGACAAAGGCAGGATAAAAATAAATATACAAACATCAATATCATCATCAGCAATATAATACATCCTTGCCAGTATGTGCTGACATCCACCTTTACTTAACCCCCTGGAAAGATTGCATATAACTACATCAGTATGCTATGAGCTGACTTTAGGATAGTGATATGCTTTGGCTTTTCATGGCTGAAAATGTAAATAAGTTCTTAACAAAATACATCTCATGATACCCTCCAATTTAACATTTGTTACAAGTCCTGTTCAGTGTGGATAGGGCAATTTGTGGTTCACTTTTTCCTGGTTCTTTTATAAAAAATTTTTAAGAATCCCCCTCCCCTTTTTTTCCTATGCTAAACATTAACAATTCATTCATCCTCTTGGCACACAAATTATAAGTGAAGTCTTCCAATTTTTCCCTGTAGATCTCTTTGCCTACCTAAACACTGCCATCACATTTTTGATGCAAGTTTCATAGATATTCCATTTTTCCTATTTCTCTTCCTATTCAAAAGCACTGACAAGCTATTTTGCCTCATGCTGGGCTGCTGTTCATCTGTTCTCCATTTACAGTACAGCCATGGTTAGCTATTGTGCATTGTGCTGGCCTATTGCCTGTGCTTTCTCTCCCTCCATCTCTGCCTCTCCCCTCACTCTTTACTCTCTCTTGGCATCAATCTGACAACAATTTTGCAAACCTGTGTTCAAAGCACTTATTCACAAGGCTGATATATGCTTCTTGCTTTGAGAGTAGAAATTCATGAATATTCACAACACGCCTTATGAATTGCCTTTTATGGTCTCCTTAGTATTTTAAAATCTGGAAAGACAAAGTCGTATAAGTGTACATGGAACACAACTCCTCTTTTTTCACCCTTGTAATTCTAACAAACTTGAAGAGTTAAGACCTCTAGACTCTTCTGTTGTCACAAATAAACAGCTGTGGTTGCCACAATCATTTCTAGAAAACAAATGTTTACTGCAACCACACAACAAGAAGTTTGTAACACCTGTAGTAGTGTATTGGCTCAAAGTGAAAGGTGTTCCAAGCATTCAGTGAAGTTGTGACTTTTCATAAATGGACACTGGGGCAAAGTTGTTCAAGAAGAATAAACTTACAGGCTGGGAGAGCTAAAAGCAGTTTGCTTTTGTCTGAACCTACTGGGAAAGGCAAGATATCACCCATTCCTCTCCCCTGCCCACCCCAGTTGAGTCATTTCAGTACAAATATCTGAAGGAGTGTCGTATTAATGATGGAGCGAGCTTGTTTTCTGCTCCAGAGAATAAGATCCAGAGCAATGATTCAAACTACAGGAAAAGAGATTCCACTTCAATATTAGGAAGACCTCCTGACAGTAACAGCTATTTGACAGTGGAACATACTCCCTCGGAGTGTGGTGGACTCTCCTTCAAAACAGAGGCTGAATGGCCATCTATCAAGGGTGCTTTGATTGTGTATTCCTGCATAGCAGGGGTTTGGACTTGAATGGCCTTTGGGATCTCTTCTAAGCCTAGGATTCTATGAAACTACTTTTGCACTTTTAACTCAGTTTTCAGCAATTGAAGCAAATGGGGAACAAAGAAGGGAAGAGGAAGGGGGAAAGAAAAATGGGACATTTTAAAACAGCTGAAAATGTGGGACAAGAAATGATTTATTGGGACTGTCATTGCCAAATTGAGACAGTTGGAGGGGACAACATTGTATAATACAAGCACTTTTTAATTTTTTTTATTAAATTTTAATTTTTACAAGCATAAAACAAGTTAATCAACTTTCTATACATTTTTTTATACTAAATATCCCCTCCGTGCACCCCACCCCCAGAGCCATTTCCATCTTTATAATCCATCCAAAATCTTAACTCCTCCCGTGGAGGCAGTTTCCCATCTTCCTTTCTTAATACATTTTCTATAAATTTTTTCCATATTTCATCAAAATCGTTTCTTTTCAATAATCCTTTTTT
>JAIPUX010001232.1:22406124-22441260 GCA_020142125.1 Phrynosoma platyrhinos
CCTTAGGGAAGGAATTGTTCCATCAAGTTTGAAGGAGGCGGTCATTAGGTCTCTCCTGAAAAAACCTTCCCTGGACCCCCTGGATCTGAAAAATTATAGACCAGTCTCTCATCTACCATTTCTGAGCAAGGTGATTGAGTGAGCCATTGCCTTCCAACTCCAAGTGATCTTGGATGAAACTGATTTTCTAGATCCATTTCAAACTGGCTTCAGACCTGGATATGGGGTGGAGATGGACATGGTTACTCTGGTAGATGACCTACACCTTAGCCAACAGGGGAAGCATGACCCAGTTGGTGCTTTTGAACCTCTCAGAGGTCTTTGACACAATAGATCATGACATCCTCTTGGAGCGCCTGAGGGAGTTGGGAGTAGGAGGCACTGTTCTTCAGTGGTTTCACTCTTTGCTCTCAGGCAGGTTCCAGATATTGCAAATCGGGGACAGCTGCTCCTCAAAAATGGAGCTGAAATGCAGCATTCCACAGGGCGCCCTCCTGTCCCCAATGTTGTTCAATATTTATATGAAGCTACTGGGAGAGATCATCAGGAGACATGGAGCAGGATGTTATCAATATGCTGATGACACCCAAATATTTGTTCCATGTCTCAGTCAGCTGCCATGATGGCAGATGGTGGTTTTACCCTCAATCAATGTCTTGAAGCGGTAATGGACTGGATGAGGAAAAACCGACTCAAACTGAATCCAGACAAAATGGAGGTACTTACAGTAGGGGCCCCCAAACCAAGGATTATGTTACAACCTCCAGGCCTGGACGAGTCACGTTCTTTATTAAGGACTGTGTTCACAGTCTGGGGGTGCTCCTAGACTTGTCGCTTCACATAATAAATTAGGTGAACGTGACAGTCAGGAGCGCCTGCTATCAGCTCCGGCTGATACGCCAGCTGTGCCTTTTCCTGGAAGTAAGGGACCTAGAAACTGTAGTACATGCACTGGTAACCTCACGACTTGACTTCTGTAACACACTTTACATGGGGCTACCCTTATACCTAACTCGGAAACTGCAATTAGTACAGCCAGGTTGATCACCAGAACATCTAGGAGGGATCATATCACACCGATATTAAGATCTCTCCACTGGCTGCCTGTCAGTTTCCGAGCACAATATAAAGTGTTGGTGATGACCTACATGGCCTGGGTCCAACTTACCTTAAGGATAGCCTCCTTCTATATAATCCGCCCTGCAACCTCAGGTCCTCTGGGAGGAAGCTTCTTCAACCAATAAGAACCAAACTGACAGCAACCTCCCAGAGGACATTCTCTGCCACTGCTCCCAGACTCTGTAACACCTTGCCGGAAGAAATCCGTCAGATAACCAACTTAGATGGCTTTTAAAAAGCCATCAAGATGGATCTCTTTTGGCAGGCCTCTTTTATGTAAAATTCTTGCTGGAAGATAAATCCCCAAATGTCACTCTTGTTGTTCCCAAATTTCTCTCTGTGGTAGCTAGGATCAGAACCCACTATGTATAAATGAACAATTAAGAGTTAGAATTTGAGTTTGTTTTAAGAGTTAAATTTAGCAACTTCCTATTATCTTGTTTTATTGTAGGACATTTTATTGCAAGGAATTTTGATGACTTTTGTGATATAGGCTATAAAGACTCTAGAATCACCTTAAAGGCTAAGAAGATTGATTTGACAATTTTTTGTGGATTGTAGCCACAAAGGTGCCTGCCAAATAAAGCTTGTCAGTCCATAAAGTTGTACTAGAATCTTTATTAGGGCCTGAATACCTTAAAGGCACCAGATCTCATGTGACCCTGAAAGTTAAGCAGCTTCAACCCTGATCAGTACTCAAATGGGAGACTGCCAAAAAATAACAGGTGCTGTAGGCTATATTTCAGAGGAAGGAACTGGAAAAATCACTTCTGAGTATTCATTGCCTAAGAAAACTTAAGTTATATAAAAGAGATTATAAAATGAAGGACACATGGAATGAAGAACTAAAAGCAAAAAAAAAGCAGCTTATTTATATACCGCTTCATATCACGCTATGGGATATCTAAGCGGTTTACAACTGTGAGCTGATTGCCCCCCAACAAGCTGGGTACTCATTTTAGCGACCTCGGAAGGATGCAGGCCTGAGTCGAGCCTCAGCCCTGGCTGGTACTGAACTCACAACCTTGTGGTCTATGAGTGAGTGGCTGCAGTACAGGCATTTAACCACTTCGCCACCAGGGCTGATTGTATATGAAGATGAACTCCAAATTCTAAAAAGTGAGGTGAAATTGCAATAAGAGAAATAGCAAAACACAAATCACTAGGAACAGATGATATCCCAATTGAACTGCTAGAATCCACAATGACAGAGTCAACTCTACTGCTAACAAACATATGTCAACAAGTATGGAAAACAAAATGATGGCCAACAGATTGGAAGCAATCAATATATATTCCCATCCAAAAAAAGGGAGGCACAAGAGACTGTATCAACAATAGAACCATAGCATTGATCTCCCATGCAAGCAAAATCATGCTCAAAATTCTGCAACACAGACTCCAACCATACATGGAGAGA
Source organism: Phrynosoma platyrhinos (assembly GCA_020142125.1). NCBI lineage: Eukaryota > Metazoa > Chordata > Lepidosauria > Squamata > Phrynosomatidae > Phrynosoma > Phrynosoma platyrhinos. The sequence goes on from JAIPUX010001232.1 coordinate 22,408,664, forward strand.
GAAATCCCAAAGGTTCAAGTGGGGTTCAGGAAGAGGCACTAGGGACCACATTGCAAACATACAATGGCTAATGGAGCACACCAGGGAATTCCAAAAGAAAATCAGCATGTGCTTTATAGTCTGTAGGAAAAGCCTTTGACCCATGAAAGGCTATGGAATGCCCTTAAAGACATGGGAGTGCCAACGCCTCAGATAGTCCAGAGGCTACTGTCAGAACAGACCATGGAGAAACAGAATGGTTCCTGACTGGCAAAGGAGTCAGACAAGGCTGTATCCTTTCACCTTATCTGTTCAACTTATATGCAGAACATATTATAAGAAAAGCAGGCTTGGACACAGAAAGAGGAGGAGTAAAAATAAGAAGAAGGAATATCAACAATCTAAGATAAGCAGACAACACCATATTATTAGTAGAAAACCTCCCAGACATGGAACAACTACTAAAGAAGATTAAAGAAAAAAGTGCAAAGGCAGGACTACTGTTGAATATAAAGAAAACAAAAATAATGACAATGGAGATTCTAGACTAGGGGTCGGCAACCTATGTCCTGGAGGCTGGGTCCAGCCCCCCGAGGCCTTTGGACCGGCCCCTGCCAGCCACCGCTGCCACCGCCACATGCGTCATGGCTGCCATTTTGTTTTCCAAAATGGCAGACGCGACTCATTTGCACATGCACAGTACTCCTACGCATGTGTGAACAAGCCATGGCCGCCATTTTGGAAAACAAAATGGCGTCCAAAGTTGTTTGTGCATGCATCGAGTACAGCGCATGTGCAAATGAGTCACGGATACCATTTTGTTTTCTAAAATGGCAGCCATGACTCGCTTGCACATGCACAGTACTGTGGAAGTACTGCACATGCGCAAGCTCACATGAGAGCGCATGTGCAGTACTTTCAGTGTACTGCGCATGAGCGCATGTGCTGCCATTTCCCCACCACCACCATTGGCCCATGGAACACCAGGGGACCCCCGGACCGGCCCCAGGTAAGTGAAACTTGCCGACCCCTGTTCTAGACAAATTCATCCTAGACAATGACAAAATAGAAGTAATAAAAGAGTTCTCATACCTGGGATCAAAGATTGATAGAAATGGGAACTGCAGTCAGGAAATCAGAAGATTAAGAATGGGGGGAACTAGAAAAGATTCTAAAATGCAAAGATATACAACTGAACACAAAGTTAAAATCATGTAAATCATTGTAATCCTTATTGTCACTTATGGGTGTGGACAGTAAAGAAAGATCATAGGAAGAAGATTAATTCATTTAAGATGTGGTGCTGGAGAAAAGTGTTGAGGATCCTGTGGATGGCAAAAAAAACCAAACAAATGGGTCCTAGAGCAGATCAAGCCAGAAATCTCCCTGGAAACCAAGATAACAAACTGAAGCTGTTGTACTTGGGATACATTGTGAGAAGGCACAATTCCTTGGGGAAACATTATGGGAAGGGAGGACTTGTTGGAAAAAAAATTATGCTAGGAAAGGTGGAGGGAAGCAGAAAGAGAGGAAGGTTGCATGCTAGATTCTTGTAGGGAGGTCACGGATAAGTGTTTGCATGAACTAAGCAAAGCAGTGTGGTGTAGTGGTGTAGCAGAAATAAAAGTCTGTGTGTAAACAGCCCACAGCTCGGGTTGCTAGTAGAGCAAAAGCAAAATTGATCAGGATACAAACACAATTTTATTTATGTGCACAGTCCCAATGGAATTTGCATTCAAAGCATTGGGCCCCCAGCAAAGGGCATGCAGTCTGTTTTATACTCCATCAAACAAAGAAATCCAAACTTAACATTTTATTGGATGCTTAAACTTTAAACATATAGAATTCTAAGCAATGAGAATCCAATGTTCAGAATACATTATAATATGATTAAGATACCATGTTGCCATGCCAACCAAATACCAAAAATCTCTTATCAGTACCTGGGCCCCTCTCAGCACAGCACAGTGTCTTCCTTTACTTATCACTTGATTTATTATGGCTGTGCATATACATCCAGGTGCCTAACGCAGCCTGGTAAAGGTTCTTTCAAAAGGTCAGGCTGTACTCCATCTCTATACAGCCTCGCACATTCCTAAAGAGGCCCCCTGCATCCCAGCATCCTCTCTGTTTGGCTGCTTGATACTTGGCATCTCTTTCCTACATATAATGGCATACATTTCTAATATAGACAATAGAAATATATAGATTATCCAATTTCTTCTACCTCATTGGTTTGAGTGTTGGTCTATGACTTGGAAAGCAGGGTTTGATTCCCTACTTGGCCGTGGAAACACAGTGGGTGACCTTAGGCAAGTCACACACTATTAGCCCCAGAAAACCTCTTGATGGGTTCATCTTAGCATAACAATGTGTTGGAGATGACTTGAAGGTATACAACAACATTTAACTGTAGAGAAAAGTATCCTATAGAATTATAATGATGATGGTATAAGGGTCAAGAGTGTTTTGAGCATGTCACTTTACTTTCTTTCACATAAGTCATTACTTATTTGGACGTGAAATAAAGTTTGCAGGCAACATTGCAGGCAGAGATAAAACCAATTGTATCCCCTTCAGCCAGAACCAGGCCTTTTCCTTCAGCAATCCTTGGGGTGTGTGTGTGTGTGTGTGTGTATGAGAGGAATCTATTTAGAAGAAATGCATATTGCCTTATTTGATGCCTTCATCTCTATTTCTCACCTTTGAGTAAGAAAGGAGAGAAGTGTAATGTGAACAACACTTTAAAGTTTAAAGTGACTCATTTTGTGTGGTCACTGGTCTGGCACAGAGGATAGAATAGAAAACATGCTTATCAAATAGGCAGATGACATCAGGTTAGGGAATACCCCAGAGGCCAAGAACAGAATTCATAATTACCTTCACAGATCAGAAAGCTGGTTCAAAATTATTTACAAAATAAATTTCAACAGGGATAAATGGAAGGTACTACATCTAGGCAGGAAAAGTAAAATGCACAGATACAGGATGAATAACAGATATTTTGAAAGATCTAGTGGATCTTTAGGCCTTTCTAGAGGAAAGAGACCACAAGCTAAACAAGAATCAAGAGTGTGATTTGGTGGTCAAAATAGCCAATGCATCAACAGGAGTACAATATCCAGATTAATGGTATTAGTAATGACATTCTATTCTGCTTTGATCAGACCTCACCTGGAATACTGTATCCAGTTCTGGACACCACAGCTGGAGAATATTAGCAATCTGGAACATTTCTAGATTAGAGTGACCAAGGTGATCAAAGGTCAAAGGTGTGTGGACGCTGCAGCGGGAGGTTGCCCCCGGAGCGCCAGCCGTGTGGAGGGCCGGCAGCTCCGAGGGCAACCTCAGGAGGAGGAAGGGGCGCCAATCGTGCAGCTGCCCCTCCTCTTCCCTGCCTCTGAGATGACTTTATTAGTCGTCTGCCGAGGCCCTACGTCATGTAGAAGATGGAACAAGCTTGTTTTCTGTTGCTCCAGATACTAGAATATGAAACAATAGATTCAAATTAAAAGAAAACAGATTCCACCTAAACACTGGAAAATGTTTCACTATAAGAGTTATTCAACAGTGAAAAAGAGTAGCCCAGAGGGTGGTGAATTCTCCCTCTGTTGATGCCTTTAAATAGAAGTTGAATGGGTATAATTCAAGGGTGTTTTAGTTGACATAGACCCAAAACAGACAGGCAAGATAAAGTGTCTTCCAGGCACTTTTGGTGTGTGGCATTCAAATGATGCACCCTCCCAAACTATGAGGAAGCTACAGTGATGCTGCCTATTGCAGCCCAAGCCCAGCTATAAAAGGAGCAGCAAAAAGCTGCTCTTTGTTGGCAGTCCATTTGGGGCAGCGGCAACAGCCAGCGTTGGAACATTTGTTCAGTATGGTCCCACAGAGATCAGGGCAGGAGCAACTTTTGGCAACCCCTTTCCCCCCATCTGCACAGTCCCATAGTTGCAGGAGATTGGGCCCTTGTGGCCCCTTCTGACTCTAAGCTTCTATTATTCTGTCTGCTTTGGGAATCTCACATCATCTTAATCTGAAACCCAATCTGTTCAGAGCTCATCAACCACATTCACTGATAAAGAACATGAACTTAAGACACTTATGTAAAAGAAGATTTTATTACAATTTTATTAAGAGTAATTAATTGAGGTAGATGATAAATGGATTATTATTAATACAATATCACAGCAGATATATGCTGTATATTACATCCTTTCCAGAAAGCCTCATGTTCATGATAAATAAACCCAGAGAGCTCAGCAACTTTTCAGGCACATGTGCATTCCCTCACCCACAAGGAAAAAGCCAACTTGGTATGGCAAAAGTGGTAGATTAAAACTGAGCAGTATGGTAAAACACCAACCCCCTCACCTGGGGCTTGGAACAGAGAGGAAGAGGAGAAGATACAATCCAATTAAATTGTGGGTTATCTCTGGAATATTTAGATGCAGGTTGAAGAGCTCAGCTCTTCTCTTAGACACTCTATACCAGGGGTAGGCAACCTTTCCCCTTTAAGGGCCAAGGGCCAAGGGACTTCAACTCCCAGAATCCCAGGAGCTATTGGCCAGTATGGGACTATTGGCCAACATGGCTGAGGCTTCTGGGAGCTGAAGTCCCTCGGCCCTTAAAGGGGAAAGGTTGCCTACCCCTGCTCTATACTTTTGAACAGTTCATGGAACACTTTAAAGTGTTCCTTTTTCTTTTTTATCATATGTAATTTTATACTGTTTTTATGTTAATGTTTTTAATTGTTTTAAAACTTTTATTGTAAAGTTTTAAAAATATTTTTATTTGTGATCTGCCTTGGGTCCCTTTCTGGGAGATATGTGACATAAAAAAAGAAAAAAAATGAAATTAATAAAAATAAATAAAGTCTATAGCAAAGTATTGTATGCCATCTACAAAAAGCTCATACTATTGTATTAATTTCTTACATGCATGTTACCTCTCAACCTCTTGAAGAATATGTGGATGATTTTTCACAATGAAAATCAGCACCAGTTCATGAAATTGTTTGTGAGTTTGGGGAGGGGAAAAAAATAGGCAAGAAAATGGGAGAAACTATAGAACTGAACAGAACCAGCTCCATTTTACTCACACTAAAAGACATTTTTAAAAGCTACCAACATAGAAAAGGTTGCAATGCAAACATTTCCAATAAATATTTTAATTTGCATTTCTCTCTCCAGAGCGACCATTTGGCATCAGCCATCATGCAGGACCAATTTTGACTTCATATTTCCTATGAGAGCTCAATGATCGCCTGCCTTCAAGGAAATTAAAGGGAAGGGAAATAGATTCAGCTGAAAAGATTGCTAAGTACTATTTGAATGTCAAGTTCAGAATGAAAGGGGGGGGGGAAGGACAGAAGAAAGTAGCTGTGCTTTTGAAAGTTAACAAGAGTTACTGGATTTTGCATAATAAAAGCTTTTAGTGGGGCTAATTGTACACTTCCTCCTCAATTTCAGTTACCATTTTCTCCCCTCCTCTTGTCTTCCCAAGTGTTATTAAGCCAACAATTAAGTAATTCCTCCAGCTGAGCTAAGCAATTGCAAAAACACAGCAATTTGATGCCTTTCTGCAAGGGTCACACTTGAAATGCCCCTCCACCCCATCTTAAAACAAAATGATCACAAAGGATTTTCCTTCATTTGTCTAGAAGGGATTTCCATTCACTCCCATTTACCCTTTGGCTGAACTGCCAGATCCACTACCAACCCATAGTGGAGAGAAAAGACAACCCTTCACTGCAGCCAGCAGAGTTATCAATAGGGTCTAGAATTAGGGAAAACTGCTAAAATCCTATATTCAAATTACTATAAAATAATTGGTTTCTTTAAAGAAAAAAAAAAAGAATTGACAATAGGGTGGCCAAGCACAAAAGAAAACATTTGCTTTGAAGAGTTTTGGAAAAGTGGACATTTTAGTAAGAGTGTAGCCCAGAAGGGCAGAAAGGAATGTGAGATGTGCTTTTGTTGTCACATGGGGCCTCGGCAGATGGCTAATTGAGCCGTCTTCCGGGCCCCGAAGAGGAGGGGCAGCCGCACGAGCGGCGCCCCTTCCTCTTCCTGAGGTCGCCCTCGGAGTCGCCGGCCGTTCGCACGGCCGGGGCTCCAGGGATGACCTCACGCTGCGGCGACCGGATGCGCCGTGGCGTTTGAGTCAGGGAAAGTGTGCCCACCGCTTTTAGGGCGCACTTTCCCTGATATCTAAAAGGAGCACCAATTTGGTGCTCCTTTTAGAGTCGCCGGAGGAGTGCTGCGGTGCGGAGGCTGAGCTCCGCCGGCGCTCCAGACCAGGGCATCCCCGACGCCCTGGCCTGCATCCCCCTTCAGTCTGCTTGTTCCCTGACACTTCAGTTTGTGAATTCACTTAATTCGCCAACTACTTTTGTTTAATTTATATTCTGCTTTTCTCCTAGCATGGGATACAAGGCAGTTTACAGTGTAAATTAAAATGTAGAGCTAAAAATTAATTAATACAAAATAAGCCACCCTATTAAAAACACATATTTAAAAGAGCTTAAAACACATTCAATCATATAGTTTTAAAAGTACAGCACACCACATTAAAAGATCTATCTTCTATCATAGGGGTAGGCAACCTTTTTGAGCCGGGGGTCGAGTTGCTGTCCCTCAGACAATTGGGGGCCGAAGCACCATAAATAAATAAATAAAATATATTTTTAAAAAATTTAAAAAATATGCGTGCACACTCTCTCAGCCCCAGAAAAGCCATGGCAAAACCCCTGTGGAGATTTTGCCAAGAAAACCCCCAAGAACAACTAATAACAACAATAATCAATATCATCATGGTGGCGGCAATGGTGGCAGGGCTGGCCTGGGGCCAGTCCAAAGGCCTCAGGGGGCCACATCCGGCCCCCTGACCTTAGGTTGCCTACCCCTGTTCTATCACATGAAGCTAAGAAGCTAAGAACCAAAGTCCTGCTAATATACTTATAGCATTTTTTTTGCCTGACAGCAGAAAGAGTACAGGGAGGGAGTCAATTTCATATGGGAGCTTCCCGTGGGAGGAAATTCCATAGCCTAGAAGCAGCCATTGAGAAGGTGCTTTCTCATGTCCTTACCAAACATGCCTATGATAGTGGTAAGACTGAGGGGCTAAGCAGACAGATGACACAGGCCCCACCTGGGAAGCTGCAGATCAGGGCTGAGGCATCCGCATTCCTTGGCCCTGATCTGCAGCTTCGCCGCCCCAGGAACTCCTTCCACAAATCGCCAAAGGTACAATGCAAAAGGCTGCTGGTGCACCTTTGGCGGCTTTTCCGCTGCAGCATGTGCAGACACTGCAGCGGAAAGGCATCATCGGAGCGCCGCCCATGCGGAAGGCCAGCTGCTCCAACAACGTCTTCGGGAAGGGGTTGGGGTGCCCAGCGTATGGCTGCCCCTCCCCTTCCTTGCTCTGAAGATGGCGTTTTGCACCATCTGCTTCCTCCCTGAGAGAAAGTTCCCAATGCATGGGCAAGTTCATACAGGGAGATACCAATCTTCCAAATAGTCTGGATCCTAGTCGCACTGGGCTTTATAGATCATAATCAGAACTTTAAAACCGTGCTCAGAAACAAACCAGTAGCTTGCAATGTTGTTGCAGCAAGGGAGTTAGGTGTTCCTTGTAATCAGCCTCAATCAAGAATCAGTCTGGCTGCAGCACTTTGGACCTACTGAAGTTTCCATGTAGTTTCCAAAAACAGCTCCATATTGAGTGTATTACAGTAATCCAGATGGGATGGAATTAAGGCATGTGTCACCATAGCCAATCTGGCATCTCCAGAAACAGTACAGTTGGCAAACTAATTTGAAATAAACATAAATAGGGGACATCACTAGCACACAATCAACATGGATGCTTAGAGCCAAGGCTCTGCTCTTCATCCAACCAAAGAATGAATTAAGGAGTGTAGGACATTTTGCTCCAATAGCATTTCAGTGGCCTCAGTCTAGATCACAATCATGTTGTGAGGAGAGATTTATCACTGAATTTCACATACACATACACAGCATACAGAACTACTGTCTGCAATCTTACAAAATTCCCAATAGCAACAATGGCAATTTCTCTCCCACTACACATAGCAGTCAATGAGAGGAAAGTGTGCTCTTATCCAGGCCATAACCACAGAAAGCCTCAAAAAGCTAAGCTTTCTGTCCCTGTCATGGCTCTGATCTAGGAGCAAGGCTGCAACTATTACTCCTTAACCCAAATGTCTACACAAACACACAGAAATGTCACATGTTTTGACCTTCAGAAAAAGTCAAGAGCTGCAAAACAGATAATATGTGTAATTAGGGGGGGGGGTAATCTATGCCACAACCCTTAATAGGTGATTTAAATAAGTGATTTATTGATTGGTCTATGTGCAGTTTGAATGGGCATCATTCAAACTTATCATACTAGGAATCATTCAGCTCATTTTGCAATTTCAAGCTACCCATAACAGCAAAAACATGCATCACATGAGTTTGGACTTGGCTATTGTTCTGGTAAAAAGCTAGAGGCCAAATTCAGAGAAGATTCATAGTTGTACTTAGAGACTAAGGGGCCGTACAGATGGCCCCTAAGAGGCAGCTCCATGCCTCCCCCAAGGAGTGCCAGATTGGGGCCATGGCAACCATATGCCACAGCCCCAATCCATCTCTTTGCTGCTCCAAAAAGAGCTGGCAAATGCTGCTCCTTTTTGGATCGGCAAAAAGCCGCCCTTACCACCACAGCTTTTCTGAGCTCCTTTGGTGCAGGATGTCTACACCACACACCATGTAGTGGGGCATGCAGCATGACAGTGGCATTGGAGCAGAGTCAGGGTGACCGGTGTGTGGGCACAGGCCCATAGACTCATAAAATCATAGAGCTCAAATGCACTTCATGGCTATCTAGCCCACCTCCCTTGCTCAGATGAAGGATCTCCAGCTAGAACATCCCCAGGAAATAATTGTCTAGCCTCTTTTTGAAGATATCCAGAGAAGGAAACTCCACTACCACTCTAAGCAATTGATTCCACTGGCAAACTTCTCTTACTGTCAAGTTTCCTCTAATATTCAATTAAAATCTCTTCTCCTGTAACTTCAAACCACTAGACTTGGTCCTACTCTCTGAGGAAGCAGAGAACAGGTTCCCCTTTCCTCTCTTTTACTGCTTTTGAGGTATTTAAAGAGTGCAATCCTGTTACCCCTGTCTTCTCTTCACTAAAATGAACATGCCCAGCCCCTTCAACCTTTCCTCCTATGTTTTGTTCTCTATACCTCTAATCTTCCTCGTTGTCCTTCTCTGAACTTGCTCCAATTTGTTTATATCTTTCTTAATCAATCAATCATTTTATTACAGCCGTTCGGCCAGTATAAAAATACAGTATGAAAACACATATAAAAAACACAATAATAAAAAACACACGATAAAACAGGTAAAATTGAATCCCTTAGAACTAGGGAATGGATTTGCAGATTAGACAATAGAATATTAATTCACTTCAACTATATTACCCAAAGCCTTTTGTTTTCTTAAAACAAAAACCTGAATGCAGAACAGTGCCCAAAGCTGAATGCAGTACTTCTGATGAGGCCTAACCAGCAAGCAATATAGTGGGACTATTAATTCCCTCAGCTTGGAAACTGTGCTTCTATTAATGCAGGCTGAAATAGCATTCACCTTCTTTGCTTCAGTACTACACTGCCAGCTCATATTCCATCTATGATTAACAATAATCCCAAGGTCATTTTTGCATGTACAGTGGGCCCTCGGTATCCATTCTAGATAACCCTCCTCCCCAGACACCAAAGTCTATGGATGATCAAATCTCATTGTCCTCAATGGTTAGTCACAATGGTCAATTGGGGACAATGGGACTTTGCCACCCCTGCCGCCACCCCCCCCCCAAGCCTGCCTCACCATGGCAGGTGGTTGCCTCCCTTCCTTCTCCTCTGGCTCTTCCTCCTTCCTCCTCTGTCCTCCTCTTACCCTCCCCATCACCACCACCACGTCCTCCTCTCCATTGCTCCTCCTCCTCTTCTTCCTCTTTCTCCTATTCCCCACTGCCACAACCACTCTTACTCCTCTTTCTCTGCCTCCCTCCTCTTCTTTCCTTCTCCTCCCCATTTTTTATTTTTTTTAAAAAAAATTGATTAAAAAACATAAAACACATAAGACACAAATATAGACAAATAGACAAACACATACAAACATACCAACATATTTCGTTTAAGACAAACATGTGACTTCTCACTCCCCAATAACTAAAAAACATTGCTATAAAAACTGTACAGATGTATAACAGTTATCCATCCATAGCTCATATGCATATCTTAACTAAGCATTCTCTCTTCTGTTTGGGGAATGTCTTACCTAAACTAAGAAAGACTAAAGTTCTCTCTATAATATACTTATTGCTTAACATTCCAATCCTAATACCCAATGCTGTCCCCATATGTGTTTTAAATATACAATAAAGGGCTTCCAGGTATTCTCAAATTCTTCCATTGTTTTTTTTCTGTATTGCCTGAGTCAGTTTATCACTTTCCAATAGATCGTAAATTTTCATAATCCAATCGTTTATCTCTGGTATTGTCTTCTCCTTCCATTTGGAAGCATAGATAATTCTTGCTGCAGTAGTCATATAAAATATTAGTGGACAGTGTTCACATTCAATATGATCTTCTTGATTAATACTTAATAGATATCTCACTGGATCTTTTTTATCTTGAACTTTAGTATTTTTTCTATTGTTTCATGTATTTCATCTCAAAACTTTTCTCCCATTGTTCTAGACTTACAGGATGTGCCACATCTTAAGCCCATCTTATCATTTGAGATTTAATCCTTTCATCTTCCAATTCCAATGTCAATAATAATTTATAAAAAAAAAAATCCTATGATTTTCTTATGATTTAACTATCTTTTCCAATCCCAGGTCTGCTTCTTGAATATTATTTTGTTTTTTATCTAAGCCAAATCTTTATTTTATCTGATAGTAAGTGAACCAGGTACATTTTAGCCCTTCCTTCTTTAATTGGTCTAATGATTTTAATTCCATCTCTTCTCCTTTTAATAGGTCCTCATATGTGACCCATTTCTGGTCATTTACTTTTGTTCTATTAAAAAAGGCTTCATTTATCAAGGCCCACTTAGGTACTCCTTTACACAATCTTGGTTTTAGTTTTAACCAAATACGGAAGAGGAATTTTCTTATATAGTGATAATTAAAGCTTTTGTCTACTTTTATTTTTTTGTAAAACAAGTACCCATGCCAACCATACTTAACACCAGTACCCTCTAAATGTAGTAATCTTTTGTTTTCTAATTTCATCCAATCTACTATCCAATCCATTATACAGGCATAATAACAAGTTTCTAAATTAGGTAACATTAATCCACCCCTAATTGTTCCATCTTGCAATATTTTAAGTTTTACTCTGGGGTTTTTCCCAGACCATAAGAATTTTGATATGTCTCTGTGCCATGTTTTAAAAGGTTTATCATGTGTGATTATTGGGAGGTTTTGAAATAAGAAAATCATTTTAGGTAAAATAGACATTTTAACAGCTGATATTTTCCCCAGCCACAAGAGACCTATATCTCCCTACTTTTTGAAATCCTTTTTTATCTCTCTCTATTTTAATTCATAATTATTTTTAAATAAGTCTGAGTTTTTTTTGTAGTAATCTTAATTCCTAGATAGATGGATTTTCTCTGATCACATTGTTTAGGAGTTCCATAGGTGTTATAAAAAGCAGGGGTGACAAGGGACATCCTTGTCTAACTCCTTTTTGTATTTCATAATTTTTAGTAGGTTCTCAATTATTAGCACCGCTTCCTGATTATCATAAATGCTTTTTATCTATTTCATATAGTTTGCTCCTATATTCATTTTCTCCAAAACTTTAAAAATAAAATTCCAATTTATCTTGTCTAATGTTTTTTCTGTGTTTATAAAAGTCAAAGCCACTTTTTTATCTATGTTATTTCCATGATACTCAATCAAATTAAGCAAGGTTCTAATATTGTCTTTTATATGTCTTTTTGGTAAAATTCCTGCCTGATCCTCATTAATCCAATTAAGCAACACCTTTTTTCAGCATTCTGCCATTATATTTGCAAAGATTTTACCAAAGCAATTAGCCTGTAATTTTTTGGGTCTGAGGGGTATTTATTTTCTTTTGGAATCAAAATGGCATTAGCGAATGCCTATGATTTAAGAATCTCCTCCTTCAGAATTCCATTGAATAATCTTTGTAAGGGGGAAATTAATTGTTCTTTAAATGTTTTGTAAAATTCTGCTCCCAAGCCATGTGAGTCAGGTGTTTTCCCTAACTTACATTTTTTTAATACTAGCTAGAACCTCCTCCATCATTATGACTTTATTTAATAGTTCTTCTTGTTGTTTGGGTATTTTCCTGATAGTTTAATTTCTTACATATTTATCAATATTTTCTTCTTTAATACCTTTTTCACTTGCCAAGTCTGAAAAGAAACTAAAAGATTTCCTTTCTTTTGATCTATAATGTTCTCTCCTTTATGATTCACTTGGGTGATAATTTTTTTTTTATCTTTTTCCTTTTATAATTTATATGCTAATAATTTCCCAGGTTTGTTTGCCTGATCAAAATTCCTTTGTCTGATAAATTTAAATTTGTTTTCTAGTTCCTCCATTTTAATCATTGATATTAGTTTCTGTAATCCTTTTATTTATTTTTATTTTTATCATTTGGGTTCCTTTAAACACTCCTCCCTTATATTTATTTCTTCCTCTAATTTTTTTAGTTTCTCATGTTTCATCATTTTCATCTCACTATTTTTTGGATGAAGAAGCTTCTTATAAAGGCTTTAGCTGCATCCCAAACTATATGAGTGGGTCCTCCTTTATCCAAATTATCTTCAAAGAAAAAATGTAATTGTTTTTTAGCTTCTTTCACTATGTTTTCACTATGTAATAAAGATTTATTCACCTGCCATCTATAGGATTTTGTATTATTTCTAAGTACCATTAGTTTTGGATTGTGGTAAGACCATATTTTTGGAAGTGTTTCTATTTTATCAATCAATTTAAACATATGTGTTAGGATGAAGAACATCTCAAGCCTTGCTCAGGAATTATGAACATTCGAGAAAAAAGTGAATTCCTTTTTCCCCCTATGTTTATTTCTCCATACCTCTTTCACATCCAATCTATCTAACATTTCAAAAAAAGGACTTAGGCAGTCTTCCCTGATTTATTTTAATTTTTTTTTCTGAGCCTCTATCTACTATGGGTTCAATAACCCCATTACAGTCCCCCAATGCTATTATATTATCATAATTCAATTCCTCTATTTGTTGTAAAAAAAATGTAAAATTTATTTCTCCTGTCAATGGGATCATATACCCCCACTCGTAATATTTTTCCTAATTTAGTCTTCAATTCTACTATTATATATATTCCTTTGGGGTTCTTTAGACTTTCTCTTGTTTCAAATCTATTATTTACATATAATGTCACTCCTTTTTTCTTTTTATCTTTTGTCACTGAGATGAATTCTTTCCCTAATCTATATTTTCTTAAGTATTTCTTATCATTTTATTTTATATGTGTTTCTTGGAGACAGATTATATCTAGTTTTTTTGTAGATAATGGAATATTTTCCTCTTTTTCTGGGGGGAGTTTAGGCCTTTTACATTCCATGTCAAATATCTAATTTGATTTATCATTTTTGATTTTGTTTATCTATTTTAGTACTCAGTGCACTTAATTAATTTTGTTTCAATTTATAGCATGCTGGGTCCCATTCTAAGTCTGGTTCTTCTTGCTCTTCATCATCTTCCTCTTCATTTGCTCTAAACAAATGAATTAAATCTCCTTTAACTCCTGTTCTTGATGTTCCTCTAAAAGTTTTAGTTCTTCTGGTATTGATGATCTCAGTCTTTCCCTATCCTCTCACACCAGTCTTTGTTGGCTGTGTGTTTATATTTTTCTGGGGTCTTCCATTCTATCTTATTCTCTCCTGTGTATCATATCTTCTTTCCACTCTTCTCTGCCTTTCCTTCCTTTCCTTCCCCTTTTTTCCAGATAGCCTCTGAAGCTTCTGGACTGTTTCTCTGAAGATGCTAGCCACAGATGCTGGCAAAACGTCAGAAAGAAACTCTTCTAGAACATGGCCACACAGCCCAAAAAAACCCACAAAAAAACTATGGATGCCGGCCATGAAAGCCTACGACTTCACAATCTATAACAGTGATGGTGAACCTTTTAAAGACCAAGTGCCCAAACTCAGTGGTGTTTCTGCACTGGGTGTCACCCGGTTCCAGAGGCAGTGCTTCCAGGGAGTGGAACTTTCAGAGGTAGGACCTCTGGGGTGGGATTTCTGGGTGGAAATACAAAAGGAAAAATGGAGAACTTGACCAAATAAAAGCTCAAAACAAAAAAACAAACAAAAAGGCCAGTCATATAAATATTAAATTCATGCTTCTCAAACCTACTGAAAATGGATGACCTTTGGAATCCCTCCTGTACAGGAAGTTGAAATAGAGAACAAGTCCTGAAAAGGAGGAGGACCATGTCTGGTCACCCTGAGCTAAAAACACCCATAAAGATATAAATCCATGCTTCTCAGCCATGCTCAAAATGGGCGACCTTTTGAAATCCTCCTGGACAGTTCCAGTTTTCCTTGGAGCAGCAGCAGATAAGCCTCACACCCAGAGCTCAGAGTGTGAAAATTTCCTGAATAAACATGTATCTGATTACCCTGTAAATAACATGATTAGGTAAAAAATGGGGCATTAACAATTCACAAGCAGTAAAAAAGTGCTTTTATATTCCACATGTTGGCATCATTAATGATGTTTTAAATGTGCTGGGTTTATTGTCCCTACAGCATGACAGGAGGCAGGCAGGACCCTTCCTAAGTTTCTTCAATCCTAGCAAATTATATAATAAGTACATCCTCTGGGACTTCACAGCTTTGGATATGTCAGGCTTCGTTTTTATAAATCCCCATTTTCATCCTTAAACATTGCCTGCTGTGGCAGAGTGATGTTTCTCTCGCAGATGAGAACGCCTCACTCACAAGTGTGACACAGGAAGTGATCCCCAGGCACATTAGGAGATTCAATTTAGGAGATTGACCTCCTGTTGCATTCTAGGACTTGTAGTTTAGGAAGGGCCATTTAGAATATTCAGCCAGAGAGCTCTTGAGCCTCACTGAACTACAAACCCCAAAATGCAGGAGGCAGCCAGAGCAGTAAAAGTTTATGAGCCCTGTTTTTAGAGTGTAGTGTGATAATTGGAGAAGGGAGACCCACAGTACTCTCCAAAGAAATCTTAAGAAATAACACTATTGAAACATGATTGCCTTTCACACATTTCCAATAGCACAAATGAATCATGATTGGCAAGCCATTGATGGTTTTTATCATTGTCAATAACTTATTCCTCTAGCACCATGCTACCATGATGCTGCAAGAATGAGAGCAGGACGACGTCATGTGAAATCTTTGCCCTGATTGCACAATAAGGATGGTAAGAATACTCTTCTATAACACTTATTACCCTGTGTGATAATATTCTCAGTCAAGGATTTGTGGCTAGTAAAGTACAATTTGAGGTCTGTGTTTGCTCAGTTCTATAAGTATATTGCAAGCCAACAAGCCATTTTAACGTTTATCAGACAAATGCAGCTGAGTACATAATAAATTGAGAACCAGCATGGTTTAATGGTTTGAGTATTGGATTATGGGCTGATACAGATGGCCCGAAAGGGACAACACAGAGCTGACCCTGGGAGTGGTGGATCGAGACTGTGGCAACCACATGTCGTAGCCCCAACCCTCCTTTTTGCCACCCCCCAAAGAGCAGCAAAATGCCACTTCTTTTGGGGGTGGCAAAATGCTGCCCTTTCAGCTGGTGCAGCAGTTTTTTTCACTCTTTTGGTGCAGCATGTGCACACCCTGTGCCAAAAGGGTGTCCTGATGCCATGCACCATGTGGACGGGCACATGACAACAGGCCCACCCCAAATCCACTCCCAGGCTGGCCCTTTGTGCCAGTCTGCATCTCCTCTATGATGATGGAGACCTGGGTTTGATTACCCTCTTGGCCATGAAACCCGCTTGGGCAAGTCACACTCCCTCAGCCTGAGAAAGACAAGGACAAACCTCATTTGAGCAAACCTTGCCAAGAACCCCCATAATAAGTTTGCCTTAAGGTTGGCATAAGTTGGAAATGACTTGAAGATACACAGCAACAAACAACTACAGTTCTCAGAACCCTAATCTCAAGGGGAGGGACTTCCAGCCAGAAGAGATGGGGCTTCCATCCAGAATATCGGTGCTGCCAGCTGCCTCCTTGCAGCCTGATTGTCCCAAGGTAAGCAGGGCAAAGACAAGGAACCAGGTCACATACACACCCTTCCATCCCACCTTGACCCTTTCCACTGCTGTGCCCTTGTGGACCAGGCCACATGCCATGGGCTCACCAACATAGATCTATAATTTATTTTTAAGGCCTCTGTATTATTTTAACCAGCTCCTAATCTTTTCTCTGTCACAGTAAACCTATCATATCCCTAACAGCAATTATGTTGTCTATGGTGGAGGGGAAATGACATGGGACTGGCAGCCAGCCACTTCTTTAAAGGGGTTCTCAGACATGCTAATCTTGTTTTGGAGATGACAGCTCTTTTAAACTTTGGAGTAAAACCTGAAGCCTATTCACCATCCCACTGACATAGAAGCTCCCAGTCTCTGCTGCACTAAGACTATGCACTCAAAAATTGTTGTATGCAATTCTGATATTATGTTGTTCTGATATTACAAATCCTTTTTTACTTCAAGAATAAAGCTCACACTAGGAATACCATAAGGAATCTCAAAATGAAGGTTATTTTGCAGGATTCACTCCAAGGAAAAAATATCAACAGCAGATTGAAACATTCACATCCCAGTTTAAGATAATGCCACTGACTTGTTAATTCAGAAATCTAACTCTCAAACATGGTTTTCTTCACACAAACTAAAACTTCATTAGTGATTCCATAATGTAGACATTTAAAAGTAATGTTTATCACTCCAGGATAGATGATAAAAATAAGAGACTTTGTTGATGGAAAGTCACCTTCTGATTTAATTCTAGAAAAGGTATTCACATGCCATGGTGGATGAGCATATTATGGAAAATGAAATAAAAGAACAGAAAATTGTTTGATCAGAGAGGGTATCTGCTTTGCTTTAAAAAAATAAAGAAAACAGCTTTTCTAAAGTTTAGGATGAGCAAAGAGTAACAATGTCACAGAACAGAGGTGGCCTTATTTGGGATAAAACATAAAAAACATGTTGGGTTCATTTCATAAAGTCTTCTGTAGATGAATCAATGCATTCATACTAAAAAGAATCTGTTCTTTCAGATATCTTGTTTTTCAAACTTGTGAGGTTGTTGTCGTTTTTAAAAAATAAATTATTTGGCTGATCCATGTTATTATATTAGTTAATGTTCATTAATATTTTATATCCAAGTTCCTTCTTACCCTATGGCAATATTGAGAAATTGGTAGTAACTTATTTCCAAATGTACATTTTCTTTTCATTGGCACTAATTCCTGCAAAGTGTTCTTTATAGAAGGCATTGACACTCCTGATCTTGGAAGCTAAGCAAGGATCAGCTCTGGTTTTTACTTGATTGGGAGACTGATTGTAGGCTGTATTTCAGAGGAAGGAACTGGCAAACCCACCTCTAAGTATTTATTTCCTAATAAACTACTATGAAATTCATGGATTGCCATAAATCAACAGAGCACTTGAAGGCACACACACACACACATACAATCACTACCAGAAGTGGATTTTTTAAAAAAATCAGTTAGGGGATGAAATTATGTGAATCCCCCACCATTAATAAGATAAAGCCAAAAATGGCTCTAATTCTTTGCAAATTTTCTTCTCAAAGCAATGAATAATTTTAGCAATTTTCTTCCTGCTGCAAAGAAGTCTTCAAAATTTCATAGTTTTCAAAAACTCTTTAGTATATGACATATTCTGCACAAAATTCACATGTCTGTTTTGTGCAGAGAACAGCATTGTCCGCACAGAAATTGTTTTCTGCACAGAAAATGTTGTTTTCTGCACAAAACATGCTAATTTGTACAGTCCCAAGCTGTAACAATTCTTGTTAATTCAGAATTAGTTTTGTCAGAATTTTCAACACTCAAGAAAAATATTTTGGGATTCCCCCCCCCCCCCATATTTGTTAAAATGTCCTAAGGCAATTCTTGAGACTTTCTACTACTGCTTAATGGGGAGCAAGAGAAATGCCCACTATTTTACCATCTTCTTTTAAAGATTCTTTCCCCCCCAACTTCTACCCTTGCTTTATCTCATGATAACTTAAATTTTAAGGGAATTCATTTAGAATGTTCTTTTTCCAATCCAAGGAAGTCAATAACAATAGCTTTCTGGTGGATGCTGTATTGCAAATAAAAGTAACTGTTTAATAAAGTTTTCATTGGGGCACCATCACATGGCCTGATTACCACTTCAGTAAGAAGTGCCAGAGGTGAATTCATTATCTCAGTAGGTGAACTTTACCATTTATTCCTGCCACTGGGTAACTGCTTAGGGCTATTTCACACAATACAGAGAAACAAAACCCTGTTATTTGATTTAAAACATTTCTTTAAAGGTTTTTGTCTTATCTATCTCCATTGCAGCTGACAAGAGCTGCTGAATGAAGAATGAAAAAATGAATAATTAAACTAATAAAATTAGAGTCTTTTAAAAAGAAAGTTATGACTTATGAGAGCTCAGGGGACATATGGAGTGTGTCCACTTCCCAGCTTTAGATGCTGCTGTGATAGTGTACCTATTTCAACTACTGCTCTTCAAAGATTCTACAGTTTCTACTGTGCATAACTCTTCTTTTGGTAGCTGTCTAAGAAACATGGCAAGGACAAAGAGATGTAAACAATATGTTGAGACACCTGTTTGGAAAGAAACCTCCTATCAGCTATGGTGGGCCTTTTTACCTCGATGCAGAGTTGTTTTTTCTTTGTATTTTTGTGCAACGATGTTGGTTTCCTAAAACAAAATGTTTTTTTGTATAAATTAAAACCAAAAAGGCACATAATGCAAAAAAACACCCCCCAAAAAATCATCCCAGACCCTTTATTTATTTTAATTATCAGTTTCATTGATTTATTTATTCCATTTATGCCATTTTCATCCAATATGGAAACCAAGACTACTCACAAAGCTAAAACAAGATCAACTAAACACCTAATATTAATGATGAAAACACAATTAAAAATCATTCCACATCCCACTAAGAAGGTCTCTCCTGTGTCCTCAACTAATGGACCTAAAATGGTGTTGGGACCAAGACACAGCCCTCCCCTGAAGATCTTAATGCTCTAATAGGTTCATATAGGGAGATAAAGTTTTTCTTATATGCTGAAACATGTGTATATACACACACACAACCTTCCAAGATGTTCAAGGATGTATACATTACTCTCTTCCCCTTTTCTTCATTGCTACAGCATCAAACTTATGGTTAAGTAGGTAGGTTTGAGAGAGGAAAAATCCCACTAGTCAAAGATCTGTAAGAAATTTATGTATTACATTCTCCTTTCCTTCCTTAGATAGATAGGGACATCCCTCTATCTATGTCATTCTATCTAAACATATGACTCTGTCACTCAATCTTGGAGGCTGTTTTTAACAGACCCTCTTTCAAGATTCTAAGCAGTCTTTTCTCAGTACAGTAGTTGAAAAGTGTTGAAAATATTAAAAGACTGGCAAATCAAGAGCTTGGGAGAAGGGAAGAGAACTAATGAAATCTCAGAAGCCAAAGGATTGTTATATTAAGACTGTCATGTTTCTGTGTTATGCATGTGGACTCAGGGATAGCAGCCAACATGTGCAATGAGAAATGTTTTTATGTATGTATCTGATAATAGTCTTCAGCGGCAAAAAATTCAGTTTAAACATCTTTTTTCACACCCAAGAATAAGAAATAAAATAAAGGGAGACAATATATAAAAACCAAGCAAAACAACCACATTACATAAAAGGAGGTATCCCACTGGGTTAGATTTTAATCTATCACAGAGCATACACCCACTAACTGGGTCTGTCCTAAGAGCAAGTACTTCCTATAGCTATAAAGAAGGAGACACAAAAACCAACTAACTGATGGAGAAAAGAAAGCAGTGGTTTTTGCTCCACAAAAATAAATGTCAAGTCACTTGTAATAAACATCAGTAGCTTCAGTCTGAAAATAAAAATAAGCATAAAACAAGCTTCCTCTGGGATTTTGAGAATTTGAGAGAATTAGAAAGTAAGATATTATATCTGTTATGTCAGCTCAGTGATTTGGCAGCCGTTTTACCTACTACCACACAAAAGGTCAGGATTTTAGAATCAACACCAGATTTCTTTGCATCAGGAGCTGCTGTGGGAAATAGACTTGTTGATGACCTTCTTGGTTTAGGGAGGGTTGAATGCAGCTAATGCTGCTGATGAACCCACCCCAATAGCCTCTAAGTGCACACTGAGCAAGCATAATGACAACACTAATTACAATCCTGGAGACTATAAAGAGAATGGAACAGCAAAGAGGAGTATGAGAAAAGAAAGATCCTTGAAGGTGTTGAGGACTCCAGTAAGAAAGGAGGTAGATGCTTTACTCCTAGCCATTTGGAAACACAAAGGTTATGCAGCTTCAAAGTTAACTGGTATGGTTAAATCATCTGATGAAAATCTACCATTACACACACAGTCCTGGTTCCATTGGCTTGCAATAACACAGCAATGTTCAGTTCTGTTCTTTATCTCCTTCCCTTCTCTAGGGTGACCATGTGAAATCCCTTCTCTAGGGTGACCATGTGAAAAAGAGAAGATTCTAACAGTGTTATAGAAGAGAGAATCTCAATAAGTAGAGATTCCATCTTCCATGCAACTAATAGAGGTGCAAGAAATCTGCCCCCTTTTCAACTCTTTTGCCCATTCCATCCTAAGTGAAGGCTTCCCTTTCTCCTTCAATCTTTTACTCAGCATTTTGTCTCTCCTGCTTCCCCTACAGGCCTCTTCCATCCACCTTTCTTTGAATAGGCTGCTATTTACATCTAGTACCTACTATGTCCTCCTTCAGGCTTCCTGCACATCAATTTCCTAACCCACCGCTTCTCAGTTTGCCCATCACAGCTGTCAGGAGCACTTTACCTCTCCAAACTGACATTGAATTCTGTCTGAGATTTTTCAAAATCATCCTAACTTCTCCCTTCCATTGCAGAAATTGTGGGCTGCTTAAACTCTCAGGCTGGGTAGGCAAAACAGATCAGGGAGGGGAAACAGTAGTTCCACTGCTTTGCCAACATTTTGTTACTATCATTATCCTCATGAGAAGTCAGTCCCATGACATTTGAAGAAATGTTATTAATGGCTGAGAAACAGGAAACAAAGACAAGTGTCATGTTATTTTTACCTGAATATTTATTCACTGAATAAACAGGGAAAAGGGGGGGGGGGACCAAGGATTTATCCCTGTAACTTGCATACCTAGTTTTTAGGCACATATAACATTAGGAAAAACCAGTGAGCTGGGTCAAGATACTGGGTCAAAAGGAGCTATGTGGGAAAGAGGACCTGCCCTTCTGTCCATCTTAAATTACATCCATTCTTTTATCTTAGCTGTAAAGACTGAGAAAGCATATGCTCAGCTTCTCCCTAAATGACATGCTCAAAGAACAAGCATTACTAAAAGTAAGAAACAGGAAAGGAGATGAATCACTTTTTTCCATAAGTAAGGAAATAAAGGGATATGCTCCCAGCTGAGCTGAATCTCTTGACAGAAGGAATGACAGCCATTCAGAAGACAATAGCACTTTCACAACCTTCTTTTATGGCAAGGGCACCAGCCCCATATTTTACAAGAAGAATATTCTACTTGCTCTTCAAGATGTCATTTAAGAATGCTGGATTTAAAAGCAGTGTTTCAACAAATCACTTAGAGATGAATTTTATATAGCTTATAGTTCTGTTTATCGCTGGATCCTGAAATAAAGCAGTTAACAATGAATACTATTTTTCACAGTTTTTCTGAGAATATTAGAATTTCCACTCATATTCTTACTGCCATATGCAATAAAACTACACGGTTTCCTATGAGTTTTTATGTACATTGTTGACTGTTCATTTTACAAATTTAGTGGGCATGTGGTAAAGAATACTATTGCTAGCAAAATTGCTGTTAAGCCACACAAAAAATTATGAATGTCTTCTTTGAAACATTTCATATATTCAAAATTCCAGTGACACACATGAGGTTTAATGGTTGTGCTTAAAAATTATATTATGCAAACCTCTTGCAGATGTCTTAGTACCAGCTTCATATACTGCAAAATCCCATGCATAAGTATTATAATTTTTTTTTTACTTACAGGTTTATTGACATGGGTTCATTCTGTCTCCCACAGTGAATCTTACAAAAGCTCTTTTGCCAAGACCCAGATAATATTGAGACAGCCCTCCTCTTGGACAGCTACATATACAAAAGTGGATCCTTGTACCACAGTTTTGCTTTGCCCTCATGCATGCATGCTCATTACACAAAAGTGCTAGGAACTAAAATGTTATGAAAACAATTGTTTTTAACAAACAACACATAAACACAAATAGGATCACATATATTTATATGGAGACATTATATATCATATTTCCATTATATGGCATGAACACCTCATCTCAAAAAGGATATCAAAGCTGGAAAATACTTAAGGGAGGAAAAAGTAAAATAGAATTCTAGAATGTCTTTCTTGTAAAGGCAGCCCTATCTATGGGTATTAGCTTAGAAAGACAAATAAAAGGAAATGATAAAAGTTTATAAAATTATTGATGGTATGGAGAGAGATTTTTCTTTCTCCTTCAGAACAAAAGAACTTGGGTCATCCAATTAAACTGATTGCCAATAGCTTCAGGATAGATAGAAGTACTTCTTCATGCCATGCATTATTAACTTCTGGAATGTATTGCTACAAGACATGGTAATGACCAAGGTTGTGACTGTTATTTTTTTTTTTAAAAAAAAAAATGAGAAACTCATAGAAGAGAGACATACATGGATAGTTTCTATATACCAAGCAGATAAATGGAACCTCAGTGTAAAGTGGCTGTATACCTCTGATTAAAAGATGTTGACAAGTTAACAGAGGAGACAGCTATTACTTTAAAAATCTCTTGGGGGCTTGCTGGTCTTTATAAGAGCCAAACTGAGTCAGAATCAACTGGAAGGGGAATAAGAGTGGAAAGTAGAGGTATTTTGCCACATGAAATCTTCTGTCCTTGCAAAACTGGCAGGCTAAGCATGGCTGGGAGACAGCTTGTAGTCTCCCAGCAGCATTGGCAGCATTTTTCTGTGTGATAACATCTGTTTTCACCCATTCAATCTCCATTCCCAGCCTGTGCCTGAATCAGGCAAAAAATGTTTATAATTGTTAAGGTCTGCTGGATCAAAGAAAAGGAGACTCGAAGGCCAGGTCCTCAATCCAGATGGCTTTATTTGCATGGAATGTTGCAGGAGGATCGTTTCAGCAAAACTGTGCAACTGAGACCTCTGGGTGTTGTCTTTTATACATGTTAAACTTTGGGCCTTTGCAGACTGCTAGAAATAGTGCAAATTGAGTCCACTTTAATTGCCCTGGCTCAGTACTAGGGAATCATGGGAATTGTATTTTTTCTGAGACACTGAGCCTTCTCTGTCAGAGAGCTTTGATGCCACAATAAACTACAGTTTCCATGATTCCCTAGCACTGAGTCAGGGCAGTTAAAGTGGACTCAATTTGCACTATTTCTGGCAGTCTACAAAGGTCCTTAGATTCTTTTTAAATCATGCCACTTTAAATTACACTACTTCTTTGTTCTGTTAGTAAGCTTCTATGCATGTCTACATGCCTAATGTTTTTCTCTCCTTTGACACTAGATGGCACCATTCTACAGCAAATGGCACCCTTAACCTCACATTCCCCCTATTGATGATTTCATCATTCTACTAAGAATTTGTAATCATCACCCTAGGACAGTGCTGGCCCACCCTTTTGGTTGGGGTCTGGCTGTATGTAGAGCAACATCCCCTGATCTGTTGCAGTAGAGCCTAGCACAGTCTTCATCCTCACAAGGTGCAGGTCTGCCCAAAGGTAGAGGAAAACAACTTACAGGTTGGGTGTTTTCCACTTGGGGCTAGCCTGAATCTTCTTCTCCAGTTGCAGATCTGCCCAAGGTTAGAGAACAGCAGCTTCCAGGTATTGTGCTGTTCACCCAGGGCTAGTCTGAGTCTTCTCATCAGGATCAGGTTTACTCCAGTAGATGCGGGCCAGATGTCTGGGGTGATTTTACTCTGAATCAGAAACTCTCTCTGGGTCATGTATTGCCATTGGGAGATAAGCATCTCTGAGTGCCATCACGTGAACCACAGCTCTCCTATCAGCTATCTGTTCCATCATGTTCTTTATCCCATTTAAAGCCACTAGCACTATGCAAGGCAAAATTAAGCACAAAAACAAACATACAGCAATCATAACAATGAGTCCCCTGAAGCCCCCTACCCAACTGAACCATGATTCTAATCCTTCAGCCCACTCAAATCCTTTCCAAGTTTGTATAGGAACATGACCCAGTTTAGTTATTTTGTCTGTGACTTCTATCATCTTGTCATTATCATCAATGTGTAGACAGCAGTTAGTAAGGTTGAACTTTCCACACACTCCTCCCTCAGTGGCCAACAAATAATCTAACACCAAGCAGCTTTGATGAATGGCATTTCTCGTTTGAGTTTGGGTCTGGGACAGGGCTGATAGGGCTCGGGCAGTCTCATTGGTTATTGTTTCCAGCACAGCCTGAAATCTAATGATTCTATTGAGCATATAAATTAGAGTCTGGTACCCATACATCCCATCCTGAGCCCAAGTGGCAGGGCTGTAATACTGAACAATGCACTCTGGTGGAAATTCCTCATCTTTCCATTTCCCGATCCTGACTGACCTTCGCCTTTGGGTGTATAAGGGATGGCCCAAGATCTCTCCTTCATCTAGGGGGATGAGGAAGAAAGATGGGTGGATTTCACCTAAAGTACAAACACCATCCCATTTTGCTGGCAGTTGGGAATAAGTGCATCTCCTGCAAACCCAATATAGCCCTTTTAGAGCATTCCAGGTTGAATCAGTGGGGATTGTCATGTTAAGGTTAGATTGCAAGCTGGCATTCCACAATAAGTTAACAGGAATTACAATCTGGTTGGGCCAATAACTAATGGTCTGAACATTTCCAGTTACATTTATTAGGGTCATGGTCTCACACATCAGTCTCCCTATGAAGGAGGCAATAGAGCCAACCCAGTTGAGACACCACTTGCTCACTAACACTCTCCAAATCATCCACTGACTATGGGGCTATATCACATTCATTTCAGCAGCTTCCCATGGCCACTGGTCTCCTATCTGAGTACCTCCATAGACATAAAAGCTGGTTATATTTAGGACATCTGCAACTGTTTCTGCAAAAGTTATAAACAAGTTTCTAGCTACTTCTGGTGCATTAAAAGGTCTTTCAATTTCTTGCCAAAACTCAGAATAAAAAGTTTGTGAAATCAAAAGCCCTTCTTCTATGAACTGAACAAGTTTTAGGGAAAACAACCCTACGGTATCACGGCCTCCCCCATCAATACCGATTCCAAATTGTGGCCCATATATATTGATCAGGAACTCAGGGTGATTAATTATAAAATTGACATAATTACACTGCAAGTGCTTACAAGTACTGTATTTTCTGGCATATACAACAACTTTTTAACCAGGAAAATCTGGGGTTAAAGTTTGGGATCATCTTATACTCTGGGTATGAGGGCGATGATGATGAGGAACATAGAGGTGCGAGGTGGGAAGGAGCCGGGAAGAGAAGGAGGAGGACTAGGAGGTCCTCTTTCTTCTCTCCATGGCTTTTCTCCCCCCACATTTCCTCCTCCTCCTGGTCCTCCTTCTTCTCTCCTCCACTTTTCCCCCCTCCTTCCACCTTTCCTCCTCAAACTCCTGGTCAATCTTCTTCTCTCCACCACTTCCCCCCTCCTCCCACCTTTCCTCCTCATCCTCCTGGTCCTCCTTCTTCTCTCCTCTGCTTTCCCCCTCCTCCCACCTTTCCTCCTCATCCTCCTTGTCTTCCTTCTTCTCTCCACTGCTTTCCCCCCTCCTGCCTTTCCTCCTCATCCTCCTTGTCCTCCTTTTTCTCTCCACAGCTTTTCTGCCCCTCCCATCTTTCTTCTTATTCCTCCTGGTCCTCCTTCTTCTCTCCACTGCTTTTCCTCCCTTCCTCCCACCTTTCCTCCTCATCCTCCTCATCCTCCTGGTCCAGGATGACACATGTGAGGTAGGGGGAAAAGCTGGGGAGAGAAGGAGGGTTTCCTTGGCAAGGTTTGTTCAGAAAGGGTTTGTCATTGCTTTCCCCTGAGTCTGAGAGAGTGTGACTTCCAAGAGTGTTGTTGTTATTGTTGTGTGCCTTCAAGTCATTTCTGACTTTTGGCAACTCAAAGATGAACCTATCATGGGGTTTCCTTGGCAAGGTTTGTTCAGAAAGGGTTTGCCAGTGCTTCCCCTGAGGCTGAGAGAGTGTGACTTCCAAGACTGTTGTTGTTGTTGTTCACCTTCAAGTTGTTTCCAACTGATGATGACACTAAGGCAAACCTATCGTGAATCTAACATTTCTTGCCTATGTGTTTTTTCAGACAGGGTTTGTCTTTGCCACCCTCTGAGGCTGAAAGAGTGTAACTTCTAAGGTTGTTGTTGTTGTTGTTGTTGTATGCCTTTGAGTCATTTCCCACTTACAGCAACCCTAAATACCTAATGGTATTTGCTTGGCAAGGTTTCTTCAGAGGGGAGTTTGTCATTGCCTTCTTCTGAGCCTGAGAGAGTGTGACTTGCCCAAGGTCACCAAGAGGGATTCCATGGCTGACCCAGGATTCGAACCCTGGTTTCCAGAATCATATGCCGATACTCAGACAGGGTGATCAAATGTCTTCAATGCAAAGGGGGATAAGTCACTACAAAAAAAATGTAGGACATACAAAAAAATGTAGAGAAAGCTGAAAACATTGATATGAATGTAAATCCATGCTTCTTAGCCATGCTCAAAATGGAGGATATTTTAATGGTCAAAATGGTGACTTTTAACCTTATCATGGGGTTTTCTTGGCATGTTTCTTCAAATGGGATTTGCCATTACCATCCACTGAGGCTTAGAGTGTGTGACATGCCCAGGGTCACTTGCTTGGCCACAAATTGTACATATCCCAGAATGCATTACCTAGTAATTGGCAGTCCTTCCCCCCCAACACTTTATCATTTTCCCCAACCATCTCATAGCTGGGAGATAGAAACAATTTTTAAAGCAGCATTTAAATCTGGACTATTTTTGAAAATGTAAGGTCCAAAACACACTGCAGAAATAAATGCTAGGGAACATGGGAGCTATAGTTTGTTGTGTTTATAAGTGACAGTTTTCCTGCTAAGTACCTGTATGTCATAAGCATTTGAATTAAAATTACCATATTGAAATCAAATCTGATGGGTTTTTTTAAAAAAATTATTTGGTGTTCATTGGAAGAGGGGTAGTCTTATATGGCTAGTATATCCCAAACTCTATTTTTAACTGGAAAAGTTGGGAGTCGTATTATACGCCCAATCGTCTTATATGCCAGAAAATACAGTAGGCTGAACAGGGATTCTAGTGAGCTGGGCATCAACTCCTGTTTTACAGGTCATCTGAGCTACACAGCTCCAATGGGGGCAGTGTCTATGTTTTATATTATTGCATTTGGTATTTATACCTTTCTGTGGACATATGTATTTTCCATCAAACGCATATGCCCTCTGCCAGCCTAGTCTCCACATCCGGTGGGCCAATCTGCCAATGCACATGGGTCAAGTGTTACTGTAGTGCTACTGGTTGGTCCACTAATTTTAGTTTTAAAATGTAGGATCCCCCTCCCCCAGTCTATCTTGTGTACCTGGAGATTCCATTGAACAGGATTTTCTTTGGGATTGTAACAGGTAGGGTTATTGTTTTCAAGGCACAAATTATAGGTAATGTTTTTAAACTGGCACAGAGATTTGGCCCCTTTGCAGCTATATTTGCTCTGATAAATCAGTGTCTCCCCTATTTGATTGCCTGACTTGACAGTTTTAACACAGGAATGGCACTGAATGTGGGCCTGGCAGTATGGAGGAAAGAGCAATAGTATTATGATTAAAATTAACAGAAACAAAATAAACAAGGTAGACAGCTTAAAGGCTAGCATATGAGCTGAAGTAGGGCACAGTTTTGGTTTGAGGTAGCTTTTCCCTCCCAGGTCAGGGGCTCTCGCTACTCTTTGGTCTTTGCTTGTGTAGGAACCTTCTTCGCCTGGGGTCTGGTAACAGCTGTCTTGCGTAGGGTCATCTTTAATCCTTTCTGGTTGGAAATCACTCATTTGGCAGGTGTTGCAGCGGCTGCTGGTTTGGCTCGACTCCAGTGGATCCAAGCGGTGTTTCCTTCAAGCTTTAAGGCAGTAGGAGTAGTTAGCAAGACCATGAATGGTGGTCCATCCCAAATTTTTCCTAAACATCTTCTTTGTAACTCTTAACCCACACTAAATCTCCAGGTTGTAACCAAAGGGCAGGAGTGGTGAGCCCCAGGGGTGGTGTTTGTTCAGTGTATTGGCTTATTTCTTGAATGACCTGATTAAGTTCTTTGAGCTGTCTTCTCAGAGATACCTCCCCCCTTAGTTCCAAAGTGTCTTCTTAACTGGCAACAGGGATGTATTCCAGGGGGAGATAATCCTGACCAGAATACCAAACTCAAGCAGCCTTCTGATATGCTGGTGCATGGAGGCTCTGGCTTCCTGAGGATATTGTTTTTGGTTCACCACCTGAGCATCTTGGTGAAGCTGGCTCCATACTGGTTCTGCATCTCTAGCCAGTCCGCTCTGGTAATCTTCTGCCCAGACCTTGGGAACAGCTAATATAACTTGCAGTATTTCTTCATTATTAATTATTTTTACAGGTGCACACAATCCTAGGTCTTAACTCAGCCGCCAAGCCTTTTTTAGTGGGCAAATGAGAGTCAGGGATTCCCCTCTGGCTGTGGCTGTAATGGTCCCATCAGGAAAGGAAGATAAGGTTGCTTGCAATTTACAAAGCAGGTCTCGTCCAATCAGAGGTACTGGGCACAAAGGGAGAAGGACAAACTCATGATCTACCTTTATTTTTCCCACTCTTACCAATTGAGGAGCCAGAACGGGGGCCTGAAGGACTTGGCCTTCAGCTCCCACCACTGGGATATCAGTTTTGGTCTTTTCCCCTTGGCTCTAAGTAAGTACTGAGCGCTGGGCTCCTGAATCAACATGGCTCTGGTTTTTCTACCTCCCACTTTGATTTCCAACATGGGGTCAGGAGGCAAGATTCCCCATGGACCCCTTCAGTTTTCATTTTCACTGTAGTCCTGGACTGCCATAGCAGCTGCTCCCAAAGCATCAGGTTGATATGGTGGTGCTCGAGAGTTCAGTTTCTGGATGCCTCTGCGGCCTCTTCCACAGCCACATCCTCAACCTTGGCCCGCATCATCCTGCCTAGGTTCCCCATCAGCATTCTTTTCTGGGCATTGGTTCTTCTAGTGTCCTTCCTTTTTACATTATGCACATTGGTTTCTTCCCAAGGGTGCAAGTCTACCTTCCTTAATTCCTTCTGGTCTCAGGGCTGCAGCCAGCAAGCTGGCCTTTTCTTTCATTCATTTATTTGGTCTCTCTTTTCTTCTACTTCCCAGTTTAGATACACGTGATCAGCCAATGCCTTTAATTGGGCCAAGGACATTCCTTCAAAACCCTCCATCTTTTATAACTTTCTTCAGATATCGGGGGCTGCCTGGGAGATAAAACTCAGTACTACAGTCTGTCAGTTTTTCTCATCTTTGGGGTTTAGGGGACTGTATTGACGGTAGGCATTCTGGAGACTTTCTAGGAAGGTTCCAGGACTTTTATCTTCCCTTTGTACCAAATCATTAATTTTCTGCATATTCATCATTCTTCTGCTACCTTTCCTTACTATTCTATAAACAAGCTTGCTCAAGCTAGATCTCAGTCTGGTTTCTAGGTTACCTGTCCAGGGTCCTGAATGTTTGCCATAGACTAGGCATCAGCCTCTTTGGAGAAATTCTGTTGGATCTGCCTCTCTGGCTGTCTGGATGGCCATGCAAGCAGGAGCCTCAAGTTTGGTTTGAATTTGCATTTGCTGCTCGGTGGTCATCAGGTAAGCTTGGAGTTGCTGAATATATCCCCAAGTGGGATGTTGGGCTGCTATTATTCCGGATAACATGTCAAGAAACTTTTCTGGATTGTCTTCATAGGAGGGCCCATGATTCTTCCAATTTAAAAGTTTAGGTGGAAAATGGAATATAAGTACAGGTGTTGACCACCTCAGGTCCTCTAGGGTTTCCAGCACCATCTGGTCCCTGAGGGACTACTACTGGGACAGTCCAAATTGGGCAGACACAGGCTGCTCCCCTGGTTTCCCTTTCCAATAGCTCAGAAGGGTTCGGTGGTGATCTAGATTCCCATTCTGCTAATCCTCTGTTTAAGGAGGAAGTTCAGGTCCAGCTAAAATCAAGTGTTCTCGGTGTACTCATTAATGGTCCTGAGGTTGAATCAGGGCTTGGTTCATCCTGAGGCTGTATGCTGGGACTATAGGCAGATAGGGCTGGAGGCGGATGTGTATGGGCTGCTGGTGGTGGGAGTCTTACTTCCGGAGCACTTGGCGAAGCCGGATAAACATAAGGCAGTGGGGAAGGTTCTTCTGTTGGGCTCTGAAATACTAGTTTCTTCCCTTCCATTTTATAAGCCAAGGCTTTATCTCCAGGGGTGTAAATGCTACTGGTACTTTTTTCCCCTGCCTTTTTATTATCTTTCTTCAATTTGGTCATCATGATAAGGCAGGCATTTTCTAACATTTTCTTGCCTTCATGTCTTCCAGATTACATTTAGTAGTATCAAAAACCTCTGAAAAATGTTTGGTCATGAGGTCAAGTGGGGTTGAAGGAGCCCCATCCTAATCTAATCTAAGTCTAACTATTTATAACACAAGGATAGCAGACAGACAAAGGGGGGGAAGTGACAGGGAATGAAGCCGGCTATAAGGAATTGGGTGAGCCAGACCGCAGATACAAAAGGATTTCAGTTACAATCATACCCTCTTACCCAGGCGTCCGGACATTCCAATGGCCCACTATGAGAACTACAGAGGTCAATCAATCACACATTCACACACACAAACAGGAAACCCTCCAACCGAGAGTTACCTCCCACAAGTAAAAACAGTCACCAAATACAGAAACAGGTACAGAAACAGGTTACAGGTGATCAGCCCCCTCCCCTTCAATCCAATAGGATCAGCAGGAGTTGGGATCCCCATATACTTGCCTGACAGATATCTAGGTCCAGCTCTAGAGACAGGACAGGACAAAACAGGAAAGGAACAGAAGCAATCTGGCAGGGATCTCGAATCTCCTCCGTTGAGTGCCTCACCAGGCCTGGGGTTCTTCCAAGTGATTGGGCATCACAAAGATAGTGAAGGTGCACTCCCGTTCGATGTAGAAGTCCCCCACAGCCAGTCGATGGCTCAAGGGTAGGCAGGAGGAACTTCCTCTGCCTGAGTCTCTTGGCTGGCTTGCCAGAAAATGTTAAGAGCCACTAGATCAAAGAAAATGAGACTCGAAGGCCAGGTCCTCATGTGTGCCAGGAGAATTCACCCTGCGCAGGCATGCTGGGGCCTTCCCTAGGCCCTGGCAAGGTCCCAGCATGCGTGCACCAGGCGAATTCACCCAGCGCATGTGTGCTGGGCCCTTCCAAAATGGTGCCCCCACACGCACACGTGTGCGCATGATGGAGGGCGTAGTGCACATGCGTGCATGCAGGGGCAAGTGCGTGCATGCATACAAGCACACGCGCACACGCCTTGCCCCCATGCCATTTCCCAGCCCCCCAACAACAAAGGTTGCCAACCTCTGCTCTAAACCCTGGTCAAGATAGCCCTTTATCTCATTTAGTAGCAATGTTAATCTTAAAAGGCAGGCCCTATCTTGTGGCTTCTGTCAGTGGATCGACATAACATGAATGTGATTAGCTTTTGGATTGATGGGGCTCACAAGTTATGGATGAGCCTGTGAAGACCATCTTTTCTTCTTATTTGGTAGCCCAATGAGTTTTATTATCCCACCGCTGCCACCAAATTTGTAACACTCCTTCTTATTGTTTACCTCACTTAAGTCACTTTCCTTTCCTTGTGACTACCAATCTATTTGTGAAACTGCTTCACTCTTGTATAAATGTCAAAGGTATACTTTAACTATGCTGTAAAATACTTTGACTGTTAGTAGCATGGATATTCAATCAATCAATACAGACAAGCTTTTACTAAAACAATAACATAACTTTATTTAGAAGATGTTTCAAACAATAGATATTTAGTTATAGGCATTTGTTACTTCATGTACCGTATTTTCTGGCGTATAAGATGACTTTTTAACCAAAGAAAAGCTTCCCAAAAGTCAGGGGTCATCTTATATGCCGGTAAGAGA
>JAIPUX010001232.1:22441360-22451601 GCA_020142125.1 Phrynosoma platyrhinos
ACTCAAAGGCAAACCTATCCTGGGTTTCCTTGGCAAGGTTTGTTGAGAGAGTGTTTGCTTTTTGCTTTCCCCAAGGCTGAGAGAGTGTGACTTCCAAAAATGCTATTGTTGTGGTGTCTGTTGTGTGTCTTCAAGTCGTTTCTAACTTCTGGCAACTGAAAGACAAACCTATCTTGGGATTTCCTTGGCAAAGCTTGTACAGAAAGCGTTTGCTATTGCTTTCCCCGAGGCTGAGAGTGTGTGACTTGTCCAAGTTCACTCAGTGGGTTACATGTCAGAATGGGGAATCAAACGCAGATCTCCAGAGTGGTAGTCCAACACTCAAACCACTACACCATGCTGGCTTGTATTCCCATGTGCTACCTATGAAACAATTGCAGACTTTTTTGTTGTTCTTGTGAGTCTTCAAGTCCTTTTCGTCTTATGGTGACCCTAAGGCAACCTTATCATGGGGTTATCTTGGCATGTTTCTTCAAATGGGGGTTGCCATTACCATCCTCTGAGGCTGAGAGTGTGTGACATGTCGGTCGACTTCCTTGGCTACAGATTGTACATACCCCAGAATGTATCACTGAATATATTGCTGGTCCTTCCCCCCAACACTTTCTCATTTCCCCCCAACCATCTCAAAGCTGGGAGATGGAAATAATTTTTAAAGCAGCATTTAAATCTGGAATATTTTTTAAAAAGTAAGGTCCAAAACACACTGCAGAAATAAATGCTAGGGAACATGGGAGCTGTAGTTTGTTGCGTTTATAAGTGACACTTTTCCTGCTAAGTACTTGCATGCCATGAGCATTTGAATTAAAATGACCAGATTGAAATCAAATCTCATGGGTTCTTTTTTTAAAAGTTTTATTTGGTGTGTGTTGGAAGAGTGGGGTCATCTTATATGGCGAGTATATCCCAAACTCTATATTTTACCTGGAAAAGTTGGGGGTCATCTTATACGCCCAGTCAGTCTTATACGCCAGAAATATGGTATTTGTGTTACTTGTTTCACTTGAGAGTTTTACTTTTAATTTCAGCTTTGTTACAATGACACTTTCCTTTATACTACTCTCCTCATAAAATAAAAGTTACTGTTACCCAAGACCCTCACAGTCCTTGTCCTGGATTACTTTCCTTAACCTAATTAATAAACCTGCCTGTATGACTATTTATATTCCTCATGATATCTGTTCCCTATTACTCCCTCACTTGGAGTTCTTCACAGGTAATAAGCACCTCACTTCTGGACTTCAACACTCAGTTTCTATCTAGAAACCTCACATTAACTGTCCTTCTCTGGAACCTTCAAGGTAACTGTCCCTCTCAGCTCTAAACTCAACCCTATCTGATTCCAACAGTCATCAATTGACTATTTTTCATCTCCAGCTAATTTTATTAGCTGCCACCAGCTTGCATTCTATTGCCTATTGCTAGGGCTGGAGGAGTTCTGCCTTCTCTTCACAGAGCCTGCTTGTGGGATCACCAATTACAAGCCATCCCTCCTGATTTGCAGGGAATCCTGACCCCCCACGAATCAAAAAAACTGCAAATATCCAAGTCCCATTGGATATAATGGCTGTGTGCTCCTACACGCAGGTGCACATGCCATTTTATTCCTTCTGGCTTCCCATCTGTGGAAATTCAGGACCACGAACAAGAAATCAATGAACTAGGAGGGACGACTGTATATCCTTTTTGAAACCCCCTGGATTTGGTGGCCTAGATACTTTTTTTTTTCTAATGCTGTGCTTCACTGAAATCTCCAACACTGTAATTAGTCATTGCACTTTATTATAAACATTAATTCCCTGGAACAGATGCCCCCCAACCCACCCAGTGTCTGTGCAGCAAAGCACCAACTCTACTCAGCTCATGGACTCTCTCCTACTATTTCCTGATTTTTGTCCTGATTCACCTGCCCACCCACACACTCATGGGTACCTTTTGCAGTTGGCATATGCTTCTCTCCTTTTCTCTCAGTCTTACCCCTATAACTTGCTCATTGCCCACCCCTCATGTGCCAGCATGGGAGGCCATTTCTGCAGAAATCTATACTGATCTTCTCCTGCTGTCCACCCTGCAAGCCAACATGGATGCATGTTGGATGCATCTGGGCTGGATGCATCTGGGGTTCAAAACACACTGCAGAAGTAATCCAGTTTGAGACCTCAGTGCTAGAAAATCCTGGTAATTGTAATTTATTGTGGCACCAGAGCTCTCTGACAGAGAAGGCTAAATGTCTCACAAAACTACAATTCCCAGAATTCCCTAGCATGGAGCCAGACTGGATTATTTCTGCAGTGTGTATTGGACCAAACTCTCCCAATTATGGCACAAATCTTAATGCTTCTTACCTAAAAGAACAGTTATATTGCTCAAACTACTACAATAATGGCACAGGCTCCAACTCCAAAACAGGGATGGCAATCATAGAGCCTTCTAGATGTTGTTGGACTACATCAGCCTTAGCCAACATAGCCATTGATAAGTCACTCTGGGAACAGTGATCTAACAACATTTGAAGACCCATAATTTGCCCTCTGCAGTCAATGAAAAAGCAAAATTGTTCAAGATGTTTACACTGCCCTTGTGAAAGCCAACATCATGTAGTGGTTTGAGTATTGGACTATGACTCTTCATAGAATCCCCACTCAGAAATGATTTGAATGCATACAACAGCAACAAGAACAACAAACACAACAGCTTTGTGGTGGTGGTGATGGATTTTGTTGTTTGTATGATCAGCATTTGTCTATCTCCATTGTGTAATTAAAATCTATAATAGAGCACATGTATCTGGTAGGTAGAACTATTATTAAGTTTTATTTATGTTATGTGGTATTCTATACCTGTGACCACCACATTAAGCATTGTTGTGTGTCTTTAAATCATTTCCAATGTACGGTAATTCTAAGGCAAGTTTATCACAGAATTTTCTTGGCAAGATTTGTCCAGAGGGGGATTGCCTTTGTCTTCCTCTGAGGCTGAAAGAATGTGACTGTCCAAGATCACCCAATGGGTTTCCATGGCTGAGCTAGGATTCAAACCTGGGCCTTCAGAGTCATAGCCCATTACTGAGACAACCATGATGCTGACTATCCACCACACTAATGGTAGGAGGCTACAATAATTTGGAGCCATTCAGATTCATTATATATTTATTGCAATCCAAAAATTCACAAGTCACATTTTTAAAAGAATACTGTATTTAATTCTACTAAATTACAACCACTTCCCCTGTGAACAGCTATTCACAAGATTTTAATATATGTTTTCTTGGAGCAGTTTTATGTTGTCTACTCCATAACTAAAAACCTGGGGGAAATGAACAATATCACCTGACTCCTCAGTTATTTTTTGCCCAAAAGTTATATGGAGTAGAAGGAAACTCTTTACCCAGCTCTGTTGCAGAGATTAAGCTCCTTCACAATCCTCATCAACTCATATCTTCTCTTCCCCAGCTTTTGTGTCCTTCACATGGACTCTTGCCTCACGTTAAAACATTTTATAGGGTGTTACATTTTTATATTGGCATTTGTGTCACCTCTCTGCATTTTCTAGACCAGACATGCCTTGAGATACCTCAGCACAAGAAATGTATCAGACTCAATAAAACAGATATACAGTTTTGTTACCTTCTGTAAGAAAAAACATGCCAGTTCAGTTCTGGCATTCACATCGACAAGTCATATTTTTATTAACTTATTAACTAAAATAGTAAACTTGCCTTCAGATACAAATAAGTGGCATGCACTACTGAGGAAAGTGAAGTTATACCCACCCCTCCCCCCCTTTAGTATTTCTCCTTCTGTATTGTTGTTGTGTGCCTTTGAGTCATTTTCAACTTATGGCAACTGCAAGATGAACCTATCACAGAATTTTCTTGGAAATATTTGTTCAGAGGGGGGTTGCCTTTGCTTGCTCTGAGGCTGAGAGAGTGTGACTTGTCCAAGGTTACCCATAGGGTTTGCATGGATGAACAGGGATTTGAATCCTGGTTTCCAGATTTGTAGTTCAGCACTCAAACCACTATACCATGCTGGCCCTCTCTATATACACAGACATAAAAGAGAGATAACTGTATTTTTATTCAGCATTTGGAATTCAGAGAACCACTTTCCTGGGGACATTTTAAATCTGAGTACTGGGGGACTGAATGTTGATTTGATATTTAGTAATTTAAAGTACCCTAAACAAAAGAAATGCACCAGTTCTATGGAGCAAATGATCCCAGGCCACAATCCTGTACAGATTTATATTAGTGTAAATTTCATTGAACTAAGTGAAAGTACTTCTTAGTAAAAGTTAACTGAATTACATTCTAGGTTTAAGTTTGTTTTTTTATTTAGATGCAGGGGGAAGAGAAAGACAGTGGAGGTAGGAAAGGCCAGTAGAGGTGAAGTAAACAAGCCATCATCTTTCCAGAAAGATACTTAAAGTCAGTCTGGTACTCAATCAGCAGCTGTTTACAGAAAAAAGACACAATGTGGGAGTCCATAAGTTTCAGGTTCTTTGTATCCTTGCTGAGAAGTGTATAGTAAGGTCAGAGAGGTGAGGCATGCAACACTTTTGAAGTCCTCTTTAAAAAAAAGTTATTCCCCATTGTTTAGTTTTTTTCTTTAGGTTATAGAAACCAATCAGTGCATTTGTATTGCTACTAGGAAATTAGTAGAACTTTCCTCCAAAAATGTATTTTATGTGGCAGATATTAGTGGCCTAAAATCATGACATTAACAAATTACCAAAGCAAATACAATAGATGTAGAGATAAACCTGGCTACAAATAACTTTGGTGAGGTCTTCCCAGCCATAGATTTAATTATGAACCATAAAATACCATAATCTGAGGTTCAGAACTTTATTGCATTTGAAACAAAAGCCAAAACAGAATAGGACAGTAGTGGCTTTCTCTGTGCCTCTCTGCGTGCCATTGTAACATTTCCATTTTCTTCCTGAGGGAGATGGTCATAGAAGCATGCCTTTTGTCAAATGGATTATTCTAGCACAACAAAAGACATGCTTCTACAACCATCTCTCTTGGGAAGAAAACAGAAGTGCCATGATGGCATGCAAAGAGGCATGGAAAAAGCCGCTACTCTCCCACTCCATTTTGACTTTCTTTTCTCATGCAATAAGGCTGTTAGTTCTTACTGAGGTGGAAAACTGATGACTGAACTGCACTGCCTCAGGGACTCACATGACTGAATATAAATATCTATACAAACATTGTCTTCCTTATACAGGTCCAGGATAAAGTAAGGCCAATTTTTTCTCTCTGAATAGATTTTTGGTTTTTTTAAAAAAAGGAGAATTCAATCTTGTGAGTTCTCACCAGCACTCTGGTTACAGTGGCCACTTTTGCATCATCAACAAAGAAAGATATTGTCAGAAAAGTGAATAAAAATCTCATAAATTTTGTACATGTACAAGTCCTATAGTATGGAAGACAATGTCCAAGTAGCTTTTGTGTCTCCTTGGTCTTCTGTCCTAGGGCCTTTCTACACTCATTACACTGAACAATTAGAGGGCAATAATTTCACTTTCACTACCATAGCAACATCTGATGGAATCCTAGGATCTGCTATTTGAGGAAGAGTATTTTGAATTCTCTGCCTGAGGGCACCCCTAGAACCAAACCCCTAGAACCAGTGCCTTCACAACTACAAACACCAGAATATCAGAATCTGCAGCCATGGCAGATGAAGTAGAACCATAGTTCTACAACTGTGTCATGTGAAAGGACTGCCAAGTAACAACTGTTGATGGTAATCCTCATGTCTCTTGCTAGCTGTTGTTTCTTATGTCTCTTTATCTTTCAACCCAACATGAACTTCATAGACCTTCAAAAGGAGAATATTTTCAAGTATATATTTTCACTTGCAGCTCTTCCAACAGCATCCCATAGTGGTTGCCCTGTCTCTCACCTCTGCAAGAACTAGGCCCAATGAGTGCAAAGGATTTCAAGTCCTTTTTCAACACACAAATGCTTTTCTGAGCTACAGCACATTCTGCATCTTAAAACTGGATATAGATAAGACAACAGGTGTTGGTAAATGGTGGAGGAATAAAAATTCAGCAGAAACCAATTACATACTGGCCATTTTTCTTCTCTAAGCAAATAAGAAGCACTAGAAAAGAAAAATGACTAGAACAAAAATAATGTCTTTAATGAGCAAAAGATCTACATTTCTCTCTCTCTCTCTAACAACCAAATTTGAGTTTCAGAGTAAATGACAAATAAATTGTCTGCTTTGCCATGTTTATTATAGTTCACTGCACTGGAAATCATGCCACCTGCATAGAGAGATTCATTCAGTAACCTAAACAAACATAATTAATGTGATAGAATTAATATGATGTTTTCATATCTAAGACAAAACAGGCAGATGGGACACAAAAGTCTGAGCTTCATCTGGTACTAAATAACAGGAGCTTGACAAAAGATATTTTTACCCTCCATTGCTTATTTTCATATTTGATGAAGTGTAGTGAGGTCTTTCCTGTTCTTGTGTAACATAGCACCAGACAGCAGGCAATGGCAGAATGTCATCTTTAAT
The DNA here is from genome assembly GCA_020142125.1 of Phrynosoma platyrhinos. Lineage (NCBI taxonomy): Eukaryota > Metazoa > Chordata > Lepidosauria > Squamata > Phrynosomatidae > Phrynosoma > Phrynosoma platyrhinos. The sequence continues at coordinate 22,447,909 of JAIPUX010001232.1, forward strand.
ATTCAAATAGCCGATAGCAGATTCCATACAACAGAGATTTATAGATACAGTCAGATATCTATTTATCCCCAATCCAGTTGAAAAGTAAGCCGGAGTAAGACTGCCATACATGGTTAAGGAATCAGCTATGAACCAAGTAGTTAATGGCTCAGATCTCACTAGTGAGTTTCCACTACTCAGCAGGGAATTAAACCCTGGCCTCCAGAGTCACAGTCCACACTGCAACAATATTGCATTTATCTGAAGAAATGGGTTGGATCATTTCTCAGCAAGGTGTTTTCAGCATGCTTCATCTGGTGAAATATAATTTCATTGCTCATTCATCATTTCTAGAAAGAAGTCTTAATCCTCTGACATATGGTGTACACTCTTTGTCAGCTCTTAAGGTTCCTTCCATGAGGCTATAACAGCCTCCTGAGGAAATCACTTGTGGGCAGCATTAATACATAGTAGAGAGGATTTATGCAAAAGCAGCTCATTAACATTCAAACAAGTATGCTAAGAGTTGAGAGTAAGCTTTCATCTCTGTTCACATCTAGAACCAAACCTGAAAACCAGTTTTCTCACATCTAAATTCTGGGCAAATTAACAGAAGATACAGAGTAAAAGACAAATAAGTTCAAGAGCATATTTGAGCCTGAACTCTCACAAGAAGCCAGAATGACTAAACTCAGCGTATTGTACTTTGGAGACATCATAAAACATCATGCCTCACTGTAAAAGACAATGATGCAATGAAAAATGGAAGACATTTGGAAATTAGGAAGACCATATTACAGGTGGACTGATTATATTACAAGTGGATGGAAAGGAAGCCAACGTCCTGAGTTTGCAATTGCTGATCAAGATCATTACTGAAAGAGGCTCTTCTTGCAGGTCTTTCATTCCTAAAGCTACCACAAGTCAAAACTAAGGTGACAGCAAATAATAAAAACAATATAGAGTTACGATTACCAGGTTAAAATCCAGAGATTAAGGGATAAACTATAGGCAAGCATTTCAACTTCAATCTCATTTCTGCCACAATTTTACTAGGAATCATTAGCCAAGTCCTGGTTTTCAGACTGTGGTCCAAAACACACTGCAGAAATAATCCAATTTGAGACTGCTTTAACTACCCTGACTCAATGCTAGGGAATTCTGGGAACTGTAGTTTTGTGGGACATTTGGCCTTTGTCAGAGAGCTCTGGTGCCACAATGAACTATAATTCCCAGGATTCCCTAGCACTGAGCCAGGGCAGTTAAAGCGGTCTCAAACTGGATTATTTCTACAGTGTGTTTTGGACCTTACTTGCCCATCTGCAGCATGGGAATAGTCCTATAAATTTAGCTTGGACAAGATGCTTGTAGTAACATATCCAGCTAAGGATATTATCGCATGCCTTATAATACTCTTTACCTCTTCTAAATTTAACTCTAATTCATGATGCAGCCATGTTTTATCAAATGGTTTTTGCAACAGAATCTGACTTCAGAGCAGATCCCCACTCCAATACGAATTGGGAAATGCGCTCTTTCCGAATGTGCATTGGAGTGGAGATCTACCCTGAAGTCACATTCCACTGCAAAAACCATGTGATAAAACATGGCTGCAGTGAGAATTAGAGTTAAATTTGGGAGAGGTAAGAAGTTTTATTTAAGGTATGTGATAATCTCCTACATGTTGTTAGAATCATTGATTTAATATTTTTTTTTAAAAAAAAACCTTTTGTGGGTCCCTGCCATAGCCCTAGACTTGAGAAGCCCAACCACCATGGATCCAAAGAGAACACCTCATGTAGGCACCTGAAAGATCATGTATGTACCTACAACAATTGCAGATCAAAAGGGCCAGGTCTAGGAGCTGCAAAGCAGGACATTTGCACCTAGAAGATTTATGAGTACCAGCCAGGATGTGTACAGTTGAAGATGAGATAACATTAACATCCCTTCTCCTCTCCTTGGAAATTGTTTACTTCAAAGAATAGTAATCTGGAATCCTTTGATATACAATAGCAACTTTTCACCTCAGGCTAGGTTTAAGAGTATAAAAGATACCCAAAATTGCAAGCACATTGGGTCTGGTTAGATTTTATGGTGACACTGCACCACTGTGAATTCCGACTTGGGTCCTGGCTCTTCCCATTGTCCATTCCCTTTCATAACAGTTGAGTCTATCCATCTTCATTCATTGTTGGAGCAGCCTCCTTCAGGTAATTATCACCATTAGAAAGCCTTCTGTTTCCTCTCCAAGCTAACTACTTTATTCCTGAGTTCTTGTGTGTATGAGTGAATGTTACAGTGTCTTTGTATGTTTCAATCCCCAAATAAATCACCAGTTCATTGGAAAGCTTTGTCTCTATCAGTCTATTCCCTAGCCACTTCTGTAAACATAGGATAAACGAGCCCATTGAAGACTTGGACTTTAGTAATTCCCCAGGTTCAAGTTCTTCTTGCAATGTCCTCCTGATTATTAGAAATCTTGGCTAGTTTGCTCAAGCCTGAGGACTCTCATCACTTTGGTACAGAGTATAATACATTTATATTTTCTTTGTATAATGGACAGGTGTCTGCCATCCTTAAAAAGGCAATGGTTTGCCCATGCCAGAGATACCAATGGTTCATTTGTCAATGCCTCCTTTCAGGATGTCGTACTTGAGAAGGTTATGGATGCTGAGCTGCGGGTGTTCTTGAGGGATTAGACTATCTAAACATATTCCAATCTGATTTCAGCTTGATTGAAGACAGAATCAGCCTTGGCCAGTCTAATGGATTATCTTCATCAGGAAAAAGACAATGGAATGCAATTCCCAATTGAATTTCCTTGGTGCCTCCACCAAAAAATATCTTCTGGTATTGGCTCTGAGATTGGGGACACTGTATTGCTGTGATTCTGTTCCTACTGCCAGGCTGGTTTCAGAGTTGTGTTGGGCAACTGTATGTTGGTCCTCTGGGGCTTGCACTGTGTTGTACCTTGGGTACCTCAGGCTACCATATTATCTCAAATGCTGTTTAACATCTAAATCAAGCTGTTGGTCAGAAGATACTAGGTGTTGGGGCATGGTTTCATCTATATCTATCTATCTATCTATCTATCTATCTATCTATCTACACAGCTTTATTTCTTTGTGGGTGGGAGATTCCTGGTCAGGGAATTAGATTGCTTGTTCTGGATAGCACTGCATTGCCCTTGAAGATTCAGGTTTATTATTATTATTATTATTATTATTATTATTATTATTATTATTATTATTATTATTATTCCCACCTCTCCCTAAGGATCGAGGCAGGATTACAAAATAGAATGAGCACAATGTATAAAATACAAGCAATAAAATAGTAAAATCAAAACAACAACAATAAATTAATATAATATAATATAATATAATATAATATAATATAATATAATATAACCAATTGTCATCAGAGTCTAGAAATCCAGAAGATCAGATGGATAGGCCTGCTGGAAGAGCTCCATCTTAAGTACCTTCTTAAAGGCATCTAGCATAGTGATAAGACAGATCTCTTCCAGCAGGCTGTTCCCTAATCTGCAGGCTGTGGCCGTGAACAATCTATGGGAAGTACAGTTCGATCTGGTTTTGTGGTGATCCAATAAATACTTCCCAGATGTTCTGAGAGTGCGGGGCAGATTATGTGGGCAGAGGAGTTCCTTCAAGTAACTCAGGCCCAAGCTATGTAGGGCTTTAAAGGTAA
>JAIPUX010001232.1:22470827-22492003 GCA_020142125.1 Phrynosoma platyrhinos
CAGGCTGCTCAAAGGGGAAATGGTGTGCTTGAGCCGCCTGGGTTGCTGAGGGGCAGAGGAAGGCTCAATTGTTAAAGTCATCCCACTCAGTGCCTGGAACAGCCCTGTCCTCAGTGTGTTGCTGCTTGCATCACTGATGATGAGTAAATGATTAACATGCATTTTGAAGTGGCACAAACTAGTGTGAATGACAATCATGCCAAAAAGAAGTGATTACAAAGAAATAATGAAAAGAGCTGCTTTCATAGTGGGAACGATGGACCTTTTAGAGTCAATTCACCAATACTGAGTGAAGGCGAATCGCAAACCGATTTAAATGTAAGTGGGCACTAGATACTGTCTTATCTTGGAAACTAAACAGGGTTAGGCCAGGTTAGTACTTGAATTGTAGGCCACAAAGCAATACCAAGCTATATTTCAGAGGCCATTGCAAATCACATCCGAGCATTCCTTACTTTGGAAAATCCTATGAAAATTCATGGGACTGCCATACATCAGCAGGTGACTTGAAAACACATACACACACATGTACCTATACATGGTATTGATATACATATCTCTGGTGAGGCATGGGTTGTAATGAGACTACTGTTGATCAGTAGGTGGGATGTGATTAACCAATCATGGGCTGGCTCACTCTGTAGCAGAAAATGGGGACAGGGAATGAAATAGCATCAGAGGTACCTGCATGGGGAAAGATCTGATTCTGATTAACCTTTCTTGGAATGCTTAGAAGGAGATATGGACCTTGGAGCCCTGGAATATTCATTCTTCTAAATGTTGGCAAGCAGGAGGAGAGAAAAGCAAGGAAGTCCCCTCTCAGCTTGCTTACCAAATGGTGAGAGGGAGATAAAGGACATGCTATCACAGGTACTGATCCAGTCCTTGGAATCAGAATGGTATTGCCTGCATAGGTTTGGTTTAGACTTGGTGTATGACCTTGTTGTCCTTCCTCAAGTTTTAAGTATAAAGATATGACCTTAGAATCCACACTGTTGTCTCAAGTCTTCATTCTGGGGCAGGAACAAAAATGCACCCCAAACAAGCAAGTCTTTTTATATTTAACCCCAAACGCCAAAAGCCAGCGCAAACAAGTTGGACTTAACAGTGGTTTCAAATAGCACTTAGTATTAAATTATTGCACTTCTTTATGAGAGGGAGTTTCACACAAGGATGTGGGGCAGGTATTTATTCCAGGTTCATACAAGCTTGTAAGTGAGCAACAATAAAACTTTACTTGAATAATGGTTTAACAATGTTTCATTTATTCAGATGGTATATGCACTTGTCACAATTTGTTACACAATTATCTCTCAAGAGAACACCAGATCCTCTCCCTTAAGACCCACACAGTCTTGATCTTCTATTATCTATTCTAGCCACCCAGGCTAAATATATCCCATAGAATATCAAATCCCAGTAACTCTCTCACTTGGGGTTCTATACTGAAACTAAGTCCCTCACTACTGGACTGTTCCCTTCATAGTCCCTAACTCCCCAACTGTAAAAGTCAGACTTGTTTTTCCACTCCAGCTTTCAATTTGATTGCCTATCACTAGCTCTCTTTCGATTGGCTGTAGTTCAGTTGGCTCAATCCTACATTCTCTCCACACATCTCCTCCCTTAAAAAAAAATCTCCTTTTACATTTGTATGTGTCAATGTATATGGAGGTTGCATATCCAAATCCATATATAAATTTTTAAGTATTTATCTAGTTCTTATACTTAGCAATAACAGTAAAACACTCACATAATCCATAACATTTGTTTGAACATATAATACATTCTTTATACTTATTTTATTACACACACACACACACAACCTTTCTTGGTATATCTCTCCCTTCTTACAGATCTTTAGGCTTCCTTGACAAACTGTCAGCTACTATATTATCTTTACCTTTAAGTACGGAATCAAAAAATCGAAATCTTGGAGCACTAAACTCCACCTCAGTAATTTGCCATTGCTATCTTTCATGTGGTTTAGCCAACACAAGGGAGAATGATCTGCTGATACCATAAAAAATTTTCCCCACAAGTATGGTTTTAACTTATTTAAGGCCCACACTATGGCCATACATTCTTTTTCAATAGTGGCCAAATGCTTTTCCCTCAGTAACAGCTTTTTACTTAGGAGTGACACTGGGTGCAACTGACCATCATTACCTTCCTGACTTAGAACACTGCCTAGCCCTATATTGGAGGCATCAGTGGTCACTACAAAGGTTTTTGTGTAATCAGGAACCACAAATATGGGAGCAATAGTCATCAGTCATTTCAGTTCCTCAAAGGTGTTATTACACTTTTCTGACCATTGGATCTTAACAAGTTTATCTTTCATTGTCAAATCAGATAAAGGACTCGTAATAATACTGAAGTTAGGAATAAACTTCCTATAAAAAAACTTCCAGTCCCAAAAATGATGTTAACCCCCTTCTTTGAAGTCAGAATTGGCCAATTATAGCCTCAACCTTTGATGTTTCCACCTTTATGTTTTCACTTCCCACAACATACCCTAAATACCTGCTTTCCCTTTTTCCAGTGTGGCACTTAGAACTCTTAATGGTTAAACCACTCTTTTTAAGTCTCTCTAGGACTTCTGATAGGTGTTTCACATGTTCTTCCCAGGAATTACTAAATTACTAATTACTATTTGATTGGCTGTCACCAGTTCTCTTTTGATTGACTGTAGCTTGGCTGTCCCAACCCTATATTCTCTCCACACTTGCTGACTGAACCTAATGCCATAAAAAGGCATCCTCAGTGGAACTGCAGATCATAAAAAGGTACAAGTGGTTTCTCAGCTGTGTTGAGGGTCGTCATTCAAGATTCTACATTTATAACCAGCACCTTAAATTGCACCAGGAATATAACAGGAATCCAGATCAGATATTGGAGCACTGGTTATTATGCCCTACTAGATTCCTTGTTGGGTTTGAATGTATTGCACTTAGAAACTCTTATGAAAGGTTGTCCCCAAATGTAAGGATCAACAAAAATATGCATTCCGCTTTACAATATGCTACAAATTAGTTAAAGAAATTGATGTTATTGGAATATTTTCTGTAGTTGTTAAATGTAGTATGGGATGCATAACACAGGGCCAAAGCAAATGGCCCAGAAGGAGCAGCCTCTGGCTGTTCTGGTCCTGATCAGGCCAGAACCACAGCAACCACGCAGCCCACTCATGAAGTGGGCAGCTGCTGCAATCCCAAACCAGCAGCTGGCAGGAGCAGATTAAATCTGCTCTTACTGGCTTGGCGTGGGCTTGGAGCAGCTTCAGGTCATTTTAGGATCATACATCACCCAAACTCCATGTCCACAAAACAGCTGGAAGCTACTTTATTTGGCCCAACTGTTTCAACCCACAGTGGGACAGTACAAGCTTTGCAAATATACAATTACAAATTGTATGATTTCCAGTATACAAGATACTACCTCAGGCAAAATAGAGGGGAAGGAAATCATGTTCCCAAACACAGAAAATGTTAAGAGTTATTATAAAGCTCTGAAAAAGGTGTGTGATGCTTGCATGTAGAGGTTATGTTAACACTTCAGCTCTTGCTCTCTTTCCTCTAAGAAGGAATTTTGCTGTATGAAATGAATGAATGGAGCTTTAATTAAAAAGAGAAAATGGCTTTAGAAATCTCGAGCATACGATCCACAAAAAGCACAGTAGATTGGAAAACAAAATTACATTTTCCCTGCAGAGTTAATTAATAAAAATGTTCTGCATTGACACATAATTCAAAGGATTATTTAGAGACATTTCACTGACAGGAGCAGCACAACATGGGGGGAAATGGTAAAAAATCTGCCCTTATCCCATTAAAGTACTGAATCTGTAACCATTTAAAAAACAGTTTTTTTTCCTGTCATCATTATATACAGAAGGAAACATAATAGGATGGAGATGAAACTATTCATGCACTTTTGTTTTTGATTAGTCAAGAAGCACTTACATTTTCCAATATCTTTGATGTACCCAAGGGGCAGGTGATAGATCTACCACTGTGGAGGAGGGGTAGTTATCTACTCCTGAATTTGCTACTACTCCAACAGCCACTGAGTTGAGTAGGAGCTCTGCAGAATTGAAGCCCATCACTTCACATCACCCATAATGCATCAGTAAAATTCAGAGCAGTAGTTAAATAAAGAATGAATTCATCACCCCCATATTGGTGGATTCACTGGATAGATGTTGAGTACACCTCCTCCTCCCCCCCAATAAATTTTGTGGGATCTTTGCCATAGAGCAAAACCCTCAACATCAAATCCTGTGCTATTCAAGAGCATGTGAAGGAAAGTGATATAAAAATTACCAGTGGCTGATCACTAATAAAAAGCATGTAGTAAAACATTTCTCTCCACCACCACCCCGCACTACACACACACATAACTCCACTCCTGACTTCTCATCAGTGTTATACATGGTCACATAAAGAAGCATTCCATATGATGGACTGTTTGTACTGTTTTATAGCTGGGGGCTGACCATTTGAATCACTATGAGGATGTGGCTGGTGCAGACTGCACTGAGTGTCACTAACAAGGGGGTGCCAAGCCAGCCCCAGAACCAACACCTCAACCTCCTTCTCCTCCGCCTCCTCCACCACCACCAAACACAATAGTGTCAGTTTCATAGCCATTCTTGCAGGGGCCTACTGATTATTGACATCCACAGACAAAAGTTGAGTGAACTGTGGTAAGGGAAAGGAAACTCCAGCAAGATCACCCACAACTCTATATGCCATTTGCATGCAGGATGGGGAGGGTGGCCTTGGCCTGGGAAGCACCACAATGGACCTCATTCATCCCTTCATTTTCCTTGCTGCCTCTGAGTCAAAGAAGAAGCTCAACTGGAGGGGGAGCTGGTTGAGCAGGGGGACAGAATATGCCTCCTCCCCAACACCCAGCAAGCCCCTAGCTTTCACTCAACAAGAGAGGGCCTGGCAATACCAAATTTGGAATTAAAATATGAAGCTTTTCAACTAGTACAACTGGGAAATTTGTTGAGAACAATAATTTAGACACTTGTGTACAGATGGAAGGAAGTAAAAATTGGTGACCAATATGTTTAGAGAAGAAAAGTACAGAAGCTATGAGGGAAAAAACTGGATGATCCATTTACCAAAGAGCATATTAATACTTAATTTAAATATAAGAAACTACTAGCACCATCCCCATCACCTCTTTAAATTGATTAGAATCAATTTAAAGGTGGAAAGAGAAAAGAATTTACAGAATAAACTATTTTCTATGTGGAAGCCCATTCAGTTATATTGATTGATACAGACTGAATCTAATAAACCCATCTTGGTGGCAATTAATGTAAATCAACAAATTTCAGATAAATGTAATCAGGAAAGAGTCCTCTCCCCTCAGAGCATTACCTTTAATTGAATCAAAGTGTAATGATAGTTTGAATCAAACCAAATAAACTTCAAAGCTATATCAGGTAATTCAAGAAGCTAAATTTGGTATATTAAAGGACTGAAATTACTATGGGAGTCAGATTTGGGGATAAAATAGAAAACAAACAATAGAATTTGCTTGGGAAAACTCCAAATTATAAATTGATATTGGCACTAATGACAGAAAAATATACATAAATGATATTCTTATTCACTTAGATTATATAGGATTAATAATGGAATTTCAGACTATGTTGGAAATATTTGGAGAAAATAGGAGATTGGAGCCACATGTGGCTAATGTGCTGAAAGTTAAAAGATTCTGGGATGTTCTTTCATGAATAAGCCAAATTGTGGGAGAAAAAGTTTATTTTAGAGGAACATTGGGGGGTTGCAGACTGTCAAAAATAGTGCAAATTGAGTCCACTTTAAGGGTTAGGGTTAGGGAATCATGGGAACTGTATTTTATTGTGGCACCAGAGCTCTCTGACAGAGAAGGCTCAATGTCTCAGGGGAAAAAAAAACAATTCCCATTATTCCCTAGCACTAACCCTAACCCTTAATGTGGACTCAATTTGCACTATTTCTGGCAGTCTGCAACCCCCCATTATTACTGATATTTCTATTTGAAGTGAGGATGAGGATTTTTCACATAAAAACATCATATCACTTATGTTATATGCATTGAGACTAGAAGTAGTCAAAATGTGGAAAAAATAGGGAAATTATAATCAATTAAGACAAGTCACGCAGTCTCAGCTTCAAAGGATGGCAATTGTAAACCCCTTCTGAAAAAATCTTGCCAAGAAAGCCCTGTGATAGGGTTCTCCTCAGGGTTACCATAAGTCAGAAACAACTTGTAAAAACACACACTCAAATAAGATGTGAGCTATAGCCTTATCAGAGAAGTTAACTTTTATTTAAGACTAGCAAAAAGAAGATATGAAGGAAGACTTTTTTTGTATTATAAGAAAGTCATTTCTTATTTTTATGAGCTATAGTAATGATGAACTTACACCATCAAATGATCACATTAAATTTTCTATGATAATTTTTTGTTGTTGGGTGCCTTCAACTTGTTTCCAATTTATGGAGACCCTAAGGCAAACCTATCTTGGGGTTTTTAGGAGCTGAGACTATTTGATTTGGCCAAGATCATCCAGTGAATTTTCATCGAACAGCAGGGTATCAAACTCCAATCACTAGAGTCCAAGTCCTATGCTCAAAACACTACATCATGCTTCTCTCATTAATAACTACATAAATGCTATTATAATAACTTCTAATGGGACAGGATGAAAATTGCAGAGGTAAGAGCAGGGGTAAACAACCTTTCCCCTTTAAGGGCTGAGGGACTTCAGCTCCCAGAATTCCAGGAGCTATTGGCCAACATGGGACTATTAGCCAACATGGCTGAGGCTTCTGGGAGCTGAAGTCCCTCGGCCCTTAAAGGGGAAAGGCTGCCTACCCTTGGGTAAGAGGCTTGGCAGAGCGATATTCCTATTATGTACTACAAACTGGGGGAGGGTTTTAAAGGGAGTTTTTCATTGTTTTTAATGAAGGTGGGAATTGTTGCAATACTGATGTATCATTGTTAAATATTAATAAAGTTTTTTTAAGAGAATATGCTGCCTCAGAGTGTGGTGGAGTCTTCTTCTTTGAAGGTTTTAAATGGCTGAATGGCCATTTGTCAGGAGAGCTTTGATTGTTTATTTCTGCATGGCAGGGGGTTGGACTGGATGGCCCTTAGGGTCTCTTCCAACTATGATTCTATGATGTTATGCCCTCAACTCATCCTGTCACACAGAGTAAGTGAAGCTGTTTGATGACTTGTCTCCTACTGCTCTTTTTAAAGTACAGGAGACTTTTTCTCATTAGAGCATAAGTGAAGAGTGAATGCCCTTACTAGCAGTCTTCTCTAGTCTATTACCAACTACTTCCCTGCTGGGCCTCACTCTTCACTGTAGTTAGATGTTTTAAAGATAAGAATCTCTGAGAATTCCAAAAGATATTTGTTTGTTTATTTACTTATTTTGATTGCTATCCTGCCTTCTGCCCATAAATGAACTCAAATGTAGCTTATCATAAATAGTCCAAATACTCAAAATGAATAAACAAAAATCTAAAACACATATTAAAAAAACCACCAGTAAATTCACAACACTCACTCAGCTAAAAGCTCCTTCCACATCAAGTGAAGTCAACTGCCGAAGACTCACCTGAATAGAAAATCAACAAAGGAGCTAGCTCAGCCTTCCTGGGTAGGACATTCCAGAACCTGGTAACTTCCATATTAAAGAAGTTTTATTTATTTTTTAAAATCTTCATCATCTCACATCACTCCAAACATAAGTTGGTGCAGTTTCACAATTCTCACCCTCCCCAATTCTCTACAGATAACCATCTAGCTCATAAACCTCAACAAAATCTACCAACCCTCCCCGTCTTTGCACTCCCAAACAAGTGGGAGTGCACTTGTGACAACTTCCAAGAAGGTTTCACAAATATTGAATGGGCTGCCATAAATTGTATGTTCATCTTGATGGGTCACAAATTGTGTGAATTTGTCCTGTTTTTTGTTTATTTGTTTTTTAGTTGCAGATGAAGTATAACAGTTCAGACAGACTTTGAGGTTTTCTAACATTCTTTATATAGATCAGTGGTGGTGTAGACTGTAGTGGTGGTTCTGGCTGCACTGAATGACACCCCATAAGAGGAGTGACACCTGGCTGACCACTCCCCTGCCTCCCTGCCCAGCATCATTTCACTCATGAGTAATGTGGTGCTCGGCAGGAAGGAAGAGGGCCCGGCACACCCTTAGTGCCACTTTACTTACAAGTAATCTTATGCCAGGCTGGGAGTAAAAGGGCATGGCCTTTTGGCCCCCTGAAGCCCTGCCCCAGACTGGAACACCACTGATATAGAGATTATCTATTCACAAGCTACTGAACAAATGCTATAGGAAAGTGGTTTGATTCAGTGCAACTGTCATACACATACACATACACCACACACCAAGCAAATAATTTAAGCTTGTTTTGTTCTCTCTTTAACTGTCCTCACAGGGCTGGTGGGGAATACATGCAAATAAAGGCAGAGCTTCAAAGCCTACAGTAATCATGAGGAAGAGATTAACAGCAGCAGTCCACCATTAGTAATCTATGACCTGGGTCACACTGCATGATAACATACAGTGCTGGCAACAGCCAGCATCAAATTTCTTATGACAAGAGGAGGGCACTATATACTAGTGGAGCCCAAACTTTTTGAAGCATCTGAACATGAGAGTGGGAGGCAGATTAGCTCAAAGACCCACCTAATCCAGCATCCATAGGACTCCTCTTGATTGCTTATGGATTCTTTTCAAATTATTTGTTTCCTTCCAACTCAATGTAGTTTGAACTATAAAAGAACTCCCACAACCCATTTGGCTGCAGCTGTAGAAATGACACACCAAGAGGGAGTTCTCTCTGTAGCTTTGACAGCATCTCAAGTGCCAGGGAAGACAAGAGAAATGGAAGTGGAAGAAGAGGAGGTAACTTCCTCCCACCTGCTTGACATCACTACCAAAACAGCAGCTGCAGTTGATGCAGTCTCATTTGCCAGGAAAGATGGTACTAGATACAATAGGAAAGCATATTGCTAGCATTGTCATCTTCTCATGCAAAATGATCCATATCATGTATGTGCCAGCATACATATTAAATGCTGGCCTCCAAAAACTGTATTGAGCTGTTCTTTCATCAATTCACAGAATTTAGCCTCATCAGAAAGAACAGAGATGAAGAGTTCTGAGAGCTCCCCTCCCTCTTTTTTGGTCTTTTGACTGGAAGGCTAGTGGAATTGCTAACTCTTGCAGATATTTAATAAAAGCCAGCATCTGTACTCTCTCCCTCTGATTAGCCAGCATTATCCTGAGGCCAGCCTGACATGCAGTGAGGCTTGAAGCACAGCCGCAACAGAAGACCAGAGTGACCATTTCCTTTGCCTCCAGCAGCAATTGCTCAGTCAATGTTCCATTTTTGGATTTATTTGCCTCTAGGTCAGCCTCAGTTATGTACCCTAAATGATAAGGTCCAACAGCTACCTTCATGAGGCTCCACTTCATCAATCTGGAGTGCCTTTGGGGACAGGAAATCTAAGTAAGGAACACTCTGTCATGCCTCAGAGATAAACATGGAGCTAATACAGCATTGCTGGTGCTTTTATTCTGTTAGGGTAAAATGCCACAATGCAAATGGAAAGAAAACATGAAATTCTGTCAGGGCTTGATAGCTCATGCTGGAGACCAGACAGTGGAGCTTATCACACTCTATAAAAAGCTGGTTTATCTTTTTCAGCTTCAATCTTCATCTGGAATATACCTGGACACCCAAATCCAGACCTGGTAAACTATGGGTCGAAACCATGTACTTCTGTAAATTTAAAAGCAGTTTCTTATTGTTTCAAAAACCCAGTTGGCCAAAGTGACAATGAGACCAGAGATCTGTGTACACTCCCTAAGAAGGGCTCTCTGTCAAAATATTTTACACAATCTTTCAAAATGGTTTTCTGTCACCAGTAAAAGAATAAGAGGAAAGATTATTGGTTTTGCATAAGAAAAACTGATGCATTTAAGAATATCTGTTCCAGGGCCATTTATTGATGGGGAGGGGATTAAAAAAAAAGATCAACAAACTAAGCATATCACTATTTTTAAAATAGGAAGTGAAATGAATAGAAAAAGGGGGAAGGAATTGCTCCAATCTTCACATTTTGTTCTTGGATTGTTTTGAAGTACAAATCAAGAGATTTTAAACTTTTGTGTGGGCTTCTATCTACCAAAATACCCAACAAGAGGAGGAAGCACCACACAGATGCTCAAAGCATGTTCTGAACATTAGAAATGCACATTTGAACCATTTTGTACTTGAGAACCAGTATACAGGAGCACAAAATTACAATTTAATCCATTCATGATGAAAATACAGCTCACAATTGCCCATTCAAGTTGTGCTGAATGGAACTAAATTCTTTGACAGACTCTGGTTGGAAATATTTTTAAAGTGAGAGCTGTAATGTATTAATTTAGCAAGGAAAACTTCTAATTAATCATTATCTTGTACATATTTTTTATGTTTAGGTATAATAGGGGCCATAAATTTTGACAGCTTTAAAATGAATGCAGCATAGCATTCTCTACAGTCATCATATAGAACACAGTGATCTGGAGCAGATCATTAAACAGAGAGTCTGAACACCTGGAAGGTAATTCCATAATCACAAAAAGTCAACATGGGTTTCAGAGAAACAAGTCATGCCAGACAAATCTGATCTCTCTTTTTATATATATATATATAAAATTACCAGCTTGGTAGATGAAGGGAATGCTGTAAATGTAATATATCTTAATTTCAGTAAGGCCTTTGACAAGGTTCCCCATGACATTCTTGAAAACAAGCTGGTAAAATGTGGGCTACACAAAGCAACTGTTACATGGATTTGTAATTGGTTGACTGGTCGAACCCAAAGGGTGCTCAACAATGGCTCCTTTTCAACCTGGAAAGAAGTGACCAATGGGGTGCCACAGGGTTCTGTCCTGGGCCCAGTGCTATTCAACATCTTTATCAATGACTTGGATTACAGTATTGGGGGCACAGTTTTCAAATTTGCAGACAACACCAAATTAGGAGGAGTAGCTAAAACCCCAGAAGACAGAATCAAAATTCAAAATGACTTGAACAGACTTGAAAGCTGGGCCAAAGCTAACAAAATGAAATTCAACATGGAGAAATGTAAGGTACTGCACTCAGGGCGGAAAAATTAAAAGCACAGATATACAATGGGGGACACTTGGCTGAATGAGACTACATATGAAAGGGATCTAGGAGTCCAGGTAGACCACAAGTTGAACATGAGTCAACAGTGTGATGCAGCAGCTAAAAAGGCCAATGCAATTTTAGGCTGCATCAATAGAAGTATAGTGTCTAGATCAAGAGAAGTACTAGTGCCACTCTATTCTGCTTTGGTCAGGCCTCACCTGGAATACTGTGTCCAGTTCTGGGTACCACAATCCAAAAAGGATGTGGAGAAACTGGAGCGTCTCCAAAGGAGGGCAACTAAAATGGTGAAGGGTCTGGAAACCAAGCCCTATGAGGAACAACTTAGGGAGATGGAGATGCTTAGCCTGGAAAAGAGAAGGTTAAGAGGTGATATGATAGCCTTGTTTAAATATTTGAAGGGATATCATATTGAGGAGGGAACAAACTTGTTTTCTGCTGCTCCAGAGACTAGGACCCGAAACAATGGATGCAAGCTCCAGGAAAAGAGATTCCACCTCAACATTAGGAGGAATTTCCTGACAGTAAGGGCGGTTTGACAGTGGAACACACTCCCTCAGAGTGTGGTGGAGTCTCCTTCCTTGGAGGTCTTTAAGAAGAGGCTTGTTGGCCATCTGTCAGGGATGCTTTAATTGGGAGTTCCTGCATGGCAGGGGGTTGGACTGGATGGCTCTTGTGGTCTCTTCCAACTCTATAATTATATGATTCTATGACAATATTAGCTATTCACAGCTGTTAACCATGGCATGGAGATCCTTAACTGTATGGCACATAGAGCTGTTGATAGCTGTTAGCCACTGGAAATCCCAAGGTCAAGACAATATACCCCAATAATACAACTTAGTATAACAATAGTCCAACAGGAAATGTTAGCCCTCCCCATACCTAAACCTACCCCTCCTCTTTAATATCAGAATTAAGCCCTCTATGATTCTAATGTGTAAGCCATTATTTGCAGATGAGAAGGTCACGTAGGCTAGCTTAGGAGTTGCGAAGAGGATTTGTTTTCCAGACATTTCAGAAAAGGTGACAAACTCCAGAATTGCACTAACAAAGGGATGGCACCTAGGATGGTGAGAAAGAGTCAACAACTCCACCAGCATGCACATGAAGCCATCCTGCTGCAGGAATACCCCCATTCACACCCCCATGTTATATCCTTGGAAGACTCAATTTCAAAGCTTCATGTATGCACATCAAAGAATTGGACCATTTAGGCACATCAATCTTTTGGACCTTGCCTGAAGGCACAAATTTCCTATAAATGTTGGTGCCTTTCTTTGTTTGCTCAGGTGAGTCTTGCAGCAAGCAGAAATACAGTCAGTCAGTTTTGACCCAGCTCCTAAAATGGCTCACCCAATCCCCTCTATCCAGTGAAAGCCTTTGAGTCCTCCTTTCTTCCCAGGACCCTCAACAACCAAATAAGGTGTAGTATCTCCAATTCAATCTAATTCTATGGGGGACTGCAGACTGGCAGCAATGCAGACCTTACCAAAAAACTAAAATCATGGCATTTGCTAAAAGGCCCAACAACTGAAAGTGGAATATAGATGGTCACAAGATTGAATAGGTCTCCTTCTTCAATATCTGGGATAATCTTTCATGCCACTGGTAGTAGTACAGCGCATAGGGACTATGCTGCTGGTAACATGCAGAGAGAAAAACAGACAGCATAAATTTTTTATGACAAGAGGAGGCCACTATATACCAGTGGCACTCAAACCTTTTGAAGCCAAATCTGTTGTACAACTGCTTTATGAATCCCAACTGGAACCACTCCCCAACTCTGCATCATTAGAACTTATGCAATCCAAATTTCTAAAATCTGCATTCCAAGCATCAAAATGAGTTTCTAACACAACTCTGAGATGGAGTTAGGCTTTATGAAAATGGAGGCCAGAGTGTGGATGACTATACTCAGTTACTAGCTCAGACTATCATTCTTTCCCACTGGCCTTGCTCCACCACCCCTGACTGATTAATTCCAGTCTACATGGAAACAGATGGTAATGACTAAAATCTCTTCATTGGGCTTCTCTCCAGATATTTTGCTCAACATGGGATATGAAAAGACTAAAGAAACCACCAAAAATGGGTGATAGACATAGAGTAACAGCTAGACCTAACTAGTGCCCCAACTTTTATTGTTAATTACCCCAACAGATACTTTGCATCACCTATGGCAGGGGTAGGCAACCTTTCCCCTTTAAAGGCTGAGGGACTTCAGCTCCCAGAATTCCAGGAGCTATTGGCCAACATGGGACTATTGGCTAACATGGCTGAGGCTTCTGGGAGCTGAAGTCCCTAGGCCCTTAAAGGGGAAAGGCTACCTACCCCTGACCCATGGCATACTTAGCAAAACTCGAAGTACTTAAACACTGGAGAGCTTTTACTGTTGCATGATGCCATGCCCTTCCCTCAGACATCCTTGAAGGCCAATACAAGAAGATCCCCTTTTCAGACAGACTATGCCCCTGTGACTCTGGCCAAACAGAGACAACAGAGCACATATTACTCCAGTGCTCATACTACAGAGATATCCACCTCAGCCTTATTCCACCTTCACTGTAGAAACATCAAGGACACACTGGTCAATTTTACACTTCTTTGTTTCTTGTGGACACCAACCCTGATATAAAAGAGGCACAAGACAAAGTTCGTAAGTTATATTGACAGAAACTTCTGTTAGATTCCAGACCCAAGAAAGAACCTAATACCACTGACTTTTAATACACATTCACAGAAGTTTAAAGAAAGCATTATGAAACATTGGCATCTGCTGGAAAATATATCCGGATATAAAAACAAACTGATGTTTGCCTATAAACGTACTCAAAACATCAGGAATATATTAGTATGGGCAGACTTTGGTTTTCCAGTTATAAAAAGTATTTTGACTGTGAAGGGACATTACATCTGTGGACATTGTTCAGTATGCAGACACAGCAGCAATTTGAAATATTTTGTGAATACTGCAGATGGTAAAAGTTATGAAATATACAAACTTTTCACATGTGCAAATAAAAATGTCATATACATAATTGATTGCCCTTGCAAACTAATCTATCTGGGTATGACCAGCAGAGGGATAAGAACTCGAATTATTGAACACAGAAGTTGTATCAAAAACCATAAAATAGAAGCCCCATTGGTAAAACATTTTCTAGATGAACATCACTCTTTTGATTCATTCAAATTCTGGTGTATAGATGGGATATCTAATATTAAGAACATAAAACAATTGCAAATATTGGAAATCAAATGGATTCATTGTTTGAAATCTGAATCCCCGGGAGGCTTAAATGAAAATGTGAATTGGTTGGTTTGAGCTTTTTATTGTCCTCCCACACACAGAGTTTTCCTTAATTTTTTTTTTCTTGAGTCTTGGCAGAATCGTTCCCATTACTGATTCAGCTGGTTCTATAAAAGACTCTATGAGCAGGAGAAGTACATTATTATTTTTGAATTGAACAGAGTCACATTATCTGAATCCCCGGTTGGCTTAAATGAAAATGTGAATTGGTTAGTTTGAGTTTTTCATTGTCCTTCCACACCCTAAGTTTTCTCTAAGTTATTATTTATTTATTTATTTATTTTGTATTGACAGGATCTTTCCCATTACTGGTTCAGCTGGTTATATAAGGGTCTCTGTGAGCAGGAGAAGAACATTACTACCTTTGAATTGAACAGAGTCACATTGTGTGAGCTGAGGATTTGTTTTATATATATATATATATATATATATATAGAGAGAGAGAGAGAGAGAGAGAGAGAGAGAGAGAGAGAGAGAGATTTATTCAGTTATTTGTTTATTTCTTCAAATATTTGTCTTTTTATATTGGGAAGTGGAACAGAATTAAACCTGTTCATTTACATTTTTTGGCAGAACCTCTTGTTTGGTTTTTTGGTTATATGTCTTGGGTTCTTTGGTTGTAGGGACTTGAGTTGGTTTGCATAACATATAATGTTGCCAGATTCTGCATGGCTGCAGTTGATCCATCAGGCAATGACCTCCACAGTAGGCTAGTACCAATTTTGTCCCACCACACTGTATTTTAAAAGGATAGTTTAAATACTGTTTTTAAGCTGTATTTTTACCTTGTTTTTACTTTCTTGTATTCTGTATTTCTTTTTTGCCTGTGCTGGTCTATGACCATAATAAAGTGACCTGACTTGGCAATAGATGCTTTCATTCAGCCTGGGATAATGGTGGGTGCAGAAATGTGTTAACAATTCTAAAATCAGCTGTGATGCTTTCCTAATTATTAATCTATCCTGTTGCATCAGCAGATTGCCCTGACATAAAATAGCATACAGTGGGCCCTCCACATTCACTAGATTAGGGACGCAGGACACTCGTGAAACTTGAAAAACCACAAATAAAAAACCACTTTCTTTTTAAATAATACCTCTCTAGGTCCTCCTATTGAGAAGATGTTGACCATGGGGGTGTTCTGGAGGACCTACAAATGCCTGGAGAAGTGTTCTCCTTAGGAATATCTAGGTCCTCCAGTGCATTTTCTGACAAAAGACGGCTATAGAGCATACTGGAAGACATAGAGAGAACATTACTAATCAAATCAAATAACCAAATAATCAAATCCACAAAAGTCAAAGCTGCAAATGTGGAGGGTTGACTGCATTAACCCAGAAAGATGGTTTATGAAATAGTCCAGTGAAAGGAGGCAGCACCAGAGAGGCAGAGAAGAGCAAGAAAGATAAGAAGCTATATCTTCCCCCCAGTACTCCCATGTACACACAATAAGGCATCGTGCCACTAATTCAGATTAAACATTTGCTGAGGTTCTTGACTGCAGAAGGATTTTATCAACTTCAAAGAATTTTATGCTCAGCTATAAACTGGAGACTACAAATGGGATTACTATAGGAAAGAGTTGTAGTAATTCCCTATCACCCTGAAGCTTCATGAGACAGCAGAAATCTCTGTGGAAGAAATAGGTTAATGTTCTTTTTCCTGAAAAATAAGCAACAAAGAATCTTTAGAGCCTTAGTGTGTTACTCTCACAGACTGCTGCACCAGATAGAGTGACTAGGGGTTAAGGAGATTCTGTTATTATTATGGACTGACTAAAAAGTGACCTAAGCACATCAGAGTTAAAATTATCACACTCATTTCTGCAAGGATGGATTAAGGATAACAGGACTGGGGAACATGTGGCCCTAACAGATATCATTGAACTACAATCCTAATCAGCTCTAGACATCACAGTCAATGTTGTGAAAGGTTGGCTATTGCAATCTAACAATATTTAGAGGGCTACATATTCCCCATCCAGAATAGAGTACAGTGAACTGGCATGAATTCAATGGTTCACTAAACAGGTACTTTACCCACACACATACAAACACATGCATACATACATAAGAATTTCATTGACAATAGTTTCCCATCTTTCTAGCCTTATCTTCTATAATACTGCCATCATATGATGGTCACAGTACTCCCCCCCAACCCCGCATAGTATCACCTGATTATTTTATGGAAGAAGGGCTTCTGATTCAAAATGACAAGCTGAATAAAGTATTCAGAATTCAGCAAGAATGGACTGAAATGTTTTGATAAACATAAAGATTAATGATTTATTTTAAAGAGGAAATTAGCTTTAAGTGAAGAATGATCTTATATAAATACTGGAAGATTTCATTCATACTGCAGCTGGGGATGGGAGGGAAGGTGAGAACGAAATCCTAATCACTGAACATTTTCAGAAAGACTTCAGCTTGAAAAACAATGAGGATATTTGAGGTCTAATTGGTCTTGCTTCAATGCCAGATGATGGACTATTGAACTTTTAAGACCCTCTTCAGGCCTTGAAATCCCCCAATTTTATGCTGCAAAGGTTAGGCAAATTCACTTCCACTGGAAATATTGCTAGAGTGAAAGCTCCATGGCACTAGCCTGTAGATGTTGGCAGGCTGTCACTATAAACTAATCAATCATTTTCAAATTTAAATACTCCAGTAAAACCTCATATCATTATACTAGGTTGTATGTGTCAGTCAGCAGAAGAACTGCATGGAAAAATTCAAAGTTCATTCAGAAGCTTCAAACATCAAATATTTTTTTTCTGTGCCTGATTTTCACAAAAACTCTCAAGTGTTAAAAAAATGTTATGTTCATAAATAACTGTGTTTTATTATTTTCTTTTTGAAGAAGTGTTTTTAAAAAGATCTATTTCACAACACATCCCAACACTCTAGTTTATTGACATACATTCATATTTGTTTGAACTGCATGTTACAATAATAAATATGCATCTTCATATTGAATATTTTTAACAAATAGAACAACTTATCTTGTTTTCCTAATTCTAATTAAGGAAATATGCAGAATAATGACTTCATAACCCTGAATAATAATCAATTAATGACATCAACCAACATAATGACATCAGGACATAAGTTGAATTGTACATTAATGGAGAAGACTCTTGATGAAAAATTGTTGTTATAGGTAGCAGCTTGTTGTTTCTGGTAATATACAGTTACTTGCCTGCTTCAAAAATGACATTTGATTATGCTTTTTGCACATATACTTGAAGGAAAGGAAAGTAAGAATTGCCTAGATTATCCTGGGCAATTCTGCACTACCCAGTGTTTAGCATAAGTTGACTAACTTTTACCAAATGGTAAAAACTGTACAGTTATGCCAAAGAAGAGATATTTTTCCAAATCTGCATAGTTTATTGTAGGCACAAGAATTCAGCTGTACCTCTTAAGGAATCTGAGCTTGTGTGGCATCGAATTTTGAGATATATCATAGATACAGAAAACCACAAAACAAAGAAGGCCTGATTTGAGCTACTCAGATGGAGTCCTTGGGATTTACAGTTCACTAATCTCCAAAGACATGCACCTCACATTGTTTAAGCAGAGAACCCATGCATATTGCAACTCCTCTGGACTTTAAAATTTTGTGTAGATTTTTAACATGCTTGTTCTTACCCTGCTCTCATATGGAAGAGCTGGTAAGAGCTGGAAAAGGTTTGTTTTTGGACGACAACCTGCAGAATTCCCAGTCAGAAAGCCCAATAACTTCTAAGGTCTGTACTTGGCCACCAGTAACAGTGATTGCTTATCTCTGACTGCCACATGTACGGTTAACAACATTTTAACAAGGTCTTATCTTACAGCAATTCAAAAATTATAAACTAAAAATTATAAAATAGAAAAAGGAATAAGACAGGGATGTCCACTGTCACCCCTCTTATTTATATTTGTCCTCGAGATTTTGAACAATGCAATTAGGGAAAATCCAAACATTGAGGGGATTAAAATGAAAAAATCAATATTCAAATTAAGGGCATTTGTGGACAACCTTTCAATATCACTTGCAAATCCAAACAAAGGCATACAACCTCTGATTGAAACAATTCAAAAATTCTGTTCAAATTCAGTATTAACAATAAACAAAGACAAGATGAAAATGCTGGTCATGAATATCTCAGAAGAGGAGAAACAAAATATCAAAGAGAAATCAAAATTTCAAATCGAAAAGAGAGTTAGCTATTTAGAAATCACATTAACAACTAAGAATTCTGATTTATTTAAAAACAATTATGAAATAAAATGGAAAGAAATTAGAAAAGATTTTAAAAAATGGGAAGATTTATGAATTTCATGGATGGGAAAAATCTCCACAGTAAAGATGGCAATTTTACCTAAAATGATCTTTCTCTTTCAAAATTTACCTATAATAACAAACGATAAACTGTTCAAAACATGTCATAGAGACATTTCTAAATTCTTGTGGTCAGGGAAAAAAAACAAGAGTTAAATTTAAAAGACTTCAGGATACAATTGGTAGAGGCGGTTTGGCACTCCCAAATTTAAAGATTTACTACTATGCTTGCGCTTTAGACTAGTTAATTGATTGGATCAAATTGGAGAAATTAAAATTACTACAATTGGAAGAGGAGAATATTAGATATGGGTGGCATGGTTATTTATTTTATAATAAATTGGAAGTAGATAAGAGTTTTAAAGACCATTACATTTGGAAATCTCTGATTCGTACATGGTTAAAAATCTTACAGCAATTCAAGAACTGAAGATTTTCACAATATCAGGATAAACATTCTTGTCTGCTAACTGCTACAGAACAAGATGCAGTTAAATAGCTAATCATGGGGCCCATCAAAATATTGTTGTCTAGCTGCAGATTTTCATATGTATTTTTCATATACAATTGCCACCTTCGTATCGGCTTCTGAAAGAGGATACATCAGTAAATCTGCATAAGACTTTTTTGTAGAAAATAAACCAAGAGATTTTTATGAAAACATTGCAAATGTAAGCCTTTCTCCAAAATAAGGAAATGATTTATTTTTATTTTTATAACCAGAGCAGACAGCCTCAAAGAAGTAAGGGCAGTTAGTGGGCCTGTCCAAAGAACACAGGCTTTAATGTAGAGGGAAGAATTTCCTATGGAAAAATTCCCCGTAAACATATTCTCCAAAATAAGGAAATGATTTATTTTTATTTTTATAACCAGAGCAGACAGCCTCAAAGAAGTAAGGGTAGTTAGTGGGCCTGTCCAAAGCACACAGGCTTTGTAGAGGGAAGAATTTCCTATGGAATAATTCCCCTTAAACATGCAATTGATATAGAAATCCATCAGATTTAGATATCTACCTATCACTTTGACATTTAAGAAAAAACTTTCAGCTGACTGTGTCCTTTCAGGTAGTGATTGCATAAATTACTTAAGTATTTTTTGAAATTTCATTCCCAGCATGTTAAAAAGATGCTCATGTATCTCAATTGATGAGCCACACTACTGAGTAATATTACAAACACCAACCTTAAACAATTACTTGAAAGTAAGTCCCAGTGGTGTCAAGTACTCTGTTTATAATTTCTGCTGTCTAATAAGTTTTGCACAAATACTTTCAAGCTGAATGCATGAAACAAATTGAAGGAAATAAACACAATTTAAACTGGTGTGACCCTTCTGAAATCTGGTATTAAATCAAGGCAAATCCAGTTTTGTCTCTCTTCATTTGTGAAAAGCAAGGTTATAAGACTCTGGTGTGGAGAACAATTTAACTTCGAATGGATGGACCTCTGCCACTGTCACCATAATGTACTGGGGTGGTCATCACATAGTTTAGTGCTCATTGTGGACAATGTGACTTATCAAATGGCCATGACTGGTGGCAGGCATGAGATCATGGCCCTCTGAAAACATGGTAAACATATAGCTGACCTACAATTTTGGTGACATACCAGGAAAAGTCTTTAAAGTAACCATCCTCTGCTTGTCTTAAAGGTATTTAGAAGTATGCTAGTGAAATGCAGCTGTATGATTTGTTGCCAGCTTCTGTCACTGCAGTTGGAGGGGTGCAAAAACAGCTTAGTGGATGCCTGTGGCTCATAAGCCATCCCTTGTCCTCTACTGGTCTATATGCAAGGAGGAACAGTAGGAAGGAGCACATCAACACCACCCCTGCTGTGTCCTTTTCCCTTTCTATAGGTAAAGGCTTTCTACATGATTCAGAACACTGAATTTCCAGGAAAAATTTACAAAGTGCCTCCATGAATAGAAGAGATTTTCCTACTGTATGGGTAGTCACTTTCTACCCCTGGATGATGGCAAATATGCAACTGTGAAGGAGAGAGCACTACCATTCTCATTTCCATTCTACCACCTTGTGTTCAAGCACTAGATGCTTTCAGAATATATGCATGGGGTTTATATGATAACTAGTATTACTGTGTGGAATGATTGATCTAATGTCTGACAATCTTCATACATTTGCTTCAATTTGACTAAAGTTTACAGCCATGTGAAAGTGAGTTTCTATATGCACCCTTCTAACTAGATAATTATCCACTCTCGTTCCAGATAGGCATTGCATTGCGGCATGGGGGAAGGAGAGCTGACCACCTGGGCCTTCTAAGGGCCCCAATGCTCCCGAGG
>JAIPUX010001232.1:22509207-22531434 GCA_020142125.1 Phrynosoma platyrhinos
GAGGCAAGATATGACCAATTATGTCTATGCCTTGGGCCATGTTAGTTATACCTGAGGCAATAGAGACACCTAGTTCTTTAGTGTGAGATCCAACCAGTCCTAATTTGTTGGTGTTTAAAACTCCTACTCCTTTTCCAAAACCTCCTAAAACTGTGTCCATAATACCTCTTTTGCTTCTAAAAAGTGGGTGTGTTATAGACTGCCATTTCTTTTCCAACTGTTCCCACGCAGCTCACAAATAAGGGCTAAAGGCAGGGATAGTGCATGCCACATCTACAGCAGTTAGATTCAACATTAAGGTGGTAACTATGGGTTGGATCTCTGAGTATGCATACAGGGATAAGTCTTTTCTAATTACTAGATTACCAACAAACATGGAGGGTTCTTGTATCATTGTGGGGATGTCTACAAGGATATCTGGGCACATCATCTGACAGCAGTTTATCCTACAATTAGGGGTGCAAATGTAATTGTGGCAAGTAAAGAGTCTAGTTCTCCAAGCCCATGTAGGGCGACACTGGAAATCTAAGGTAAAGGTGGTGTAGAAGGAGGCAGTGGAGAGGGGGATGCAACCTGAATCTGCCTCTACCCAAGTGAGTTCTTTGGGGCCACACATGATACCTCTTGAGGCTATGTTTTTTCTCTTTGTTATGTACACTCTAGTCTTAAGCAAAATGGGGAGTCCCTTATCATACCATGTCCATGCATTGCTCATGGCATCTAATACTGCCATCATTCCTGGATATGGAGCGGTCCAATGACGAGTGGCCTCTATATTATATTGCCAATCTGTGGTGAACTGAGCTTGGTGGATGTTGGCTGGAGCCTTGGATGCCATCCATAACAATATCCCAAGGATCCACATGCTCTGTGCCATCTCTCATCCCTGTAGGGAAACAGAGAGGCATCTCACTGCAGCTGACTTATGTGGGGAAGAGACTCAAAAAGTCTCTGTTGAGTCTGTGAAGGGCACTGGGGCAGGCTCTGAGCAGAGGCTTTACTGGAGTTGGACCTCCCTTTCATTCCTTTAACTGCAAAGAGTGAAAGTATTTAAGCCTAGTTCCATGACAGCTGGGGATGCGGACTTGGTAGACTGAGGGGGATACTCTCTCTGTGATTTCTACAGGTCCTAGCCATTGGCTGTTAAATTATGCTTCTGTTTAAAGAAGTTCCTGTACATAACCTGTTGCCCTGGGTCCCATTGCTGAGGATTACATACCTATCCTAACCTTCTGTTCATGGCTTGCATATTCTGGCCTAATTTTTCCACTACCAGTCTGTGTGTCTTCTGGACGCTCTGTAGGAGTTTTCATCCATTCATGGTTTAGAACTACAGGTTCTAAATCTGAGGGGAGGGCGGTGTTCAGCCAAAATGCTTCTGGCATAACCATCTTATGTCCAATCATTACTTGGTGTGGTGTGAAGCTGTGTGAAGCCACTGTCCCTCTGAAGGCCATGAGGATTATGGGAACTTTTGCATCCCAGTTCTTGCCAGAAGCCTTAACTACTTTTCTCATGGCTTCTTTTAAAGTTCTATTGGTTCTTTCTATATGACCAGAGTTCTGGGGATGGCCATGATGTGAAATCGCTGCTTAATGCCTAGGACTGTACACAGAGCTTTCATGACTTCCCCAGTGAAATGGCTGCCTGAGTTGTGATCAATCGTGAAGGCTTTGGACAGTCCCCAATGGCTGAAAACGTGTTCAAACAATATCTTAGCTGTGGTGGCGGCTGTATTGTCCTGGGTGGGAAAAGCTTCAATCCATTTACTGAAGGGGTCTATTATGGTTAGGTAGTATTTATTCTGTTGGGGAGTGGTTGGCAGAGAGCCAATGTAGTCCATCTGCAATCGAGACCAGGGGGCTTCTATACTCTGGTGGCGGATGGGTGCCTTAGGGTCACTGGAGTCCATATTAACCATAGCACAGGTGAGACAGTTTTCTACCCACTGCTCATGTCTTCCTTCATATGGGGCCACCATCTGGTTTCCTTAACTCTCTCTAGTGTGAACTGTTCACCTCTGTGTACTATGCCATGTACAAATTGGATAAGGTCTTTGAAGACCTCTGTAGGAACAATCCAATGATGGGTTCCTTCTCCATCTACCACTCACCATACATCTTCCTTTTGCACTATGTTGTATTTTCCCATAGGGTCTTTCCCTCTGGCTGCTAATGCCTTGATCACACTATCTCCTTTCTGAAGCTGGGCTAAATCTAGAGTTTCTGGCAAAGTGAACTCCTTGGGTTTTACATTAATAGCTGCCATCGGGGCTGTTGCTGCTTCCTTGGCTAAAGTATCTGCTTTGTTATTCCACTGAGCTTCCTCTCTGGTGCCTTTCTAGTGGCCTTTAATGTAAGACACCCAGATGGAGGCCATCCTTCTCATGATTAACTGGGCAGCTTCCTGCCATTTATCTGAGTGGGAGACCGGCTTGATATCATTGGTCTTCCAATCTCTGGACATCCAAATGGGGAGCCAATCTATGGCATCATTTACCATCCATTGGGAGTCTGTATATATGGCTAATGGGGTGTCTGGGTCCTCAAATTCTAAAACAGTGCGGAGGGCTTCTACTTCTGCTGCCTGGCTGGAATGAGGCTGAACTGTTCCCTATAATGTGTGCTGGTCATTTACCCTGATTGCTCCAAATCCCATTAGGTAGGTTCCATCAGGGCTCGTGGAAGAGCTGTCATAGAACCAGCACATGAATCTGGCCTGCATGGCTTCTGCTAGTGTCTTTCCTGCTTTTACTGGCCAATTGCTTTTTGAGGTGATGGGGAGAGGGCACTCATGGGCAGGTCCAGAAACTACTAGCCCATAGGGGGCAACCGGTTTGCTAGCCTTGCTTCACTAGTTCTAACATCCATCTGGCTATTCGGGAGCTATGAACTTGTCTATCCTGGATTTTTCCAGACAGTATATACTTGAGTGGGGTGTATGGGGTTTGAATAATGACCTTAGCTCCACCTATAATGAACTCTCGGTGGGTTAGGGCCCATATCAAGGCTGAGCAATTCTTCTTGAATGGGCTGAACTTTACTTCCATGGGAGAGAGGTTTTTAGATGCGTAGGCTACTACTCGTGGCACATTGTTACTGAGCTGCTTGACAACTGCTCCTATGTGACTATCTGCTACAGCCAGCTGAATGTAGAATGGTCGAGTTACATCAGGATGAACTAAGGCAGGGGCTTTAGCTAGGTCCATCTTCAGGGTGGCAAATGTTTCCTGCTGCTCAGGGCCCCATTTCCACACTGCTCCTTTCTTAAGTAAGGAATACAGGGGCTTGGCTTTGCTGGCAAAAGCCTCGATTAATTCTCGGGAGAAGTTAAAGGTTCCTAGGAGTGCTCTCAGGGATGCTACATCAATGGGGGCAGGGAGCTTTCCTATTGTCTCTACTCTCTGAAAATCCAGGGTCCTGCAATTGGTCTGAAGGTTTAGTCCTAAGTATATGACTTAGGTGTGTACTAACTGAGCCTTCTCCCTATTAGCTTTGAATCCAGTGTCCTGAATGAGTCATAACGCTTCTCTGGTGATGTCTGCAGTCTTTTCTTGGGAATCAGAATGGATCAGGATGTTGTTCATATAAGACAAAATGTGGCGGCACGACATGGGTTGCAGCTTGGTCCACATCTTGACCACATGGGCATGGCAAATGCTGGGGCTGGAGTGGAAGCCCTGGGGGGTCCTTTTGAAACACATCTGGTTTCCATGGAATTCAAATGCAAATTTGTAGAAGTAGGTATCAGGGAGTGGGATGGAGTGGAATGCATTTGCTAAATCTATTGTGCTGTAAAATTTGGCTCTGGCTGCACTGG
This sequence comes from Phrynosoma platyrhinos, assembly GCA_020142125.1. Lineage (NCBI taxonomy): Eukaryota > Metazoa > Chordata > Lepidosauria > Squamata > Phrynosomatidae > Phrynosoma > Phrynosoma platyrhinos. The sequence goes on from JAIPUX010001232.1 coordinate 22,513,027, forward strand.
TAGCTAGGATTTCATTGTATTTGGCTACCACAGGAGCTACTGGGGGAGTGACCTCATTGAGGGCTCTAAAGTCCACAGTCATCCTCCACATTATGCCATTAGCTTTTATTACAGGCCAGGGTGGGGAATTACAAATTGATTGTATAGGGAGAATGATGTCATATTTCAACAGACCTTCTATGGTTTTTGCTATTTCTTCTTCTGTCTAATGGGGGGTAGCGGTACTGCTTTTTTGGAGGGGGATATTTCCCTTCTATGAGCATGCAGGCTCCTTTAACCTTCCCACACTCTATTTTGTCTCTAATCTATATGTCTGGAAAATCTGTGGTCCAGGGGTCATTCAGAATGGGGTAGAGGGGTGCCAGAGCTTTCAAAGCAGCACATCTGTGGATGGCTGAAACTATCAGAGGACCTTCTTCCAATTGCTACAGGAGGTCATTGGCCAAATCAAGGGTCAAACAGTTCCTCCTTAAAAATCCTACTCCCAGAATTCCATCATCCTCTACCTGATTCTCACATGCCATAATGTTGTCCATAATGGGGCTTAAGTGAATGAGGATATCATTCCAGATGGTGGCCTGATAGTTGCCTTTGCCAAATCTGATTCATACTTTCCTGTGTTTTGTTCCCTACTGCAGCTAGTTTGGGGCTCAGAGTATTAACTGCAGCACCAGAGTCTACAAATAACTTGGCTGGTTTAGATTTGTTGTGGGGTCCCACCTTTATATTTACCATGTGGCATCCCCATAAATCAGGTTTGAGGGTCGCAACAATCTGCTGGCAGAGTGAGGGGGGTGCAAGAGTTTCTCATTGAGGGACAACTGCAGAGACCGGGTTCTTCAGGGCCTCAATAGGTCTGCTCCTTGGGGAAGGTTGTGGAGGACTTATCATGGTTCAGGCAGGAGGGTCTTCAGCCCAAGAAATCTGAGGGTCTGCCCTTGCTCTCCACAAGCTGTGAGGTCCTGGGTGTTCCTAGCCTGTCTGACCTGTATTTTGAATGTGATTCTGGGGGTTGGAGATATTAGAGTTTGGGCTAGATCCACTGGGCCATTTAAGGTTCAGATTAGAAAGTCTGTAAGATCATGAGTGGATCTGCCATGTATCTCATGGGTGAGGAACCCTAATTCCTTCAGCTGTCTCTAAATTGTGCTCCTGATTTCTTGCAATGGGTTCTTGTTGGGGTCCTGCATGTCTGGCAGACCACAGGGATAGCTCCTGGCACTTCTCCTGAAGGGGTTGCTATTACTAAATACTTTGGGCTCAGTGGTTAGGGGTTGAAAGTGGGGGCCAGCATTCCAGTATGTAACCGTGTGCACTGGTTCACCATCCTTATCTGCCTTCCTGCCTATATTCTGGGAGTTCTTTCCTGACTCTGACACTACCAAACTCCTAGCCATGTCTTTCTGTACTTCTCAGGTCAAAAATATCTGGGAGGCCTCTTGGATGTGCATTAGGAATCCTTGCCAGTCTATTGTACCTAACCTTTGGAAAACAGATCCTATGTAAGTTTTTACAGCTTCATTCAAACCCTTGTACACCTCTCTTATGAAATTTGACCAATTCAGAAGCGGCACTCCTTCACTGTTAAGGCCAACTTCTCTGGTTAGAATGGCTAACATTTTCTTCTTGGCCACATAAGTATCGGGGGCCTCATCTTGTTGCTGTACCTCAGTGTGGTATTTGGCTCTTTGGCTCATTCATGTCAAGGGATTACCTTTAGGGTTCATCTCATTCCATCCTCTCAGTGCACATTTTGTTGTCTATTTGTTTCATGAATGATGTAGTGATTAATGTTTCCTGTGATGAACAGTTCAAAGGATTTTGGCATTGTTTTTCTTTGCATCATTCTTTGGCCCTGGGCATTGCCAAATAATGTCAATCTGTGGTGCTCTCTAGCAAACTATTTATGGATGTTTACACCAAGTCCTTTCACCACTTCCTTGTATGACCACAGAATCTCCACTTGGTCCCTTCCTGAACAGAATCATTGAATAAGGGGAAGGGTTTTTCCTCACACACATACTCACACCACCTTCTCTACAAATTTCAAACACAGAGATATCAGACTTTTTAAAAATCCCAATTCATTACATTGTATGAAGCACAAAAGTACCCAATGGCAAATTGTAATAGGCCTGTTGGGACAATTTTCACTCCAGCTTTTTGTCATTTTTTTTTTAAAAAAGCACTCTGTATGACATGTGGCTGAAGTTTGAGGTGAAAATATAAAATGCCACCTTGGAGTTCTAGTTCTTGCGAATTCTACCTCAAAGCATGACTCTAGGTTTTAAAATGTTATACCTACTAGGATAAAGGTCAAATAAAGACAACATTAAAACCATGGGAAAAATTAGAAACATGTCATAACACCATTATCACAGGAATTTCTGTTCCTGTCATTCACATGTTCAGTCCCTAGAATCAAAGACTGTTTAAAAGAAGAATGTCATTGTGAGCCTCCTAAAGGACATTAACATGTCAAAGTGTACATCTCCCTGGAGAGAAAATTCCACAAATACATTCACTATTTTATTTTAATCAAGCATGCTGAAAAGAGGGCATTTAAAATAACTGTTCAAAGATCCAAATATTTCAATAACATTTTTATTTTCATGGTAAAACACAGAGCTTTAATGTGACAACAACAAAATGAAGACTACCAGAATACTAAAACTAAGAGAGACCCAAGAGAAAAAAGAACATTTATAGGAGATGTATATGAAATGGAAATGGGAAATCATCTTATTATGAAAACTTTGGTATGGAGAACTTTAGAAATTAAATAAAATGGCATTACCCTTGAGAAAGGTTAAGTAGGAGATGCAAAAACACCTTTACTTCACTGTGTTTTAGGCAGGCATGGAGAATGGGGAGAAAGCCAATTCCATATTCTAGATACGCATGAGTTGCTGGGGCACCAACAAATTAAACTTACCCCAGCTTTTTCATCTACACATTATGGAACACCATTTCTATGAATGATCTCGGGCCATGCCCATCATATTGATATGATCCAACAGGGAAGAAACACAGACAGTGATCACAGCAATATCCAAGGGAGCCCTTTCAAACTACCTAATATATACTTACACAAGATTGGGAGGGGGGTGGTCACATTTCAAATCTTCACAGGGGTGTTCTGCTTCATGTGAACAGGGAAATATTTTATCCCCACCTTCTCAATGAAAGAAACACATAAAAAATAAGCAGAAGAGAAAATTTAGAACAGAAATGAGGGGTGTGAGCAAAAAAAGAGTTAGACAAAATGCCGAGGACACTTCACCCAATCCTCCCTACTTGCTGAACTTCAAGTGAATCAGTTGTTGAATAGTGAGTTGACACTAATGTCAGTCCTACTGATTCAGTGGGTCTACTCTTGAGCAGTAACTGAGTTTAGGTCACAAGTCATGATAAATAAACATTGCAAACTCATACAGGCCAAAGCTGCCATCAAATACTTCCCTTACTGTTGACTCCAATCACCATTCATGAGCAATCATGATGCTCTTTCTACTTTCTTCATGGGAACCAAAGTTGTGGAAAAGTACCAAAATGGGAAGTCTGGCCTGGGTACCATATAACTGCAAACATACACACACCTATTATTAGTGGTGAAAACTGCAAACTGAGTAGAAACAAGAGCCTACAGCCAATCCCGTATTTTTTTTCCATTTTATTATCATTGCTTTTTTTTCCCTGGGCATGCTCAGAGGAGCAGGAAATCAGCAGCTTTTTTGTTTTCCACAGAGACTAGAGGCTGCTTCAGAAGAAGCAAGTTTAAGTGAGCAAAGCTTGGAAGTAATTCATCACAGTAACAATCATTGCCTGTAAAGAATTGCTTTTGATGGACAAGGGAGTATAACTTTGTTTTCAAGAAAAAGGTGTAGCACGACTTTTGAGGCACCAGAACAATACTCTTTTCTTTTTTAAACAAAGGGACCAAACAGTATTAAAACTTACCCTCTTCATAGGGTAGTCACATGATCCTTATCTCTTTCTCTCAAACTTTGAAGGGTCTTGCACCACAGTGCAGTGTGGGACCATGTTGTATTTGAGAAACAATATAGTCCTCCAACATGCCCTGGTTCTAAAGTGATGCAGAAGCAATTAGAACTGTGTGTGACCTGCTTAAATTTCTACTAGTAATCCAGTGGTCTCCCAAGAATTGCTTATATGGCTTTTAAGAAGAAAAAAAATTCGTGAAAGAAAAGAGGGTGAGTTTTAATGGTGGATAATGTTTTTGGTGTGCAGGGGAGACTTTGGGGGTGTGGGTGTGCACAGATGCACATTATTACTAGGACAACATGTCAAAAAATGCCTGCACACAGAATAGAAACTATCATTAAATAAATTAAATTAAGATTAAAAACCCCTCCCCTCAAACAAAATAGTATAAATGGTTAATAAAAAGAGTTCCATCTACATTGACACAAATATTAACAATAATTAATTCTTTGATGTGACCAGCAATAAATAATACAGTGAAGTAATATTTCAGTAACATTCTAAGTTCAATGGAAGAAAGAGGAGAAGGGAAAGGGGGAGATGTTGATAAGAGTGAATGGAAAAAGTGGGGGTATAGTAGATGGTCTCTTAGTGAATTAATGAATGTGTGCTTCTATAAACAGATGGATAGAATGAAAGCTGGTTAATGCTTGCCTACCTCTGAGTGTGTGCTGCCTGTGTCTCTGTGTCACCTGCCTATCTATGCATGCACTCTTGCCACTGGTTCTGCCACATCACCCCAGTTTCTGTGTCTCACCAGCCATTTGTGGGGACTTTTGTTGCTCATATGTTGTCCTTTGAGTCTGGGAACATCAGTGACCCTATATTGTCTGGTTTGTTATTTATTGTTGTGTGCCTTCAAATCAATTCCAATGTATGACAACCCTAAGGAAACCTATCAGGGGGGTTTCTTGACAAGATTTGTTCAGAGGTTGAGAGAGTATGAGTTGCCCAAGGTCATCAATGACAGAATTATTTTGCAGAAGAAAAGAATAATCAAGACCATAACGATTCTTCATCTCCTCTGCTACGGTAAATATTTAAATCAGAAACATCACCATTAGCAAAACAGGAGATGAAAAAAGAGTTGACTGACTCATTTTTTTACATACTTTCTTGCCTTCTTCCAAGCAGCAATGACGACATACATGGCTTCACCTAATTATTCTCACAACAATCTTGTGAAGTAGACTTATGGTGAAATAAGAGTGACTAGGTCATTGCCATGCACTGAATGTCATAAGTTGGTATGTGTTGTATCCATGTTTCCCCTTTCCAGCACACCATAAATACATTGTATACATAAGTAGACAATGTGTGTATAATCATAAACCCATTTAGAACACTCTTTCATATGATCACATCCCCCTTGTTGGAAGTGAGGGCATAATCATTTCTGTTAAGGGGTGGGCATATATTCCTACTTCCCCTACCACACACAGGAGCTATAATGTGGTGTATACTGTATAGAGTAAGATTTGAAATCGTATGCTCTTGATAATCCATCCTAATAGGAGTGTATTTGATTTGTGTAATAAGAAAAGCTTGCAACTGGTATTTATTCCAGATTAAACAAATCTTTGATTTAAAATAAGTGTGTGGCTCCTTTCATGATGCCATTTCAAACATTGCCCTTTCCCTTTGCTTCAGAAGCTGCTATGCCAAATGATGTCTTTTCTACTCAAATGCCATGACCATATACACTTCTAAGTATCAAATAAAGGCTTGCCTTCTGCTCCCACAATTGCAGCAATTTTCCCCCCAAATTCAATCTGCTGGAGAATGCAAGAGTACCTATATTTAACCTAGCCTCAGTGACATCTTTTCTATACATAAATATGTCAGAGGTTTAAAGTCCACTGTCTTGCAACCCTCCATGGCTACAAAGAGATGACAGTTTTATACCATATGAAATGTAGTGATTTCCCACCTTCCATTCCAAGAAGGTCCCAAGGTAGTGGATGTTAATGTCATGACATTTTTAGGCATAGAAAAGCTTTTAGGTTATCCAGAGAATGTTTTATAGCTCCCACTGAGCCCAGAGAGCCTTTGAGCCAATGGTAAATGGGTATCACTCTTTTTACAGACAAGAACAGCACACAAGAAATAGAGGAGGCTAGAATACAGAAAACTGGAAAGTTAAACATTTTATGTCTACAGGATATTTGGCTGGTAACAAAAAGAAAGTGTTATTATACAAAATAAAATATATAACAGAAGATTATACTTGCTTTAGTTGCAGTTCCATGTTCCAGGCATACAATATCCTCCATCATATCTACAACATGATGATGACTTCTAAAAAGACCTAATATGTTGGTCTACCTAGTACAACATTCTCAGTTCTACCAGCTGTCAGTCAAAGATCTGAGGTAAGACACCTTCCCAGTTCTGCACTCAGAATCCTTTGCATCAGTGATGGGAACTATATGGTCCACTGGATGTTATTGATCTTCAACTCCCAGTAGCCCTAGCCAGCACCACCAATGATGAAGAATAATGCAAGCCACAGTTCAAAAACTCCAGGAGAGCTGCCTGTTTTCTACCCTGGCTTTATATAGAGACCATAGTAGAGAATGTGGTACATTTTACATGCAGATGACATACTTAAATATGAAGCACTGATCTCTTCACAAAGGGCAATGCTGTGTTCTTAAAATTTAACCAGACAAGTCAAATGGCACACTATCATCAGTTTTCCTCATCCTGTTTCCCAAAGTAGTGAAAGTTCCAAAAGTGCAGTGCCTCCTCAGAAGTTTCAAAGGTTCAGTGGGTGCTCAGGCTGTTAGTGACACTGTGGTTCCCTGGAAGGAGGTCGCTGGAGATATATAACATTTTCTAATATCTCTGTTTACTCACAGATATACAGGTGGAGCATAGGTAAAGAAACACATCTTAAGCATTCCAACAGCAAGTCCTCTGAGCCACATTGATCAGAAAGAGGGAAACACCATCTCCTAAAATCTGCATAGACCCAAATCCAACTCTCCTATAGTTTCTATGTTCAGTTTTTCTATGTTGTTCAGTCCTTCTCTTGTTAGGGCAGATCTACACATAAAGTAAAATCCAGGATGCCTTGAATTTTCCAGATTTACAATGACCCTGGGGCTTGTCCATACTATTAAAAGTGACAGGGAGCCTATTCACAGCAAACTCAGATTAAGTGGCCACCATTGTGAATCTGCTGGCCACATTTATCACACATCCAGATTTCCCTAGAAAATCCAAAGTAAAGTGTGAATCTTTTTCCCCTGCACTATCCAAGGAATAAGCCCTTTAGTCTGTTTCATTGATATCAACCATATGGTAAAAATATTTAAATCTACCTGATTCATGCCTGTAGTGGCTTTGAAATCTATTATTTAGAAGGTATCAGAGCTTTCTTCTGCAAGAATATTTGATCTCCAAAACTCCTATAGCCATAACCATGGTATAAATTCAAGGACAAATATTTTCTCCTTTATAAACTTGAATTAGTAAATTGATCCTCTTTGCCCAGCATGGTTTTAATGAACTCCAAGATAAAATTTGATAAGTTAATGAAAACAATTACTGGTAAATAGCACTAATATAGGAGCAACCGTTCAGTGCATTCAATAAACCCAGGTGCACTGGATTGTGCAAATAAAAATTCTATTTTACAGTGACAATTGTAATGGTGATGTGATGATTAACATTGGATTTGCAATTTTTAAAGTCTTTCTTTGTGCCATTCTTTCGTACAGTGTTGAAAAAGGTCATGAGAAAAACCCATTGCAAAGACATATCTGACAACAAATTATCAGAAAGAAATTGAGATCAAGGTTCAGGTGCCTAAAATGATAGCAAGTGTAACCACTGGAAAGAGATTTTTAAAAAATCCATATGCACTGAAGCATTCATTATAAGGCACCATGTCTCAACCTTAGACACATAAGCTCAAGTCTGTGCATGAGGACTGTTTTCCCTGTTACACATATTCAATTCAATTTGTTTGAATGGGGCCAATTTACATAAATTGGCTTCAGTTTATAGAAAGTAGCATCAGCAAAAGAGAGATAGAAGTGATCATAGAATCATAGAGTTGAAAGAGACCACAAGGGCCATCCAGTCCAACCCCCTGCCATGCAGGAACTCCCAATCAAAGCATCCCTGACAGATGGCGATGCAAAAACATGTTTTACTTCTAAATCAGGAGTGTGTAACTTGTGGCTCTCCAAATGTTGCTGAATTACAAATAACATGTTGTGGCTCTCCAAATGTTGCTGGACAATAAATCAAATGTTGCTGGACTACCAATCACAAATCACAAAAGACAATGTGGGAAGACAATGGGGGATGCAGTCCAGGGCTATGTCTATCCCATCCATGCTTTAAACTATTAATGTAAGAACAAAAAACTCATATATAATAAAATACAATTATCCATTTATTAAATGTACTTCCTTCCCTAGATCCCAGGGCTTTAGATTCAAGGCCAACATATAGAGATGCATCAGGCTAATAATTACTTGATCATATAGTAAGTTATATTCTAAACCTGAGTTTTGCATACCCATTCCAAACCTAACACCCTGACATCTAGAGTCCAGCTGATAAACTATTGCTTTCTTCTATGGGCTCATTCACACTTACATTTAAACCAGTTTGCGATTCACCTTGCTGTGTCAGTGAATCAATTCTAGAAGGTCTGTCATTCTCACTATGAAAGAGGATTTTTTCATTATTCCCTTGTAATTGCTTCTTTTTTGTTACAGTTATCATTCCTACTAGTTTGCGCCACTTCAAAATGCATGTCAATCATCTGACCATTATCAGTGATGCAAGTGGCAACACAGTGAGGATGGGGCTATTCCAGGCACCGAGTGGGGCAATTTTAGCAACTGAGCCTTCCTCTCCCCCTCATTAATCCAGGCTGCTCAAGCACACCATTTCCCCTTTGAGCAGCCCAGCTTGGGAACTTTTTTTTTTAAACTGACAGGATATGCAATGCATTGGTTTTGCAACTACTTGCCTTGCTGAGCTGCAGTCTGCCCATAATTGCAAGTAGTGGCAAATATGATGGATCACATATTCTGTTTGTCTGTCTATCTATCTATCTATAATTCACTCATAGGTCACACTACAAGCACAAGGTAGCACTAAAGGGGGGAGGTGGTGGCTGATTTCCCAAAAACTGGGGAGGGATGGTAAACACTCCTCTGCCATTAGTCCCTCCCCTCCAGAATTATCTGATTCAGATCCATCGTTCCCAATTGTTGAACATGCTTAAGAGTTGATTATTTTCAAAAGAACCGCCAAAAAACTAGTGTCAGGAAACAGCAGGGTTTTTTGTGTTTGCCTCACTTCATTGTGGTTGAAACTGAGCTCAGTAGGATTGGAACCAGATTCAAGTGGGAACAACAGTCATATAACCCGATCAGCAATTCACTTTAAATCATACTGGGAACGAGGCCTAGGGAACCTTTTCCAGAGGCAGTTATTTTTTCCCCAGAGCAGCTGGTACCAAATACATGTTCATACATACAGAATCAAGAAATCCATACATGTATCTTGTGTTCTTATGTTCCTAACACTAATATTTCAGAATCAATCTCACATTCAAAAGCAATCATCTAAACTGCACTGACAGTCCACTCACAAGACTTGTTTGTGCCTTTGTAGATAACCCACATAGAGATCAGCCTCCTATCACAACTTCACAGTAAATAGTGCAAGACATGCTTTCCTTTGGGTTCTTCTTCCAATTTGGAAGCCCAGAACACAAAGGTGGGGACATCCAGATAGATCCTTCTTATCTGGTTATTATTGGATAAGAGATAATAAAGGTACAAAGATGATCAGATAAAAGAAACCATCATATCTTATCCCATCCACATGGTCCTGAATTCTAAGCACCAGCATGAAAAAGGAAATAAAGAATGGAAACACACGCTACCAAGGTAAGTAGTGAGAAGCCCTTGAGTGCTGAAGAGCACCTTCTACATTGGTGGTTTACTGTGTGAGGAATGGTGGGGGGGGGGTTCATATGTTCTGATAGTAAACTCCTCCAGATTAATGTGCAGATCAGAGAACAGTTATCCTGTGGATTTCATCCTGCTTCAAATATTGTGATTTAACAGGCAGCTAAAAATATGCCAACATACATATGTTTTAAAATAAGCCACATTTAGTAATGCATGCCTAGAGAAAATGCTTTTAGAGAGGTAATTTTGTAAGAAAACACATCCAAAAATATGCATTTAAATACAAATTTTGTGTAGAATTTTAAAAAACAGAGATTAATGCAGAAAGGAGACAGCATGGATTTAGGAATGAACAGATGTATAATGGATGCAAATGGGAATCAAACTGATCTATTCACCACTAGTTGCCAGTAGTGTTTACACTTACTTGACCTGCCCGAATGAGCTACAATCATGTATTTAGCTTTGCCAGCACAGGTGAAATGAAGATTCCCTGCTGGTGCAGTTAGCAGCAGTAGTCCTTTGCTCATACAGAGAACTCAGCTGGGTCTCACTTTCCTTGAAGTTCTCTTCACACAAATGTTTCTAAACATTTGGAAAGAGGCCTAACTCATGCATTTCTTTCTAGGAAAGACAAATATTTATAAATTTTCATGCCCTTTTTTCATTTTGGGAGCTCTGTCCATAACAAACAAAATATGTTACAGACATATTCCTCCCACACACACACACCAAAAGCTAGGAGCAAATTTCACATGAATTACAGATCACAGTTTATCTACTCACTTCTTTGATTAATGGATTCCATCAATATTCCCTTGCAGAAGCCAACTGTAACCTAGCAACCTGTACATCCAACTTGGTGTTACTTTGATGTAGTGTTTTATATATATATATATATATATATATATATATATATATATATATATATATATATATAGGACCTTCCTCATAATAGTGAATAATTAAAATTATGTTATTAGATATCCATGGTTCTTTTGTGGATGAAATAAGCTCCTTAAATTTCTTGCAATAACTCGTTAGTCTGTCTATACTTCATCAAATAAAAAAGATTGCTTGGAAGCTCTTTTTTTTTCTATAATGGCAGAATGAACATGGTAACTTACCTCCACCATTTCAAAACTGCAGGGAGCTTCTGAGGTTTGTTAACAGTTGAAACAAAAGCAACTGATCATTTCCATGTGAAAACAAAGAGGTTACATCACAACTAAAACTAACTAAAGAGGCATATGGCAAGGTTTGATCCAGAAGTATGCATACTTAGAATAAATATACTGAAATCAATGTGATTTAATTTGGTCCAAGGTTGCCCTCAAGATTTTATTGAACTACAACTCCCAGCAGTTCAAGTCAACATAGCCAATGACAAGGAATGCCAATGATCACAATTCAACAATATCTACTCATGTATCTACTCAACATCATGCTACTCATTAAAGACAATATTACTGCAGCCTGTTGTTTTGCACTAATAGCTTGGTTTCTGCAAGTGGAAATTAACCATTATGGAACTGATCCCTTGTACACCATCACAGCAATAGTGCTTTGGTGCCAGATGCTTCTGTGATTACCCTTCCACACTGCTCCTCTTCCCCACCCTCCCTTTCTGCCTGAGATTGCTGGTATCTGGTGCACATATAGGGCATGCACATCACTTTTTAACTTATTTACTTGTGCTTCTAGGTAGCCACAATTGCAATTTCAACTGCCCAACTGCATGGTTGCATTAAAAAAATAAAATGTAAAAACTTACTATGCAATGTAGCAAAAAGAATGGAGTGGCTGGTCTCTGGGCCGCTACCGTGAGCACTTATCTGATTTTTTCAGGCTACAGAATTGCAGCAGGAAAGGTCCCCATGCAGTAAGGCTCAGTCTCATTCAGTCTATCATAGGACCTTATCCCACGCTGCTCTCAAAAGTGGCAAGAAAGCGATATGAGCATCATTGCAGTACTATAGCGCTAGTATAAATATGGTGCTAGCGCTATAATAGCGCTATGGATCAGCTCGCGCTATTGCAATGCCCGCTGAAACCGACATTCAAAAGAATGTGAATGATGCTGGATTCTGAGCGACGTCGTGTAATCACACGGAAAACTATAGCGCTATAGCGCCTGATTCTTAGCGGATTCTGAGCGACGTCGTGTAATCACACGGAACACTATAGCGCTATAGCGCCTGATTCTTAGTGGATTCTTGCTGCTTTTGGCCCCGTGGGATAAGGTCCATAAATATGGCAAAGTCTGGATTTAACTCTGCCTCATACAGATAGATACAGATAGAGGGATGTGGTAGCTCAGTGGTTAGGATGCTGACTCTGACAATTTTTTGCAAGGTCAGCAGATCGAGGCCCAAGTGCCATCTGATGGAGTGAGCTCCTGTCATGTCCCAGCTTCTGCCAACCTAGCAGTTCAAATGCATGTAAAAGTACAAGTAGATGAATAGTTACCACCATGGTGGGAAGGTAAATAGTGTTCTGTGCAGTCATTTTGGCCACATGACCACAGAGCAGTCTTTGACAACACTGGCTCTTCAGCTTAGTAACAGAGAGGAGCACCACCCCCTACAATTGGACATGACTAGACAATCTTGTCAAGGAATAACTTTTACCTTTATACAGATATGAACAACCTTCATTGGTACCACTGTATTGTAAAATACAATCTAGGTGGCAGCTTTGGCAAACAAGCAGGATGGTCCAGAAAAGTAACCAATGCAGGACAGGTGTCTTCTGAGGCTTGACATGCTAACCCTTAGTTAGGATATGAAGGAAAATGTTGAACTCAAGGTCATTTAAAATACTACCAAATAAGAGAACTTATTTGGTAGTATTCTAAATGTTGCACTCTTCAGCTGAAAGTTAGTTTCTAGAATAAGTTAGGAAATAAGAAATTTGCCCAGACCTTGGAAGATTCATTTTTTTTCTCCTTGAGGTAGTTACAAGACTTCAGTGAACATGGCATTTTTTAAAAATTCCACAACACTTTATGGGACAATACCAAATAACCTTCAATTACAGAATATCGCAAAGCATTCTTCTGTATAATTCTCCCAACCAATGACCCGCATAGATGACTGCTTTTAAAAACCATATAAAAACTTCAGCTTTTAACACAGACTGGCTAATTTCAACCTTACTAGCCCAACAACCATGGCTAATAGTAGCCAATCCCCAGGGAAGAAAAAAAGAATGCACCTGTTCCCGTTAACATGCATCATTCACACTACTATGGTAGAAATAGCCATCCATATGGTTTGTTTCTTATGAGAATTAGATCTAGTTTGAGACTATTGTTAAGTTCTGAAATTGGAAAAGAATGCTGCAGTTGCACTGGCACAAAGGACACGAGACACCTCTTTTGGGGTTTAAACAGGCCACAACTTTTATTTAGCTGTACAGGGTCTATTTACAAGGCAATAAACATTAACAAATTTGTCACATGTGTAAATAAAGGTGTAAACCCCCAAATGGGTGGTCCTTCACCACATGTGACAAAATAAGTAAACAATAATATCAACAAATTTACAAACCCCTCCCCTCCGGAAGTGACGTCATATTACGTCATATGACATCATTCAAAATAATGATGTCATGCATTTAATTGCATACGTCATTTCCTTTAAATTTGTCTTATGCCAATTTTACCCCAATTAATTTAATTAGCCAGATTAATTTTTCTGTGGGGTGGGGGTCATTACCCCCCCAAGTACAAGACAAGCAATTTTCAAATTATAGACCCTACCCTTAAGTTGTGACAAAGTAATAATAAGAACATGAATTATTACACCATGACCCATTCCCAAGATCAATTTTGATTAATAATCTCAGGGAGGGCAAAAAACCCGAGGAAGCACCCCTGGGAAAAAATCCCCTCCCAGCCCCTGAAGGTGACTAGCCTAAGCCTAAGAGTAACCATTTATAGCTACTTAATAAAGGGTGGGTGGGATGGGTCACTCAGTTCAAGCTCAAAAATGGCTGCCTCCACGTGGCAGCACAGAGCTATAAAGAACAAACTTTCAACCCAAGTCTCGGGAGACCAGTAGCACCATTTTTTAACCAACCAGGCTTCTCATGTCCTTATTTGGCCAGCACAACAAGGAACCCCTCCCAACTCGTTGTGGGGGAGTGTCTTTCTACACATTTTAGAAAAGCTCTCATTGTTATTATTTCTACTTCCAAATGTGATTTTTAATGAATCAGCATAATTCATAGCCACTCTTATGCCAAAATTTCATGTCTGTGGATATACTCCAAATTCATGGATGGATGGTACCTCTTCCAGAGAAATTTACATGATGACTCACATCATCTGTTCATGTGTAGAGATGAATGACAATTTCCACAGCAGCACTACATTGCACATACACAAGTCTTAAGGAGAAGAACTAAAAAACAGTGGATATTTGACTAAAAAGGAGAGTTTTGTTCTGTTCATTAATTGCACAAAAGTAATTCTATTTCTTTCCCCACACTACCTTTTTATTCTTGTCTCTCAATTTCTTATTTTTTAAAAAAGAAAAATGTACTCCTTGCAAAATGATTAGCTTGTATGTCTCCTTTAATACTTGAAAGGTTAGAGCAATAGGAAGAGTGAAGCACTTTAATTAAAGAATGAATTATTGAACACTTAGTTTTAATTGATGGAGCTCTTCTGTTATTGTGCGTGTTTATAGATATTTTATAGGAACCTGTAATCAAAATCTCTCACATGGAGAGAATGCACCTTCACCCAGGGATGCTAAAAGAATTTTAAAAAAGGAACTGATCACGTTCAGCCATTTAAGAACTATGCGAAGAGTGGTTGTCATGACAGCAAGTCACTAATTGCCAATGTAAAAATCAAGATAAACCTTGACTGAAACCAGTGGCATTGCAAAGGCTATAAAATCACATGTCTCTGTGTGTGTGTTTTTGTGTGTGTGTGATATTTCCAGCCTAATACAAATAATAATCAGTGAAAGATGTCACTGCCCAGTTTCCCAGCAGGGATAACTGTGCTGGGAATTCTAGAGCTTTACAGTTGACAGTACATTCCAGCCATTTTATACTTTTCTTTGACAGGAGATCCTATCCATTATCAAGAAAATGGAAACATGTTATTGGTGGTTTCTCAAGGATTTTGTCATCCTCAGGCAAAATGCTACGAAGAGCATGTGATGTAAATGAATGGGATATGGAAAAATATATCCAGAGAGAAGAAGCAAAACAAAGCAAGATGGCATGGGAAAGGGCACTGCCATCATAAATATCTCTGACATGAGCTTGTTAGTGAGGGATCTAAGATGCTTCTGGCTAGGATGTTAGGGAGCCTTGGGGAGGGGGAGTGATAGCCTCTCAGAAATGCAACAACAAAAATTCTCCTAGTTTTTTTCCCCTGCTACCTTTTATTTTCTTTGTTGTTGTTGTTGTTCTTATTGTTTAAAAATGCAGCCCAAATTTCACCTTTCACAGCCCAGTAAGTAGTCTGATTAGGTCACTCAGAGTGAAGGAGAACATTTTGATAACACATTGTCATGGAAACAGGAATGAACTATCAGAAATAGGAATGTAGGTGTTAAGAAAACTCTGTATTTTATAGGACAGCATTCACATATTTTTGCTTGTTTTTATTCTTCTTCAACCGTTTATTTTTCATGGCTCTTTTCCAGAATTCTAATTTGCTAGGAGCTATTTTCCCTACACAGATCAGAGAAATAATTCAGTGGATGCTTCACTCTGTGGTCCCATCTAATGTAAGAGCATGTAATATATATATATATTCCTATTATGGTTTTTGTTGTTGTTGTTATTTACAGGAGAATGAGTACAAGCAGCATCCTTGTTGCTCTGCTATATGCTTGTGACAGTGTTCCTTCTTCACACTTATTGCCCATTACTGTATGTAGAATATATTGCAACTTGCACTGGAAGTTGATTTTAAATACCAGTGAGCATCCCCAAGCAAAAGGAAAAGAAAGAAAAAGAAATGTGATGCTTGTGAGGATGGTTAAACCAAATGGAAAGCTATTTGGTATCCGGCTCAAAGGAGCTTGTATAACATTCATCAGTATTATGCAATTATATCTTGTCAGGATTTATGAGGGGTATCGTAAAGTAATAATTATCACCCAGAAGTTATTGTGGTATATTGATGAAATTTTCCAAGAGGGAAACCATGGAAATACCCATGTCGATACCCAAGGGGAGGTCATCAGCCAGTGCAACCATGGCAGTCTCACTCCATATCCTGTCCTAAAGCCAGTTTGAAGTGGATCTAGATAATCGGTTTCATCCAAGACAGCTTGGAGTTGGGAAGGAACAGGGGTAGTGTGACCCTGTTGGTGCTCTTGGACCTCTCAGCAGCCTGTGACATAATAGAACACTCCATCCTCTTGGATTGCCTGAGAGAGTTAGGAATTGGAGGCACTGCATTGCAGTGGTTCCGTTCCTTCTTCTTGGGCTGCTCCCAGAGGGTGAGGCTTGGGGACAGTTGCTCTTCCAGAATAGAGCTTAATTGTGGCATCCCTTAGGGCACCATCCTGTCCCCGATGCTACTTAACATCTACATGAAGCCACTGGGAGAGATCATTCAGAGGCATAGAGCGCAGTATCATCAGTACGCTGATGACACCCAGATATACTTCTCCATGACTCGGTCATCGGCTCAGACTTTAGATAGTGTCTCTCCTCTCAATGATTGTCTTAAGGCAGTAATGGACTGAATGAGGAAAACAGATTGAGACTGAATCCAGACAAAACGGAGGTACTAACAGTCGTGGGCCTGAAACCAGGTCTGGGTATACAACTTCCAGTCCTGGATGGAGTCACACTCTCCTCCAAGGACTGTATTCGCAGTCTGGAAGTACTCCTAGATTTGTCACTTCACATAATTAATCAGGTGAATGCGACGGTCAGGAGTGCCTGTTATCAGCTTTGGCTGATACGCCAGCTGCACTCTTTCCTGGAGATTAGGGATCTTGAAACTGTGGTACATGCTCTGGTAACCTCATGCCTGGATGTAAATGCACTCTATATGGGGCTACCCTTGTGCTTAACTCGGAAATGTCAATTGGTTCAGAATATGGCAGCCAGGCTGGTTACTGGAAAATCTAGGAGAGAGTACATAACACCTGTGCTGAAATCTCTCCACTGACTGCCGATTAGTTTCCAGGGATAGTACAAGGTGTTGGTTTTGATCTTTAAAGCCCTACATGGCTTGGGTCCAACTTATCTACAGGACCACCTCTCCCCGTATGATCCCCCCCATGCACTCCAGTCCTCTGGGAGGAATCTGCTACAGTCTATGAAAACGAGGCTGTCACTGACCTCCTAGAGGGCCTTCTTTGCTACCGCTCCCAGATTATGGAATGGCCTGCTGGATGAGATCCATCTTATTACCACTCTTGACTGCTTTTAAAAAGCAGTAAAGACGGATCTTTTCCGGCAGGCCTTCCCAGAATAATCATCCCAGCCCAAAACAGACAAGTCTTAGCTACCCGCTACCCCAGCCACCACTGTTTGTTCTAAGGTTTTTAATTATATATGTGTTTGTTTTATCCTTTCTATTTTAATGTTGTACTAGTTTAATCTATTTTTAAGGGGTGGGTGGGTTAGGGAATTGGGTTGATGGATTTATGTTTTAATTTAGTGTACTGTTTTAATTTGTTTGTATGCCACCCTGATTGCTGAGCAGAGGGGCAGGATAAAAATAAAACTTTATTATTATTATTATTATTATTATTATTATTATTATTATTATTATTATTATTAATTATTATTATTATTAGATAAGAGCCAACTTGGACGCCAGTATAAGTACAGAACCAATAGACGAGGTGTCCAGCAGCTCCATTGATGTAAATTTACTGTATCATTTTAAATCTTTAAGTACCGAGGATGTGGACAAGCTCCTTGGTAGTGTGAGGAAGATTATTTGCCCTCTTGATCCTTGCCCTTCATGACTGGTCATCCAGGGAGGGTGCCTTGAGGTTGTTCCTGGTGGACATCATCAATGCATCGCTCAAGGAAGGTCATGTTCCATCTTGTTTAAAGAAAGTGGCAGTTAGGCTGCTTCTGAAAAGACCTTTCCTGGACCCCCCTAGATATGAACAACTATAAGCTGGTGTCCATGTTAAATTCTTGAGCAAAGTGATAGAGAGGGTGGTTGCTCTTCAACTCCAAGCTGTCTTGGATGAAACTGATTATCTAGACCAGGGGTAAGCAACCTTTCCCCTTTAAGGGCCGAGGGACTTCAGTTCCCAGAAGCCTCAGCCATGTTGGCCAATAGTCCCATGTTGGCCAATAGCTCCTGGGATTCTGGGAGCTGAAGTCCCCCAGCCTTTAAAGGGGAAAGGTTGCCTACCCCTGATCTAGACCCATTTCAAATGGGCTTTAGGATGGGATTTGGAGTTAAGACTGTTAAGGAAAAAGCAACATGGGACATACAGTAATAGAAATA
>JAIPUX010001232.1:22546488-22560930 GCA_020142125.1 Phrynosoma platyrhinos
AGGAGCCCATTGAAGCACTGAGGCTGAGGCTGAAATGAGGCCTACTTTCAACTGTGGCCTCGGCAGTTATTCTCTAGTTTGCCCTCAGCCTGTATATTCGCCTTATAAGATGCACCAACTTCCCCAACCTCGTTTTGGGGAAGAAAAAATGAGTCTTATATGGCGAAAAATACGGTAGTCTTTAATGCAGGGGTAGGCAACCTAAGGCCTGGGGGCTGGATGCAGCCCCCTGAGGCCTTTGGACCAGCCCCAGGCCAGTCCTGCCACCGCCGCCCCCACTGCCGCCCGCCATGATGATATTGATTATTGTTATTACTTGTTCTTGGGGTTTTCTTGGCAAAATCTCCACAGGGGTTTTGCCATGGCTTTTCTGCAGCTGAGAGAGTGTGCATGCCTATTTTTTAAAAAAAATTAAAAAAATATTTTTATTTATTTATTTATTTATTTTTGGTGCTTAGGCCCCCCCCCAATTGTCTGAGGGACAGCAACCCGGCCCCCAGCTCAAAAAGGTTGCCCACCCCTGCTTTAATGGCTCTCATGTCCCTGACTTGTCACCATACTGTTTAACATTCACATGAAACTACTCAGATTTGTTCTCTGGGGATCTACAGTTCATTACTACCAAGATGCTGATAAGACTATTTCTCCTTTCCATATAAATTCAAAGAAGAGTCTGGTGTGAGTAATGGTTTGGTTTGGGCTGAATTGAACTTATTTAGCCTTGATCAAGACAAGACAGAGAAAAGGCAGATAAAAGTGAAACAGTTGTGCTGGATAGGATCACAATAGGTCCACAGTACCTATATGCTCTATAATTCAACCCTCAAACTGGATATCCAGGTTTCAGCAATGCATAATTAAAGCAAGTGTGCTACCTAAAACTGTTCCTGGTTATATCTCATCTGGCCACAGTAATATATGAATTAGATATCTTCTATTTAGAGGGGTGTCATTTGTTTTATATAGCGCTGCCTTTGAGAGTGTTCAGAAACTAAAGCCATTCTAGAATACTTTGGTTAGCTGATCAGGGCTGGGTATGGATAATATATTGTTTCCATTACCACAGCTTCACTGGCTACCAGTCCATTTCCAGATGCAACTCAAAGTGCTGCTCATGAACTATAAAGGTCTTTGTGACTCATTCCCAAGCTATCTGAAAGACCTACAAAAATCTATCCATATTTTGAGATTTATAGGAGAGGCCATTCTGTAGGCCCCACCATCTTTAGAAGTATGTTTACTGCAGATAAAAGAGAAGCCTTCTCAATAACTACTCTTAGATTGTTGAATTCCCTGGCCTCCTCCCTCTTGTCCTTCAACCAGTAAGCAACTAACACATATTTGGCAACTAGCAGCCTGTTATTGTCAGAGGTTTTAAATGGGCTTTTAAACATATTTTACTGCTTATTATTTGTAGTGTTTTTTTCAAATAGTATATTAGTGTGCCTCACAATTAAAATAATTTAAGCTATATTTTAATATGTATACTAACATGTGTAATTTATTGTGGTTTGTGTTGGAACTTTTTAAAATTAAGTTAGAAGCAATCTTGCATGATGGGGAAAAGGCACAGCAGAAATTAAATAAATAAATAAAATACATTTTCAATGGCAGGGAGCTTACCAAGAAAGGTAGGAAAACACATAATTTTCAGCTTCCTTTCTTGTCACAGAAATTTCCCATCTGCCTGAAGCTTCCAGAAGCAATGGACAGTCAGGCTGCCATATTCTCTCCCATATGCTTTGCACCATCTTGGAGGCAGGGAAGGGGAGGGACAGCCAAACGCCGGATGCCCCAACCCTTTACCAATGACGTCCTTCTGTCGCAGCATCCAGACACGCTGCGATGGAAGAGACACAGAAGAGGCGTGCGCTGCCTCTTCTGGCATCCTTTCTGTGCCTTGAGGAAGGAGAGCTATTTTAGCACTCCTTCCTGGGCTGGCAGAAGAGCGGATTTGGGCCGAGGCATGGGGCAGCCTCAACCCCAATTCACCACTTCTCAGGGCGGCCCATGGCCACCTGTCTGCATGCCCTCCATAGTTAACTTAGAGCTGTAAAGTTTAGTAAATGTACATAAATAAGCCATGTTTAAAACAACTACACCATATTCTTAAATACTGACGATACACTGCAGCTCCTCTCTCTCCCTCCACCAGGTTGCATATATCAATGAAGAATTCTTTCTTACTTTCCTTACCTGTAGATGGAGCTGAAACAACACAAGGCCATCTTTGCCACTCAATGACACCAACAGTCTGCTTTCCAGTAATTATTACCATTACCAAAGTTACAAAGGTATGCACTGGTGTTAAGAACACTATTAAGGATATAATGAATGGCTATCTGTGTATGAAAGAAGCTTTTTGCAATGGAAAATATATGTTAACAGCTTTAATGGACTGCATGTTGTGTGTGCATGTGAATGTGGGTGTGTTTTTATACGATCCTAACCAGAAAGACAATGTAGTAAATCAGTTTTGATTTAAAACTGCAAGGGCAGATGCTGTCAGCCACTTGAGTAGATGTGGATAAGCATAAACCTAATGACTCCT
Source organism: Phrynosoma platyrhinos (assembly GCA_020142125.1). Taxonomy (NCBI): domain Eukaryota; kingdom Metazoa; phylum Chordata; class Lepidosauria; order Squamata; family Phrynosomatidae; genus Phrynosoma; species Phrynosoma platyrhinos. The sequence goes on from JAIPUX010001232.1 coordinate 22,549,040, forward strand.
TTTGTTCATCTGCCCTGTGGAACTATTCCAACATTCTTATCTAGGATGTGAATAAGGTGAGCTAATAGCTCAGTGCACTTCTACTCCTGAACTAATGCAGGTAGCATGCCCTTAGTCATTTTGGCATTAATGATGTGAAATGACTCAGTCTGCTGCTCTCAACAAATCTGAATCGGCAGGGACCAGAATCAGGGAATTGCTACACAAGGCTTCTTCCACAAACTACCCATGACCTTCAGCTGGCTCCAGATGCTGCCTTGTGTCATTTCTCATTAAAGTTATCATAAGTGAGGTATGAGTATAAGCCACAAATAACAGCTGCCTCAAACCTGCAAGGTTTCTAATAAGTGTTACAGAATGCAGGAGTGGAGCTCAGGTGCAGATCGTTAGACAATTGGCAAGAACGAAGGGAATGACAACTTGTCACTCCATCTTACATGACACTTGACAGCCTCATGATCTGAGTCAACTCAGATACCATGTATAGGAATGTCTGGTGCACTGATCATGGGAATGTGTTCTTCTACAACCTCATCTCACCTTCATCATTCACAGCAACTGTGATACTTACTTTTATGATCCAGTCAGATAATAAGCCCCAGGCCCAACCAATTGCAAGAGGAAGAATAGAATGGAAAAGAGAAGACAATATTCTCTATCCCTTTTTACATATCCAGAACCCCAGTGAGGGGTGTCACCTGTGGCCCTTAAAAATACTGAAGAGATGATGTGAGTGGGGTGAGGTTCAGTTGGAGGAGAAAGGAAGGCCCCAGATGTTTTTAAAACTAAATTTTATTTTTTTTTAAAAAAAACTTATTTTTTAAAAATGTATTCTTTTAAAAAATATTTTAAAACATCAATTATTACCAAATTTTCACCATAGTTTCACATGAAACTATGTACATGTAAATACATATGGGCTATGTGTATGTTTTTATAATTTAAAGGTATCATTTTAATTTTGCTAATTGATTTTTTCACAACTATTATCATTATATCCAGTGATATAAGTGAATTATAATTTTTGAGTAATATTAGTACCAAAAAACCCCCCATTTCTAAGGATTCTTTATGGTGTGGCATGGGAGGAGGTCAATGGGTGAGTGACAACATGAGCTACTGCACCGGGTGATGCCTAGTGACTCCACTGACCCCAGTCAGTGCTACTTTACTGCCTTTTAATTGTTTGAGCCAGGAACCAAAACAGACTCTTCAGAACTAAGTTAGATTATTATTCCATCTAACCTGCACTATCCATTTTAATTGGATAGTGGAAATGGTTACTCAGTTTAACTGGATGACTGGATTATCTTTTCTTTGATCTTGGGCAGCATTCTTTTCTAGACCTGCTAGTTGAGAGTGTCCACTTACAAACAGATAATTTGCATTATGGAGTGACTAGTTGGTTTAAAATATTCATTAGTGTGAAAGGTTTAAACAGGAATCATTCAATATTATTCTTTTATTTTATTTTCTCTGTTGTATTAACTACTGAGTATAGTGAAGGGACAGTAAGGGAGGGGTTGAATAAGGAAAATAGGGGGAAGGGGAAAACTACTCAAAATATCAGGGTGATTTACCTGACATCTTTATTAAATTAGATTAGCTGCAATTCGATGCAAGGCTAAGACATTTCCCTTCTGGCAGGCATTTTGTCCTTTTATTTTAAGCTTCATTGTTGGCTCTAAACATTCTAATTATTTTTACATAGTTTAACATATTTGTTTTTAGTGTAAAATCTGAGATTAAGTATGGAAAAATTATTCAGAAAGGAAAAACATGTGGGAGTTTTATGTAAAACAACAACAACACTAAACCCTGTTTTCGACACAGGAAATGCATTTCTTGAACAGAAAACACTTTTTCTTGCAGAGGTAACTTGTGTAGAAAATTGTTTTTGGCACAAATACACATTTTTCTCTGGAGAATAATTATTTTGCAGCACTCTAGAACATTTGAACACTAGGTGAAAATGGTGCAAAATTCTCAATGGTTATTGTTATTATAATAATTATTGTTGTTATTATTATTACTGCTACTGCTACTGCTACTGCTACTGCTACTACTATGGGAAGACAGGCGGAGGCCTAAGGGTCTCGCCCAGCATGATCTCTCCTGGCAGTGTGGCAACAGCGGCAGTGGTAAGGTTGCTGGGAGGCCGGATGGGAGCATAAAAGCCCACCCAGCACCACCACCTATAGTAATGTAGTGGAAGCAGCAGCGGCAGTGCTCCAGGAAGACAGGTGGAGGCCTAAGAGTCCCACACAGCACCATCTCTCCCGGCAGTGTGGCAGCAGCAGCGAGGTTGCTGGGAGGCCAGGCGGGAGCATAAAAGCCTGCCCAGCACCATCACCTCCAGCAACGCAGCAGGAGGGGCAGCAGCAGCAGAGCCTCGAGAACACAAGTGGAGGCCTAAGTGTCCCGTCCAGCACGATCTCTCCTGGTGGCATGGTGGCAGCAGCAAGGTTGCTGGGAGGCCAGGCGGGAGCATAAAAGCCCACCCAGCACCATCACCTCCAGCAACACAGTGGCAGCAGTGGCGGTGGAGCCCCGGGAAGATAGGCAGAGGCCTAAGGGTCCCGCCCAGTACCATCTTTCCCAGCAGCACTATGGCAGCGGCAGTGGCAAGGTTGCTGGGAGGCCATGTGGAAGCATAAAAGCCCACCCAGCACCATTGCCTCCAGCAACGGGGGGGCCACGGGAAGGCAGGCAGAAGCCTGAGGGCCCACCCAGAGCTGACACCACCACCATATTTATGGTGGAAAAGCTGAGAGTTGGGCTGGGCGTAGGACTGCCATCTAGCCCTCTTAGCCCTTTCATCGCCATCAAATTTGTGGTGATTTTAAAGCCATCTTTCACCATCTTTTGGCAGCAGCAACAACATCTGCACGTGCTAAGAGGGGAGGATGAAGGACTTAATGCCACCTTCCAGTGGTGAGAGCGGCATGCTGAGGACTCAGCTGGGATTTTTCTATCAAGCAGTCCCAGCTCTGTTGCCATCTAGGTCGCCATGGGAGCTGGCTTAAGTGTTGGTTCTGGGGTGGCATTAGCTACCCAAACCCTTCTCTCTACCAGAGGACAGTTCTGAGGGTTTCATGGCCTTATTGTCCTCCTTATCAGTTGAGGCCAGGAATGGTGTGGGGGCGGAAATTTGAGTTGTGCTGGGGAAAGGGAGGTATGGCCAAAACGGAGTGAATAGATGTTACAAAAGAAGGTAGGATAGCTGTTTGAAAGCTATCCCACCTTCACTTCACTCTGTTTTCTGGAATGGATTGGAGAGCATACCAACCATTCCACAGAATCTTATTCTGCTCCTTTGCAATGCCAGGTCAGTCAAAAAGAAAACTCATATTATTTAGAATCTTTTGTTAGATGAGGATGCCGACCTGGCTTGCTTCACAAAAGTCTGACTGGGAGAGGATAGTGCCATTACTTGGACGCAGGCCCTCCCAGCCGGGTACTCTGTGAATGAGCAGGTAAGTGGAAGTGGGCGGGGGGGCAGAGTGGCTCTGGTTTATAAGAACAACTTGACTTTGACCATGATACCTGTCTGGAACACAGTTCACTTTCAGTGTATGTATCTTAGTCTGAGGACCAGGGATAGTTTAGGGATTCTGCTAGTATACCGACCACCCCATTGCCTAGCAGACTCCCTGACCAAGCTGACACAGCTGGTCTCAGAGTTGCTGTTGGAGTCGCCCAGACTCTTAGTCCTGGGCAACTTCAACATTCCACTCGAGACCAGCTTGATAAATCTGACAGGCGCAGCTCGGAAGTTCATGGAAACCATGACAAACATGGGCCTATCCCAATTGTTGTCAGGCCCCCACATTGTGCAGGTCATACCCTCGATGTGGTCTTCAGTACGGAACAGGAATATCCGTGGGCAGAGGTTGTTAAAACCACTGCATTGTTATGGATGGATCATTTCCTGGTCAAGACTGAACTAAGAGCTTCTACCTGCCCCACCGGGGGTGGTGGACCTATTAGAATGGTCCGCCCTCGAAGGCTAATGGAACCTATTGGATTCCAGAAAGCCTAGGAGGATTTAATGGTTAGTAATGCCGGTGACCCTTTGGTTTGGTTAATACTTGGAACATTGATGTTACCAAGGCTATCGATCGCTCCCAAGTGTCCTTTCCAACCCCCTCCTAATCAGAAGCAATGGTACACAGCAGAGCTTCAAAAAATGAAGCAGGTTGGACAATGACTAGAGCACACCTGGTGGAAGACTCGATTCTTATCTGACCAGAATCGTCATACGAACTTTCTTTGGTCCTATCGAGAGGCAATACATGCAGCACAGAGATCATTCTGTTATGCACGTATTGCGTCTGCAGAGTCCCATCCAGCTGAGCTGTTTAGGGTGGTAGGGGAGCTGACGTGGGTGCCTCCTGCCCAGATCCCATTACTTAACTCAACAACAGGCTGCTGTGATGCATTTAACAACTTTTTTGCAGATAAGAGCCGATTTAGATGCCAGTGTTTTGACAGGTGTCCAGCAACTCCATTAATGAAATTATTCTGGATCAATTTCAATCTGAGTACCAACGATGTGGACAAGCTCCTTGGCAGATGGAGGAAAACAACTTGTACTCTCAATCCTTGCCCATCTTGGCTGACCGTCCGGGGGAGGGGGTGCATTGAGGATGTTCCTTACGGACATCGTCAGTGCATCCCTCAGGGAAGGCTATCTTCCATCTTGTTTGAAGGAGGCAGCTGTTAGGCTGCTTCTGAAAAAACCTTCCCTGGACCCCCTGGATATGAACAACTATAGAGGGCAGTTGCTCTTCAACTCCAAGCTGTCCTGGATGAAACCAATTATCTAGACCCATTTTAAACTGGCTTTAGGACAGGATTTGGAGTTGAGACTGCCATGGTTGCTTTGACTGACGACTTGCGTCTGAGCGTCGACAAGGGTTGGGCTTCTAGACCTCTCAATGGCTTTTGATATGATAGATCATGACATCCTCTTGGATCGCTTGAGGGGGTTGGGAATTGGAGGCACTGCTTTGCAGTGGTTCCATTCCTTCCTCTCAGGCATATCCCAGAGGGTGCTGCTCGGGGACAGTTGCTGCAGTAAAAATGAGCTTACTTGTGGCATCCCTCAAGGCGCCATTCTGTCCCTGATGTTGTTTAACATCTATATGAAACTGCTGGGTGAGATCATTTGGAGTTATGGAGCTGGATGTTATCAGTATGTTGATGACACCCAGATCTATTTCTCCATGTCTCGATCATTGGCCTTGAAATAATAATAATAATAATAATAATAATAATAATAATAATAATAATAATAATAATAATAATAATAATAATAATAATAATAATAATAATAATAATAATAATAATAATAATAATAATAATAATTTTTATTTATATCCCACCCCTCTGCCAGGCAATCGGGGTGGCGTACAACATTCAAACATCAAAACAAATAAAATCAATTCAAATCCCATCCATCGTTCCCACCCCCAAAAACAAATCAAACAAAACAAATTTAAAAACAATTAAAATTAGCTTAATTCACAAAGCACATCTATACAATAAACAAAGGCATTCTAAATATACAGAAAAAATAGAGATAGCCTCCCGCTGAGCATCAGGGCCACACCCTCAAGAGTCTTAAAGGGCTAAGGCTGGGGCTCTGCTGCTACATCCTCCAATCCTGTCCCTGTCTCCGCTCCCATGAAACCAGGTGTTCCGAGGGAGGAGGGGGTGGGGGAGGAGGCTCATCGCCCGGCTCCTGAGTCTCTTCCCAAGTCTCTGCTGTGGCCGGTGGTCTGGCTTGCAGAGACTATGAAGGCTCCCATGAGGCCAGGTGTTCCGAGAGAGGAGGGGGCGGGGGAGGAGGCTTACCACCCGGCTCCCGAGTCTCTTCCCAAGTCTCTGCTGTGGCCGGTGGTCTGGGCTTGCAGAGACTATGAAGGCTCCCATGAGGCCAGGTGTTCCGAGGGAGGAGGGTGCGGAGGAGGAGGCTCACTGCCTGGCTCCCGAATCTCTTCCCAAGTCTCTGCTGTCCAATTGTGTCTCTTCCCTCAATGAATGTCTTAAGGCAGTAATGGGCTGGATGAGGAAAAACAGTTTGAGAGTGAATCCAGACAAAACGGAGGTGCTAACAGTAGCGGCCCCAAAACCAGAAATTGGGCTGCAACCTCTGGTCCTGGATGGGGTCACACTCTCTGTAAAGGACTCTGTTCGCAGTCTGGGGATGCTCCTTGACTTGTTGCTCCTGATGACAAATCAGGTAAATGCGACAGTCAGGAGCGCCTGTTATCAACTTCGGCTGATACGCCAGCTGTACCCTTTTTTGGAAGTAAGGGACCTTGAGATTGTGGTGCACCCACTGGTAACCTCGTGTCTGGATTTCTGTAATGCACTCTACATGGGGCTACCCTCGTGCTTAGTTTGGAAACTTCAGTTAGTACAAAACATAGCAGCCAGAGTGGTTTCTGTAACATCTAGGAGGGACTATATAACTACGGTGCTAAAGTCCCTCCACTGGCTGCCTATTAGTTTTTGAGCCCAGTATAAGGTGTTGGCTATTACCTTTAAACCCTAAATGGCTTGGGTCCAACCTATCTTTGGGACTGCCTCCTTGCATACAATCCTCCCCATGCACTCCGGTCCTCTGGGAGGAACCTGCTACAGCCATTTAAATCTAGGCTGTCTGCAACCTCCCAGAGGGCATTTTCAGTAGTTGCCCCCAGATTATGGAACGGCCTGCTGGACGAGATCCATCAGATTACAATGCTAAACAGCTTTAAAAAGGGTGTCAAGACAGATCTCTTCTGGCAGGCCTTTCCAGAATAGACTTTCCGGCCTCTGGAACCCCCTTATTCGCTTTTTTTCTGCCCTTTTTAAATTTGTCACCACCACCATCTTCACTATTCTGCTGTTTTTGTTTTGTCATTTCCGATGTTGCCATTCTTTGTTTGGATAACTTGGTTTTATTTAATTCTATGTTTTTACTGAATATGTTTTAATTAGTGCTTAGTTTAATACTTTTTTAAAGGGGGGTGGGTATTGGTTTTCTGATTCTATAGTATGTATTTTTACTGTTGTTAGCCATCCCGATTGTGCTCAGAGGAGTGGGATATAAATAAATTATTATTATTATTATTATTATTACTACTACTACTACTACTACTACTACTACTATTGATTGGGTTTCCTGAGGGTTGTTTCAATCTGAAAACTAATAATTATTAATATTATTTCATTCTCTGCATACATACATACAGCTAGGAATGTGCACATAGAAGCTTGATCCTTTCACCTATACTGTTATTTGGATTGGGGACATATTGTAGAAGAATTTAAAGCCAAATTTCTTGGAGAGGTCTACATTTCTTTTCTTTTTTTTTCTTTTTGTTTAAGGGAATACACACAAATCATTCACAATCTTTTTCTATTTTTCACCTAGTAAGAGTCTAAATGATCTAGCAGAGCACTGTGAACTTTGCCTAATCATTTCATGCTTCAGTAATGGCACCTATTATTTGACGTCACTCCCCATATTGGCAGGAAATTCAGACATATTCCAGTCAAAAGACTTTTTCAGTGACTTGTGATTTCCAAATTTGCTCTCTTTAACATAATATAATAGAACTACATGAGCTCTTCTTAGTTGCACTTAAAAGTTCACACTACACAAATCATTAAGTTTATGGCAAAGTTACACTTGTGCAATCTTAAGGGAACTCTCATGCGGGTAATGATGCCTGGCAGTCTTCCATTGCCAATGTTGCATAGTTGCACTTTCTCCCAATATTGGTCCTGCCATTGGCTGCACCAGCCAGTAAACAGTTTCCACCAACTTGGTGTGAGTTTAATGAGCAAGAATTTAATATGGGAATGGGTCCACATTGCCTGTTCATGCTAGTGTTCACAAGGCCATAGGCTGAGCACCAAGGAAGGAATTATTAAAACTCTCATTTTTATTCCCTGCTGTAGTGGTAAAAAAAAATGTTTTTAAAAGATATTCCAATTTAGCTTGTGCAAAGAGTTGACATAGGACGTTATCACATGGGGAGTTGCGGGGAGAAAGTGGAAATAAACCGAACGAGCGGAAGACTTTAATTTATGGGATTTGTCCCATTCCGCCTCGTCTGATAACTAAATTTGAATTTAAAAGGGGGTTAATTCGAACAAAAACCTGATCTTTTCAAATCCTCAAAAATTCCCAAAATGAAAAGATAACGTCCAAAGTGCATATTTAAGGCAAAGATTTCTGCTGGGTATTACCTTTGTTTCAGATCCTGTAGGGGGCATTCATATCTTATGTTTTCCCAGGGAATATTTACCAGAAACATCAGTATTGGAAAACCTCCAAGTCTGAGTGGGTCATGTGCCTTGTGCAGTTTTCCAGATCACAATTCTATCAACAAACTGGTTGTTGCACCAAAATTTTACTCTCTTATTGGCAAATTTTTCCTTCTACAAAAGTACTGCCACTACAATAAGAAATAATTCCAGGAAGTTGAGGCCCCACGTGACTCCTTCTTGTGCCTAAGAGCTAGGCAAGCACTGTGCACACCAGTGGTCCTGACAGTACACACCAAAACTATGGCCCTCATGTTCCTGCCCACTTCCAAAGGGTTTAACCAAAGGTACACTCCATTGTGTCTGCCAGGAATTTCTCCCACACTTGTAAGAAGATTCACTTAGTGAACCAGATGTGATGGTATGGTGCTAAAGCCCTGATTAAAGTTCTGGCCAACTGTTCACAAAACACCCTACTAGGGGCCACCACCTTGCAGGCAATGTTATGGTGGCCTAACAGCATTTGTGATTCCTGCAGAGTGCACTTCTTGGCCATGAACATCAGCCCTATCAACTCCATCAGTGACCCCATAGTCCTCAAACCTAATCCTCCTGAATGACCAAGTACTTCAAGAAACAGATATTCCCCACAGCTTTATCCTCTGCTAAAAGGGCCCCTAGATCCTTGGCCACACCCTGCAATGCTTTCATTACCCTGTGATACCTATCATTCCCCACTGGGCTGATGACAAGAAAATTGTCCAGGTAACTTGCAACCAGAAGGAAGCTGCTGGAGGTCTGAAAGCTGAGCATATAATAGCAGATCCCATAGCCATACATTTATCTACATAACACTTGCTGTGAAACTTTAACCTAAACAGGGAAAAGTCCAGGGAAAAACTGGTGGAAGCCTGAATGCTGACTGAATGTTAAATCTGGCTGTAAGGGTTCCCATGATTCAGCATGGCATAACATACCAAAAAAATTTGGGAGCTATGGCATTCAATGATGCACCCTTAAGATATGAAAGGTAGTGAATAGCCTGAGCTCCCCATGGGCTTTCTTGGGCACCACCCCTAGAGGTGAAACCTGAGGTCAGGAAATAGAGGAGAGTCAAATTGGCCTGCTACTCAGCCATCTGACACTCCTTCGTTATTTTTTAGCTGTCCCAATGTTGAGCATGTCACTAGTTGAATTGAGGTTGCCTGAGTCCATGGGCACCCTAGGACTCATTAAAGGAATATGAAAACACACAGTAAAGCCCTAACCACACTGATCTGCTTCAGCTACCAGATTCATTCATGGAAAGGGACCCAGGTAGTGATTTGTCTTTCCACCTTCTTTTGGCTCCTGTTTGATCCCAGTGATATATCTCTGGTGCTGCTGATACTTTGGCACTCTGCTGTGTTGGTGTCCCTGTATCCGTAATTGACCATTCCCAAGATGCTGCTGTTTCTAGGCACTTGATCCACTCCACCAACTTTTCCAGAGTCTGAGACAATCCTGGAATAAGATTGGCTCCTTCCCCTGGCCCCTGAGCCCCTTTTTGACCTATAACTTGCTCATGGACAGTGCCACTGCTGCCCTTCTCCCATGCTTTCTTGGCCTGACCTGCTTGACTGCTTGTGCTTCAGGATACTGGCTGTTTCTCTACCTGTTGAGTTCCCTTCCCCTTGGCTGGCATGATGATCTGAAAGGTTAGCAAGCTGTAATCTCTGACAGCTGTGAGAGGAAGAGTACAGAGGAAAGACACTGATATCAAGAAGTTAACTGCACAGGCAATACAGCTCTTTTGAAATCAGTTCACTTCAGTCATACAAGAAACCAAGCTGATGTTCATGCACTACCAGTAGAGGGTAGCCTCCCCAGAAATAAGGAGCTATTCCTTGAACTTTGACTCCCTAGGTGGCTGTACTGCTAACAGCAGGCTGAACAGTCACTTTATCTGCACAAATCATGGTAGGGGATGGCTCATGGTACTTCCTAGTGGCTACCCATCTATCTCAACCTCCCCCCCCCCTCCAACGCACCAATGTTCTGAGTGATCCAGGGAGAATTTAGCACAGGTGGATCCCAACTGAGATCATTGACTCATGGAATGCCCCTGGCTAGACTTCAGCACCCATAGGTCCTAAAAAAGACTAGTGACTGCTCCCTTTCCCTGATAAGGGCTGTTGAATCAGTGACTGCTCTTGATAACCCTGGCAGGGACTGTAGATAACTGCTAATAGGGGGCTTCCTACTGACTGGAGCTGCTGGTGGTCTTTTACCACCTGTATACTGCTTCCTCCACAGGTGCACTGCTTCTGCCACCACTGTTGCGCCCTTCCCTTGCATTTTCCTACCACTGTTCCTCTGCTACTACCCCACCACCTCACTGCCACTGCTTAAGGTTGGCTGCTTGAGGTTGCTAAAAAGCTGCTAAAACTGGAGTGTCTGACCAAGTGTAGCACTCCTTTTTAAGTACTACTCAGGCATCTTCCTCCATGCTCTGATTGGCTTCTTCCTCTCATCTACATGAATAGCACAGAGGAGCCTACAAAGGAGGAGCTATGCCACAAAATGGAGGTCTCCTTCCAGCTATGCCACTTCCACAGACAGCAAATTGCTCCCAGATAAGTCTGAGGGGCCCCTCCTCTATGAGAAGTGAGGTTATAAGAGTTTTCCTGTATCATTTCACCAACTTAATTGCCCACTTCCAAAGCTGCTATTAGCTACACCAAGAGGGAAAAGGCAAATCCAAAGAAGTACATTAATTTCTCCTTTTCACTTCTTCTCCTTTAGCAATGAAAAGGAAAATGACACTGTGGTTTAGAAGGACATTCTGATATTCTCCTGAGCATTGATCAGCCTTACTACTGAATTTCAGCAGCAGCTGTTGACAGTAGTGGTCAATCTGGTAGCTGTGTGGCCCACAACAGATTTTACCAGAAAATGCCCACCCCAGTTTAGACACTAAATATTGAAGTTTTAATGGTTCTGCTGCCACCGTTTCTGCCTTGTGTAAGCAATAGAATCCTAGAATCATTAAGGTGGAAGAGACCACAAGAGCCATCCAGTCCAACCTCCTACCATGCAGGAACTCACAATCAAAGCATCCCCAATAGATGGCCATCCAGCCTCTATTTAAAAATCTTCAAATTAAGAGACTCCACCACTCTACAAGGCAGTGTGTCCCAGCTCTTACCATCAGGAAGTGCCTTCTAATGTTTAGGTATAAATCTCTTTTCCTATAGCTTGCATCCTTTGTTCCGGGTCCTATTCTCTGGAGCAGCAGAAAACAAGCTTGCTCCATCCTCAATAAGACATCTCTTCAAATATTTAAACGGGGCTATCAAATAATCTCTTAACCATCTCTTCTCCAGGCTAAACATACCCAGCTCCCTAAGTCCTTCCTCATAGAGCATGGTTTTCAGACATTTTAGTCACCCTCCTTTGAACATGTTCCAGCTTGCCAACATCCTTTTTGAATTGTGTTGCCCAGAACTGGACACAGTATTCCAGGTGAGGCCTGAACAAAGCAAAATAGACTGGCACTATTACTTCCCTTGATCTAAACCAGAGGTAGGCAACCTTTCCCCCTTTAAGGGCCGAGGGACTTCATCTCTCAGAATCCCAGGAGCTAT
>JAIPUX010001232.1:22568933-22585123 GCA_020142125.1 Phrynosoma platyrhinos
ACCCCGCCGCTCCCGTCGCCGCCAAGCCGCTATCGCCCTTGCGGAGATATCCTGCAAGGGAGATCAAAGCGCCGCCATGACACCCGAAAGCCCCAGAATCCATCATGCAGTTTTTTTTAGCAAGATTTGTTCAGAGTGGGTTTGTCTTGCCTTCCTCTGAGGCTAAGAAAATTTGATTTGCCCAAGATCACCCAGTAGATTTCTATATCAAGAGAGGATTTGAACCCTGTTCTTCAGAGGCATAGTCCAGTGCTCAAGCCACTACATCCTACTCAGTCCCATAATGCTATGGCAATGGCAATAGCAATAGCAAGTACATTTCTATACCGCTTATCAGTGCACTTAAGCACTCCCTAAGTGGTTTACAATGTGTAAGCTAATTGCCCCTAACAAGCTGGGTACTCATTTTAGCAACCTAGGAAGGATGCAAGGCTGAGTCAACCCTGAGCCCCTTGGCATTTAACCACTGCACCACCAGGGCAGACTGCTGATGTTTAGAAGGCTAACCTGTTTTCTTATCTAATGTAATGGAAACAGATTATTTTATTGACTATAATTTGAGGTTGGTTACCAAATGTCTATAAGGAAACCTGATCAGTATTCATCTTCAGTGAATATCTGTACTTGCAAAGTGTAACTTCTATTAAGGTGAGCAAGCAGAGTATGCACATATCATATAGCTCCTTCCTGATATCCCAACCATTATTAAAATTTACTCCTGTTAGATCTGCATTGGCACAACATGTTGTTGCTATAGTTTTGCAAGACCAGACTAAATTTCAGAGATGTTCACAAAGATCTAGAGTCTCTTAAAACCAATCTAGGAGAAAATGTCATACTTCAGAAAAGATTACCTGTTTATTACAAGGCTTCACAGACAGATCCTTTTTAGTCTCACTCCCTGCAGTGCTGTTTCAGATAACTACATATTGTATCAAATGGTATCTTTAAATGGACCAACTTTCCCTCATGTACAAACTCCATTAAGTTACACAGATACCTTCACTCACAGACAGCTCCTTTGCAGCTTTGGGAAAATTAAACCTTGACCAGAGCAAAAGGATACGATTGACTCTAGGAAGACACAAACCAAATCGTAGAAGGACAAGGACAACAATTGTAATCACTTCCTCTTAAACATTACCTCCCTTGAAGATCAATATATTTTTAGATAAATGACATTTTTATACATTTTGCAATTTAAAGGATCTGCTTGGATATACTTACACATATCAATTAGTGCCCTGCAGTCAAAAATTTCAGTAGTTATATTCAATCTATTTGAGTTTAGATCATTTTTGTCTCTTCCTCCTTCCTGACTACCAATAACATGTAAAGCTCTACAGCAACCAGGATTTGTAACAGACCTTGTCCCAATTCCTTTGTTCCCTTTGGGACCTCCTTTTCTTCAAGTTCTTTCTTTTTCCCTTCTTTTCTCTATATTGAATGAATTTGTGTGTCTGCTGTTAACTGTCTTTTTTCTTCAGTTATCCAGCCCAGGATTCTTTTCACTTTTTACTGTCCAAAGATTCTAGTTTCCTCTCCTGTTCAGTGCTTTGGCCACTAACAATGTGGGGCTCCTACGAGCTGTATGAGATTTTAATTCCAGCCAAACTAACCAGTGATTCCCCTTACAGATGCTGCATTATTTATTATGTTGTGGGCATCACAATACTGAGCAGGTGGGATTGTTTATTTCAAATTGTCAGCATCTACCTTGAGCTTAAAAAAATCTTTGAAGGCTAATGGTCTATGTGATCATATGATGAGCCATTTACTCTCCAGTATTATTTAGTGGTTTCAGATTAACTAGGTTGTAAAGTATTGCATGATGGGGTGAGCTTCTGCCAACCTAGCATTTGTGCAAGTACATTATACTGTTTAACTTCCAATCTTTTTGTACAAAAAAATGCATATAGCAGAGAGTAAGAAATCCCAGTCCAGGGATGCTGTTCTTAGAGACAAGAATGAATACCTTTAGTATTTTTCTCCTCAAAAACTGCATCATTTTCAAAAACTATTCACAGGTCAGTTCTTACTCTGTGCAAACAACAGGGAGGAGTTTGCAAAAAACTGCAGATTCTCTATTGAAAAACAAGTACTTTCTGCAAAGAAAATGCATTCTATGCAAATTAGAAATGTTATTTTTTGTGAAGAAAACATGTTTTATGTATAGAAGTAATGTACTTCTGCTTGTGCAGAAAATTCTGTATTCATGAAAATGCAACACATATTTTTCACACAGAATAATCCCTGAACTGTTAAGATTCTCACTCATCTAGGATTCTCCTCATCAGTTTTCCTACACTTTTGAAACTTTTTTCAACCTTTTTTTGAAAATACATTAAAATTTGCTTTCTATCCTTAACATGTTAACAATTAAATGTTATGACAAATCCCTGCCCTGTTCTCATATGAACAAATAAAAAGAGAAGTGATCCATCCCAGTTATTTGTTTCTCTTTGCATATATTCTCCTCTCTTTGCCTATCACCCTGTGCACAATATAATAAAATTTATAGGTGAATAGTGGGAACATTAGAGTGGGTGAGCAGGCAAGCCTTGGGTTCCAGCTCCAATTTTCATAGTGTCTAGATTTGTCTTTATTCACATTACAAATCATGAAAAATATTTAAAAAAAACATTCATGCCCTGCCAGCAGAACCATCCAGAATGTAGTCACTGTTAATGAATTAGCAAGTGGCAGAGACTATTTATGCAGTTCTTTCCCAACCAAACGCTAAATTTTCATTATACCAATAGTCTGCACCTCTAGCTGCTTTCTTGGCAGCTATTGTAGAAACAGCATCTTTAGGGAGAAAGTCATAAGGAAGCAGCTTATTAAATTTTGTAAATCATCAGGCTTGTCTGCAAATGCATGGCTCTGTAGTTGATTTAGCTGTTGGCTTTGAAAGTCTGCTTTTAGGTCCATTAAACAGGTCCAGAGTTTAAGTTGCCTTGTAAATTACACACAGAAGAAAAAAGACACATAGAATCTTGCTTTTGAAAGTATTGCTTTTACAAAAAAAGTACCTGCATTGCAGCATGCAAAGAGGCACCTGAAAACATGTACAGCATTTTATGATTCTTGATTTTGTTTTTTTTTTAAAAAAAAAATGATAAATCTAGCTCCAGGATTTTAATAAAAGGCATTCAAATCTCAATTGTGACAATATGATTACTGACATGTTGTTATTAGATGCATAAGAACCACCTCTTATGTTCAGAGCCATGTCTCATGCATTTCACAAGGATATTTTGCCTGTTTCATTCATGCAAGATGTGGGTTCACTCAGGCATGGAGATCACATGGGGTTTTGGTTTGGTTTTTTCCCCATCATTTGACAGTCAGCAATGGAATACATTATCTACTTTACTGTATTTTTTCTTTAAGGTAGTATTAGCCCACATAAGTGCTTTGTTTGTCTTGTTAGCTCTGTGAAAAGCTAGTTCCTACACGCAATTGTTTGTTTGATGAACATCATTAAGTGATGAGCATGAATGTTGGAACAAGCCCTAACCTACCCTTTTCACCACCTCCTCAGTTGTACACAGTGGCTGTGAAGCTATACTGCTTATGGCGATTTAGCTAAGATAAAGACTAGGCTTACATTTCCTGATGATTTGTATAAATTATTTATTCTTTGCAGAGCAAGAAAACTAAACATAGAAACTGAACAAAATCAGTTCAAAGTTGCATTGACAAATGATACAATGCTCAAGTTTTGTATGATGACCCTTCTCTGTTTAGCGCACACCAGATCTCATTTTGAGTAATTGTGTTTGCTTTGGCACACAATAATGTAAAGGGAATCCTGGCAAATGAGGATGCAGTCAGGCAAAAGGAACTACAAAGATGCTAAAAAGGAATTCACAAAGGGCAAATAGTGCAGTACAATCTTAAGATCACCTAAGATATCAGCATCAACATGACTAATTTTTACACAGTATAAATGCTAATTAATTTTTCAGTGCCACCATGTTTATCCACACTATTTGTGGGGGCTCATTGTAAATATTTTACTATATGTCTCAACTTCAGCATAATGATCTCTGCCTTTGTTTCTTGCACTTCACTGCCCTCTGACCTAATATTTCTAATTCTCCTTCTCCCTTCTCTTTCCTTCTCCTCCTCTAACCACATGTATTTAAATCTGACAACTTAAAGTGGTAATGCATGCATCATGCAAGATATTTTGCTGACTGGGAAAAAGAATGCAATGACACCACTCATTCTATTTACCAAAGTCAATTTAACAGTCCTTCCCTTCAGTTCATTCTTTCTTCAAAATGGCATCTTCTTCAAAAGAACATCCTCCATCATATCAAGAGGCAATAGGCTATTTTATGACCAAGGGCTAGTGATTTAGCATATCAGGGCCTGAACAGACTGCCAGAAATAATCCAGTTTGAGACCACTTTAACTGTCCTGGCTCAATGCTAGGGTATCATGGGAATTGTAGTTTTTCTGAGGCATTGAGCCTTCTCTGTCAAAGAGTTCTGGTGCCACAAACCACAGTTCTCATGATTCCCTAGTACTGAGCCAGGGCAGTTAAAGTGGTCTCAAGCTGGATTATTTCTGGCAGTCTGTTCAGGCCCTCACTCTTTTTTCCAACACATTGCTGCCCTCTCCCAATAACTGCAACCAAAGATGGCCACCTCACTTTACATCCCACACTATAAATATTTTATGCTATAATTAAACTATTAGCATTTAGGGTGTCACATACTACTTCTTGTAGTTTATTTTTTCCTGCAATCGAGCAATATGGCTATCCTTTTGAAAGATTTGTAAACATACATAAAAAGGATCTGGATGCATTGCTGACATTATGTCATTCAGGTTAACTTATAAGAAAACAACAGTTCTAATGCACACTTGATGGCAAATCCACATTTATTGCCATGTCTAAAGATGATAAAATATGTGAAAGTAGCCCAAGCACAAACAATATGGAAGGGCATGGTAACTGCTTTTAGATATGTCACAGAGGGTAACAGCTAACAAATAATTGGGCTCCACTTTAGAATTCATAATGTATCATTTAAACACTGGCTTTTAAATATACTTTTATTTCACAAGCAACACGTGACATTTTGGATGTTAGTAAGTAGAGGTAAATTATTTAACACCCACTGTTTAAGTGGTTTTCATTGTGTTTGTTACTTTCCTAATTTTAGTTTTTATGCTGCTGAAGAAACAATACAAATGCTTTCAGAAATTGATTTAAGTGATTGTAAATAAAAGCTTTTCAGTTCCTTATTGACAGTGAATACCTCTGACTATAACATTGTTGCTGTGTTTGCCTGCTGCTGGGTATTGACAAAGATTGTTCTTCATATCAAGTGAGAGAGAAGAGACATTGTTGGAAAGTGTTCTAAAACAGTGCTACTCAAAGTGCAGCTACCAATCCAAAGTGAGTTTCCAGGAAACTATACAAATACAATTAAGAATATGCATAAATATGGTATTGGTCCCTGACACATGGGTGTTTTTTTCTTTTCTTTCTGGACCACCACTTCAGATAGCTTGAAAAGCATTGCTCTGAAACAGTGGTTGTCAACAGTTGGTCTGCTATATGTTTTGGATTCAGCTTCCAGAATCATCAGCTATGGGGTCACACAGACCAGCAGCTTAGAGCAGCCAAATTGGTGTGGGGCCATGGCAACTGCATGGCCCAGTCCTGATCCAGGTCCTGAATGGGACTCCAGCAAAGAGTGGACTTTCTTCGCTTTTTTTCTGGCCAGGTTTTCCTGGCCAGATGCGGTCTCCACATGGCTTCTGGCTGCTCTGGGGGCAAGCGGGATTGTACATCCCATCCCCAGAGTGACCAGAAGCTGCTCTTTCTTGCCCTTCTGTTTGGCCTATGCTTGATAGGGTTTCTAGGAGTTGAAGTCCAAGACACCTGGGGGACTAAAAGTTGAGAACCGCTACTTTAGAAATTTTCCATGTCAAATGGTTAGTCCACACAAGTCCCCACCTTTTGGTTCCACTTGTCAAGTATATCTAGCATTCCTCTTTATAAAAGTGCTTCATAATCCCTTTTGATAGCTGAAGCATTGCTTAGTACATTTAATAATGCATTAAGTATATTTATTTATTTTTTTAAAAAACAGATGCTCAAATTACAAAGAGAGATAATGTTTAACAACATAACAGATTATGTTTAAGTTAATATAGAAGTATTATTTTAGTATGTTTATTAATATGCTTATTGGTATTTTAAAAATCTTGAATAATTAATTGGTTAATTAGCTAAACGATTATTCATGTACTTTTTGAAAGTTTCATCAGTACAGTGTGATTTTAATACAAATTAAAACCTAAACTTTGTTTGAAGGTTTCTAGTACAGAATATGACATAGATAAGATGTACCTTAATAGACATTTTGACATGATCCATTTGTACAAGAATGAGTCTTACAATCTTTGAAACTTCAGCCATACTAGCATATGCAAACCACATCCAAAGCAAAACCCCAAGGTTTACTAGAAAATTTTCAAAATGATTCTGACCCATGTTGTTCCTTTCTCACTCTGTAAACCTCAGATGCTGTCTGAGCCACTCTGTTTTTTATAGACCTCTCTTCAGGACTGGTAATTATTGCCCTCTTTAACTACCAGTTCATCTCTATTCAGCTTCCCACACCTTTCTTTCTGATAGCCTTGTATGGTTCTTAAGGTTGCACTGGTTTTTGTATGTTTGTGTGCACCCTTGCATCTTTCTAAATAATCTATTCCAGGGTCCCCAAACTACGGCTCGAGGGCCAAACCCTGCCCGTTGAGACCTTTCAACTGGCCCACAGCTGCCGCCGCCACTGCCCCACGCACACATGACTCTGGGCACCATTTTGGAACACAAAATGGCGCCAGAGTAGTGCGCATCTCCGGCCGCGATTTTTTTTTCCTTTGGCCCTCCGAAGATCTGGGGGACAGCAAACCGGCCCCTGGCTGAAAAAGTGTGGGGACCCCTGATCTATTCCCTATAAGTTGCATGCTCTCTGCAGTTAGTGCTAGTATACATAGGTGAGATTATCCCAAATTTACCCTCCTCTCATAGGCTCCCTTTTGAGGTATAATTTCTTCACAATTTCAAAAAGATGCTGGAACTGCTGATGGGACCCAAACACACCCATCCATATACCTTTAAGGATAACAGCTTTCACCATTGATTTTTTTTTTCAAAGTTTGTTTTATTCTAGTTTGGCTTTGGGTTTGGAAAACAACATTAAATACATTTATGAGTCTAATGTCACATTTGGATAAGATGTAAGTCTAATGTGACGTTTGGCACCCAAACATGTGAGCAACAAGGAGGAGGGCCATTCTACCCTTCTTCATTGATCACATTGATCATCACATTCTGACCTTAGCAGAAGCAACAGCATGATGAGCAGCCTTGACATGGAGCTCTTGCCCATGAGGGAGAAGCAGTCATGGCTGTGAAAACAATCTGCTGCTACTGGTGCTATTGCTGTTACCTAGTGGTGCAGTGGGTAAATGCTGGTACTGCAGCCACAACATTGTAAGTTTAATCCTAGAGGAGGGCTCCAAGGTCCACTCAGCCTTCCATCCTTTTTCAGGTTGGTAAAATGAGTATCCAGCTTGTTGGGAGCAATTGGCTTACATGTTGTAAACCACTTAGGAAGTATTAGCTCACTAAAAAGTGGTATAGAAATGTACTTGTTATTGCTACTGCTATATTGTTACTTCCTCATGGACAGGAGCTCCCAACATTCCTGCTGGGTCAGAACAGGGTGGCCCTGTGATCAACAAAGAGGGTGTAAAGGGGGGTGACTTGTTCGGACCTCAGAAGAAGCAACATCATTCTAGGCTGGGTCTCATGGGCCCATGTGGAAGTGACAGTACAGCAGTGGACAGCAGGGCCAATGCAGTGTCAGTCCAGCCAGCCCTTGTTTACAGCAATGCAGCATCACATTGGATTAGACCTGGTGTATGTGATCATAATTGTGGTTGGTCTGAAGCCAGTCTGGGCATAATAGTACAGATTGGCCCTAGATTAAGTGGCCACTATAGTCATGGATATGTCTTTTAATATGATTGTTACTGAAAAGATATCAATGCAGACATTGTAGGTGGGGACACGCAATGGAAAAGCCATTTCTCTAGACACCTGTGTTTGGAAACTATTTGGAAACTTCAGTGTGTGCAAATCCTACAGCCAGAATGCTGACTGGGGCCAGTTATAAGGACCACATAAATCCCTTGTTAAAACAGCTTCACTGGCTGCCAGTTTGTTTCTGGGCAAAATTCAAAGTGCTGGTTATGACTTATAAAGCCCTAAATTGCTTAGGTCAGGATTATTTGAGAGACCATATCTCCCCATACCAGCTAGAGCCCTAAGATCTTCAGAAGAAGGCTTTCTCTCGGTCCCAGCACAATCACAGGCTTACCTGATGAAGAAATGAGAGAGAGCCTTCTCAGTGGCTGCTCCTGTCCTCTGGAATGCCCTTCCATGCGAAGCAAGGCTGGCCCACTCCTTGCTTGCCTTTCATCAGCAAGCAAAAACAGCTTTATTCAAGCAGGCTTTTAATGTATAATCATAGGATGGCTTGGCTATTTGTTATATAGGGTGGGTATCATGGTTTTAGTGTGGTTTTAATAGTTAATATTTTAATGCAACTTTATATTGTTTTAAGATGAGATTTTACCTGTTTTATTGTAATATGTTTTTAGAATTTTATTTGTGAGCCACCTTGGGTCCCTCCTCCAGGGAGAAAGGCAGGATATAAATCAAATAAATTAATAAATTACACAGCATGGATTTCCATTTTCCATCATTCCACTGAACCCCCATCTACAGTCCACCGTGCAATATCATGTCAGGCTCATGTCAGGTTCTACAAGTTCCCCTTATCTTTCCCAGAGCCTTTCAAAACCACAAGAGATTTCTTCATTAAACAAATGGTAAAAACCAACTGCATGAGCAGAACTCTCCCTATGTTTCTTTATTGATTAGTCCTAGCAAGAGGGAGAAGAGGCAACAGCTCAAGCATCTGACGCTGGGTGAGAGGGTGGTAACATCAGCCTCCCACTAGTTCCTCATTAAGTTTCCAGTGGCTTCCCTCCATTAGAAGACAGAGCTTTGGCAGACACCCTTCCTGGGCCTCCTCAACTAGCCTATCATTTCATATATGGTAGAGTTCCCATCTTCATTGTTGAGATAAAACTCAATTGTTAGTCCTGTCAATTTCTGTCCACAGAAAGGGTCAGGGACACTATCTTGCCCTTTGTTCCGGGCAGAAACTGTCTTATGATGTCTCTGATCAAACATACATGCTTCATTTTCCCTGCATATTCCAGGGAAATGATTCCAGTTTACCTTGAAAAATCAAGAATTTCACTCACTGAAGCCAGAAAATAATATTGTCAACACCTGACTAGACACAATCCAGGTAGTAATCTGAACAAAACTTTAAAACAAAACATGAATAAATGTGTGACAGAGGTTGCAGCTGTTTTACATTTCTCACAACATTAACTTTTTAGCAATTCCCTTCCTTCTTACAACACAGATTGTGTTAAAGGGCAATGTGATTAGGAACCAATCAGGGCTGAAGTCTTTCTTGAACAAAGGAAAATAAGATTAGTCATGAGCACTGGGTTTGCCTCGGTTGAACCAGCATGCTACAACTGGGGAAAATAAACTCAAAGGATTGCTTCGATGTACCAAAAAAAATAGGTGGTTTACACCCTCAGCAGACAACAAGCCCTTTTGTACTTTAGACAGATAATCACATCATTATGCTAAATTATAATCTATAAGAACATAGTATGTCTAAATGATGAAAATTTAGCACCATGCTGAAAATTGTAAATCATTTTATGCTAACTGTCAGCAGGAGGACTATTAATTCATATTGTTTCAATCCTAGTAGCAGGAACAGACACCTTCCTCCCAGTCATCTCTTTGCACATTTGGTGTCATTATAATGATCACACTATAATCCCAAAGTCATAAAGATGAGTAAAACACAACTAAACTTATTTTAAAAAAAGAGAGGGGGGGGGATATAAGCATACAATTTGAGAGTCAGTATTACTGTGGGGACTTTACCATTGTGGGCAAAAATGTCCTTATAGGGCATTCAGACTAGAAAGAGAAGACTGATGCCCAAGATGTTATTTGAAGTAGAACCAACCTTTAGAAGAGGAGGAGGAAGAGGAGGAGGAGAGCAATAACAACAGCACACCCTTTTGAGGGATCAAAGCACTGAGGCACTTCATCTTTAAAAGTAGATACATTCTCACATTAATGTTGTTTGATTTCACCTATCTTGGAAAATTGCTCTCACATAGATATTTGTAGAGGCTGAATAGTTCCCTCTTAATTGGATTAGCCTGACAGGGGAGGGAGGGAGGTATATCACAGTTTGAATATACATAAGCGTTTATATTTATGGATGCAAATCATAGAATCATAGAGTTGGAAGAGATCACAGGGGGCATAGAGTCCAACCCCCTGCCATGCAGGAACATTAACGAAAGCACCCCCAACAGATGGCTGTCCACTTTCTGTTTAAAACATCCAAAGAAGGAGACTCAACCACATGCTGAGGATTTGTATTTATAAATATTTGTATTTACATTAATATTTGCATTTACAAATATTAATGTGTAAATACTAGCTGCAAATCTAATGAGTATGGCACATTTCAGACTTCGTTATTAACAGCCGACTCACATCCACTACACAATACCAATTTTTTATTACATTTCTGCTTTTTTAATTCCTATGACACAGCTCATCTAAGCTGCTCAAAACTCCAGTTTTCTTTCTTCTCCTTCTTTATGACCTGACCATTCTGTATTTCCATCCCTTATATTCTCAGATATAACACCTGAATGAAGAAAAACAGTTTTTCTATGACCTATGCTACAGGCGCTGAGCTTGTGTCTCTCTATTTCAAATCTAGTACATAAACCATTGAATTATTTCTCTCAAAAAGTAATTACTGTTTTTAAAAATGATACAAACTCTGAAATAGAGTGGCAGAAAATATGCAATAATTAATATGTTGACTTTCCATAATTAAATTGCAAATGTATAATATTTACAATTATCATTTGCATGAAATCCCTAGATTTGGGGGGCCGGACTATGACAACTTAATAGAAATCAAATTCATGGCCCCTCCTCTCGATCTACCACCTGAATCTGGCCCTTTCCCCTGCCTGTCGGGACGAGCATCTCTGTATGTTGAGCCCTTTATGTGCATATAACAGAAATTATAAAATTTCTGTTATATGCACATAAATTATAAAAGGATTAGGGTTGCTAGATTTCTGGCCTTGGCCTTGAGACTCCAGTTTTCATAGGTCATTTCCAGGAAGGAGACAAGGATGCAAATTCTCCAGATTGGGGGGGGGGGGGGGGGGAGTGTGTGCCAGTGGATCAGCTTCAGCCAAGTTGAAATAACTTGTGTGCAGATCTCCAGTTCAACTGGCATGGCAGCAACAATTTTCAAGGCTTAAATTATCTATTGCTAAAACAGACTCTTCACAGGGTCTATGTATTTTTTTAGTTAGCTTCCCTCCCAGTTGTTTTAGCAATAGACCTCACCCTCTTCTCTGTATCATCCTGCTCTATTAGAAGCAGGTAGGATAGATCTTTAATCTATCCTACCTGCTTCTAATAGAGCAGGATGATACAGAGAAGAGGGTGAGGTCTATTGCTAAAACAACTGGGAGGGAAGCTAACTAAAAAAATACCCATCTCCCTAAGTAGGTGAGAAAGGTTTGTCCTCTCATTTACCTTAAGAGTTTTGTCTTAATTCGTAACAAGAACATACATTATCTGTATGTGTTTGGATGATAAGCTGTAGGCAACTGTGATTGGTATTTGACACACAACATTTAATGACATCACCAGGAGCTCTCCAAAGATTTCAGGTTTTGACCCAGAAAAACCTCAGGGTCTAGGATAACCCTTAACTGGCAACCGTAATATGGATGGATTATGCCTTAAATGAGTTTATTTAATTTCATTTATTCTAGCCACATAATTTCTCTCTGAAATATATTAAAGTTTACTAACACATATTCAGAAACTTACCTAATCAAAGGAAGCAGTTGAAGATATGCTGAGTAGACAAGATATAGAATTCAGCAGTTTAGTCTTCAGGGTGGGGGAGAATAATATTATAATGCCAAATAACTAATACCACAGAGAATAGGATTATAGCAAACAACAGCACAGATTACAATTCAGCAAGGCCACATTGTGTATAAATGCAGGAAATATTACAGTGAGAAGTATTAACAGGAGTGCAGCATGCAAAACAAGCAAGATAATTATTTTGCTCTTTTTGACACTGATTGGCCTCAACTGGATTATTGCATTCAGTTGGGGGCAAAACATGTTTGAAAGGACACACAAATTGGAGTAGGTTCAGAGGACAACAAGGAAAAAATGATAAAAGGTTTGGGAAAATAGGATCTGCGAGGAAAGGGTAAGTGATTTGAAAATGTTCTGTCTAGAGACAAGAGGACTGAAGGGAGACGTGACCCATCTACAAATTCCCAGAAGGTTGCCTTAAAGGAGGAGGATAGAGACCAATTACTCTCATTAGCAAATGAGAACAAAGCAAGAACTAATAGGCTTATTTGGCTGCAAAGAAGATTTGAGCTGAATATGAACGACAACCATAAGCCATTAGAAGCAGAAAGAAAAGAGTGAACACAGTAAGCAGAGCCTTCACAATACACATGTCTGGTTTGCTCAAAAGCATCTTAGTGGCTGATACCATATATTACAAGTGAAGCTCAGTTTTATTATCTCGTGTACATTTGACCAGAAATGCCAGTTATTTGCTGGCAAACAGACTCTTGTGGATATTACATTTTCAGGACTGCAACAAAAAACAATGTGTGAAGAAACATTTAGCTGAGACTAGGGAGCTTATCACTCCACTAAAATAAAGCATCTTATCTCTCCCAGATGCAGTGGCTCAAGTGGTTAAGACACTGTCTCTATCAATTGCAAGATCGACAGGTTGGCTGTTCGAGGCCCAGATGCTGCATGGGGTGAGCGCCTGTCATTAGTCCCAGCTTCTGCCAACCTAGCAGTTCAAAAGCATGAAAATGCAAGTAAATAAATATGTACCACTTTGGTGGGAAGGTAAACAGTGTTCTGTGCAATCGTGCTGGCCACATGATCACAGAGTAGTCTCTGACAACGCTGACTCTTTGGCTTAGTAACGGAGATGAGCACTGCCCCCTATGGTTGGACACAACTTGACAACCTTCTCAATGGGGAATACCTTTACCTCGCCTGAACTGAATTTTAATTTGGGCTGCATCCAAATACTATCACAAGGATTTTGCTGCTGAAACTTCTGCCCAAATCCACCCCAGGTTAAACCAGGTCCCTGTGGCATTCAGCATGTCTCTTTTAGAAACCAGGAGTTTTCTGACTTTGAAAAAAGAAAATGGCTGCTGGAGCTGGAACAAGGGCTGGATGCAGGCTGGATTCTGCCGGTGGTTTTGGAGGCAAAATCCCTGCAATAATATCTGGATGCAGCCCAAATTCAAATTCAATTTGGGAGAGGTAAGACACTTTATTTAATGGAGTGATTAGCTCCTAAGATAAAGGACTGATCCATATTTCAGGTTCCACTTTTCGTTACCCATGCAACCATTCCCTAGTGGTCAAACTCTAGTTAAACTAAGTATTGAAATAGGAATTCACTGGTCTTCTCTACTTTCACCAACTACCACCAACTACCAACTACCACTAACACTTTGTGAAATGCTAGAGACATAGTGGTGTGAACACTGGACCATTACTCTGGAGATCAGGATTTAAATCCCTGCTCAGCTATGGAAATATACTGACTTGTTAGGCAAGCCACACCTTTTCAGCCTCATAGGAAGGCAAAGCAAACTCCCTCTAACAAATCTTGCCAAGAAGACCTCATAATAGGTTCACTTTAGGGTTACTATCAGTCAGAAATGACTTTAAGGTACACAACAACAACAACAAAAGAAAGCTCTCTGGTAGAGAATTCTAAATGCCCCTCACTAAACAACAAACCATAGACTATTGTCATGGCAGTTAAAGTGGAAGCAGTATTATAACAGTGTAGTGTGAAAGGGCCCTTAGACAGTAGCTGGCCTGCTTATCTTGGTATGAAATGCAACTATGGCTTAGCATTCCTAATTGAAACCAGCCAACTGAATGCATTCTCCCCTCCCCCCAGAAGTTCATGTGGATTACTGTTCAGAAATGTGCTCCCATCACCTTAGAGACAATGCTTTGCAACAGGGGCTTCACATTACAGGGAAGAAGAGCAAACTCTTTGAACTACTTTTTTCTTGGGTAAGTTGACTCTATGGATGTCTGATAGAGCTGCAGTGTACAGTGATTACCAAAAAGGTATTTATACCCCAGTCAAAAGGAAACTTGTCTTTTACAATAGTGCTATATAGATTCTGCAACAGGTAACCTTCTAACATTCCAAGGGATGCTGCATGTTTTGCCTGGAAACTTCCCAGTCAGGAGATTATTAGGATAATTTCCCATTTCATAAGTGAAGAGAAAGAAATTGGAAGAACTGGCGATGAGCTATTGCGGCAGGAGCACTTCTACCTGGTAATTTAGGATTGCATGACTAGAATGTATAACAATTGTAAGCAAGCCTTCCAGGTGTGAAGATTGGCATGGCACTAACCTAGATACATTTAATGTTCAGTTCAAGACAAAAATATAGATGCAAGCCCCATCTGTCTTCCTTGAATTTATATAGAAAGATATGACACTGTTTTCTATAGTAATAAAGCAACTAATGTTATTTTACTTTAGTACTCAAAAGAGTCACTAAATGAAATGAGGGAGAGGTAAGATGCTGCTAGAAATATTTCCTGACATTGCTTACTGTAGAATATATATTCATCTGGAACTGTAGTTAAAAATATCAATAGGTTCATGAGTTTTATCTGCATTTCCCCCTCTTCTCTTTAAGCTTTACTGCTTCAGTGATGGCAGTAATAGAAGGGAAGCATATTTGTTTTTTCTAACTGTCACTGATGACACAGATAAGCAAAATGGATGTGGGTGTTTCTGTTTTGTTTCTCACTAATGAGCCTTTTCAAGTATTTTTGTAATGAAATGAATTTGACATTCAAAGTGTTTATATCCATTTCCCTTAGTGGGGTTGCTATGAAGAAGAAAAATATCTATAAAGCATATGCAGAAAGGGAAGGGATTGAGGGAAAGCATCCTGACTCCAATAAAGGCCTAAAGGAATTTGAGCCATTAATTATCCAAAGGCCATAAAGGGATGTACATCAACAGATAAATTATCACACACATTGCAGACATTTTATATGACAGCAGCTGTTGGCTCCAGGGCTTTGACAAGGAACCTCAATATCTGAGGTGGTAGCATCATTTCATATCCAAATCTCAGAGCCCATTTTAAACAAACAAAACACAGTGATGTGCCAGATCAACCACTACGTCTGGTAAGTAGTAGAAAGCTTATGGACAAATGAGGTTTGGTACTAAAAACTACATTTGCAGGAAGTTTAGGAATCAAAGAAGATTTGAGAAGAAAAGAGTTTCAAGATGAATTTATTAAGAGGTAAGTATCCAGTGGCAGTGAATGGAGAGGTATATACCATATATACATGTCAAGTATTTTTATCAAGGATGTCTAATCGTGTGAGGGGAGAGCACATAAGAAGCCCAGCATTTGAATTATTGTGCTAGGTGAACTATAATTTCCATTTTTAAATAACTAGAGCTCAAAACGTTTGAGCCATTCTGAGCTAGCGTCTTGCTGGATCAGTGTGAAAGATGACCTAGGTCATTTTTCACAAAAAGAAAGATCTTACATCTGCTTTGTTGTGCATAGCAAGGATATAGACAGCATGGACATGGAAGAACTTATAAAGTTTGTCCATTAATTGCTTTAAACAGAGTTTGGACCCACACATTCTCAGAGAAACTGAATCCGTCAGTTTAATTCTGTTCGGTGCAAAAGCATACCTCATTCCATTTGCATCGGCACAAAGGACTCGCACGCATTGTTATGGGTAAAACACTGTAGGCCACAACTTTATTCGTACAGGGTCGTAACAAATTAACCATTTTCATTCTAAGAATATTACTAAACATTTATATCAAATATTATTTGGCGCATGTGTACCAGCGATTAAGCTACTCG
>JAIPUX010001232.1:22592035-22612288 GCA_020142125.1 Phrynosoma platyrhinos
GCCTGTAGAGCCCGGTCTAGGTGCTTCAATTCTTCTTCCAAGAAGTGGCGTTCACAGATGCGTTTTGCCTGGTCTACCAGTGTGCTTCTTTTTTGTCCTGGGTGATGGTTAGAGTTCTTGTGCAGGTATATGTCTGTATGTGTGGGTTTTCTGTATACTGTGTGTCCCAGACATTGGTTTGGTTTGCGGATGACTAGGACATCTAGGAATGGCAGTGAGGCAGTTATGTTGTTGTTATGTGCCTTCAAGTCATTTCTGACTTACAACTGGCTGTTGTACTTTGGCCATATCATGAGAAGCATCACTCACTAGAAAAGATAATAATATTTGTTATATAAGATATTTGGTAAGATGGTTCCTAATTGACAAAGGGGTCAGGAAAGGCTCCATACTATCACCCTATCTGTTCAATCTGTATGCTGAAAATATTGTACACAGAACAGGCTTAGACTCAGAGCAGGAGGAGTGAAGATACAACATTAACAACCCAAGCTATGCAGAAAACAACCTGGAACCAACCTAGAACAATTACTGAAGAAGGTCAAGGAAGAAAGTGCCTCAGTAGAATTAATGCTGAACATTAACAAAACAAAAATAATGACCATGACGAACTACAAGAATAGATAATGAGGAAATTGAAATGGTCAAGGAATTTTCATATCATGGATCAAATATTGATCAAAACAGGGATTGCAGCCAAGAAATTAGAAGAAAAAATAGGAATGGAAAGGGCAGCTAGGAAGGGAATGGACAGGATTCTAAAGTGTAAAGATATAAATCTGGACACCAAAGTAAAGATTGTTCCATCACCATGTACAGAGTTAAGATGTGGTGCTGGAGCAGAGTGATGAGAATACCATGGACAAACAAGAAGATAAACAAATGGATTCTAGAACAGATCAAACCTGAACTATCGTTGAAAGCCAGGATGATTAAACTAAGGTTGTCATACTTTGGCCACATCATGAGAAAGCATGAATCATTAGAAAAAACAACAATGACAGGAAAGATAGAGGAAAGTAGAAAGAGAGGGCAGCCACATGGCAGATGGTTGGATTCAAACAAAGAGTCCATGGGCTTCAGGACCTGAGCAAAGGAGTGGCAGACAGGAGGTCTTGAAGATGTCTCATCCACAGGTTCACCATGAGTTAAGGTTGTCTCAAGGGCAGTTAACAACAACAGTAAGACAGAAAGCTGTAATAAAAGAAAAAAAACTGCATCCCAGATGACTAGACTTAATCAAGGTAGCCATGACTGACCTGAGCAGACTGTTGAGGGTAGGATAACCTGAGGCTCTCTTATTCATAGGGTTATCATAATAAGCCAAAGTTGACAAATTAACAACAACAAAAAACCAAAGATGGGCAAATTGTGTCAGGTCTAGGAGCCAATTTTCTGCTCCTGGGGCTGTCTAGGGGCTACCAAAAAAACAAATAACCACCTGAAACACCAGAAGACTACTGTGTATTAAAATGTGTGCTTTGTGAAGTTAAACAAGGCAGGGGGGCTGAATCATGTTTAAAAGGTGAATTGCTGCTCTTGGAGATTTCTGGGAGAGGTAATTCATTCCTCCCCATTTCTTGGCACAAAAAAAAGTAAGTCCAGAGAGTCTGCAGTGGGCAAGAGCCACAACAGCAGCCTCGGAAAGCCACAAAAACAGCATTGGAGAACTCAAGGTTTGACTTTGCCCAGCCATGATTTGCATATATGTCAACTTTAATAGCACTGAATTCGAATGTAAGGTACATTCCAGCACAGGAGGAAACAGTAAGTCCTTATTATTGCTGTTGGGTTTTGTGTTTTTTTTAAAAAAAAAAAAAACTTAACAGACTCTCTCAAAGTAACTTTAAAGGAGCTGAATTCTAAAAGGAACCCTTAGATTAGCATCTTTTGATAAAGTAATTTTCAGCAAATTTTAATTTCCTTCCTGCCAAGCTCCTTTGTGTTTCCGTAACTGACACTCCAAATGAAGAAAGGACTTGAAGAGATTGATTTCAGGAGCACCTTGCATTTCCTGTTCCTACTTTATAAGGACAGAGCTGAGCAAGTGCTGAAACAAAAAGTGTTGTGGTTTTGTGGCTAGGAGAAGAACAGGGTTGGCGGGGGGGGGGGGATATTTTGGATTTCATTTTTTTAATCTATTTTTTAATATTAGGAAAGGCAATCTATAATCTTGTTTTTCTTTTCCAGATATAAATGAGGTAAAACACAATATTCCCCCTAATCATTTTTAACATCCCACATTGATAAGGATTATGTACAAAAATAACAAAGATAAGCCTATTTATTTATTAAAACTGTGTTGTGTTGACTAGGAAACACCTTTATTTTATATAGCACATGTTTCTTCTTTCAAGGAAATGCACACCACCTTGGCTCATTATTTCCATATTAAATATAAGTCTTCCAGCCTACTATGTGAAAAAAATAAATTCAACAGCTAGATATAATTAATGGCTATAAATATTTCCACTGTCCATATAAAGGCATAAGTAGTTATTGACCTGAAAATTTATTTAGCTCAATAGAATTCAGTGGAGCATTGCATTTGTCACCATGTCAATTTTTGCAGAAGCATCCTTTCAGAGGCTCAAGGGCTACATGCTATGGCAGTGATTGGTTGAGTCTGAACACCTATCCATACATACATGGATAAGTTTACCTACCCACCCATTCCCTGCCATTTTTCAGCATGCAGGTATAGGGAGAGTTAAATCTTGCCTCCTAGCTCTCTGGGAGTTAGAACTGGAGCCCATCCCAACCCAAGTGATCTCAGCTACATGACCATTCTTTTTTGGAGGGAGAGGGGATTCAGTCTTTAACTGCCTCAGTTAGCAATAAGATTGTAGTCCATAAAAACATTGAAAACTTCAGCTAAAGAAAACTTGTTAGTTTTTAACGTGCCACAGAACTCTGTTGTCTGCTGCAAGAGACTGACACAGCCACAGTGCTGCAAATTTCAGTTGCAAATGTGAGACTTGGCGTGCATCTGTAGAAATAATGCAATGTGACACCATTGTCAATATCATGGCAGATTCTCCCAGAGAATCCTTGAATTTCTAGTTTTGTGAGGCACCAGCAATATTTATCAGAGAAGGCTAAAGACCGTGTAAAATTACAAATCCCAGGATTCCATAGGACGAAGCTACAGCACTTAAAGTGGTGTTAAACTGCGTTATTTTTACATTGTAGCAGTGGTGTCACTGGAGGGTGCAGGAGGTGCAGACAGCACTGGGTGACATCCCAGAGGGCATTGACACTTGGACAGGGGACCCTGCCCCTCCTTGCTATGGTGAAGTTTTCCTCAGGAGAACCAAGCTGCAGCAAGGACCTGGGCTGAGCACACACATGCCCGCTGCCCTTCCTTGGCACAGCAAGAAGGGGGAGGGGGAGGCACCCATTCAATCTAGAGTCTGATCTTACTGTTCTGTATGTACTGCTCCCTACAGGACAACACAGGAATAATTTGCTTACAGGTTCCCCATGATGTATTACATCTACTAAAAAAAAAACCCCTGAAAAATGCTACAGAAGATTTAGCAACAGCAAGGACAGATTGTACTATGTGGAAACACAACTTTCCACTCCATCCTGATAGTGACATCACAGAGGGTTGTGATTCTTATGATGATTAATTTATAGGAGTGAATTTTAAGTTGGAAAGGCAAGACAATGAGCATGATAGGGGTCTGAAGAATATTCTGGTCCTGTGTGCGGACAGCAGCAAAACATGGAAAACACATAATGAAATATGACTTTTCTTTCTGACAGTATCTAGCAGCATTTATACCTTAAACATTATACTAAAATGCAAATTGCAAATGTTATATAACTATTTGTTTATTTGTATTTTTACAAATTCCTCAGATAGAGACAGCTAAAAGCCTTTCCACACAGAACACTACATACAAATACTATTTAAATAAGAATTCTAAAATCAAAGACATATAATACAATATAGTGAAAACATCAGTTAAAAATGCACTGAAATATTTTCATATACTCTCAAAGCTTGTACAAATAAATGTATTTTCAACT
Organism: Phrynosoma platyrhinos; assembly: GCA_020142125.1. NCBI lineage: Eukaryota > Metazoa > Chordata > Lepidosauria > Squamata > Phrynosomatidae > Phrynosoma > Phrynosoma platyrhinos. The sequence continues at coordinate 22,596,074 of JAIPUX010001232.1, forward strand.
GACTCCCCAACAAAAACTGTAGAAACAACTGGATCCAAATGGAAGTGTTCCATATGTTTATATATAATATTAGATGATTGTAATATGTTGTGTGCTGCCTTGAGAAGTTTAGTCCTGATAGTCAGTTTATAAATACAGAAAAATAAAGTAAATGAATGCAATGTGTTAATTAATATGACTTGATATAATTCAGCCAGCCATAATTCTTTAAATCTGTTGACATCATCGACAGTGAAAAGGAGCAAAAATTATACACACACACACACACACACACACACACACACACGGTATATATATATATATATATATATATATATATATATATATATATTCTTCAGACAAATATATTTATAAGAGACAGTGTGTGGAGGGAAAAGCAGTGGAAGAAATAAGTTGTTCTTGGAAAGATTAGAAAGCATAATTTTCTTTTTAAATGTAGCAATAAAATAAATCTTGTGCTCATATTGTTCTTTCCCCACCTCACAACTTAAGTATAGGATTACAGTTCTTTGCACCCAATTCTCAAAAGTCACTTTCTAACAAGAGAACAGTTTTTAGCAGACTAAGGGCCTTTGCAGACTGCCAGAAATAGTGCAAATTGAGTCCATTTTAACTGCCCTGACACAGTGCTGGAGAATCATGGAAACTGTAGTATATTGTGGCACCAGAACTCTGACAGAGAAGGTTCAGTGTCTCAGAAAAACTACATTTCCCATGATTCCCTAGAACTGAGCCAGGGCAGTTAAAGTGGACTCAATTTGCACTATTTCTGGCAGTCTGCAAAGGCCCTAAGAAGCTTATCACATTACCTTTTAAGTCGACATCAGCCTACCGGGATGCAGCCGGGACATAGCATGGAAGCGGGAATTATCATCTGAGTTTTAATAGTGTCTGGTTGAGCACAGCTGGGTCCTGAGCTGCAGTCGCCCAGCAGATTCGGTGACGAATTACAGTGATAAAGCCCTATGCTAGACCAATAGCCTGAATCTAAGGCATATACTTGTGAGAAGCAATAGTCCTCTGTCATTCTCTCTAGGTAACACATAATGAGAGAGCATGGCACTGGCTATATCTATCATAATCACATTTCTGTGCTCTTCCTCCTTTTCCTTTCTTATTTTGGCTTGGCTTTTTATAAGGAACAGTCATGTAAATTGAATGACAACACACATGAAAACAGCCTTTTCATCATACTTCCATGAAGTTTAGGATCAAGGGGCAATGATTTCTCTAAGTTTTTGTACAGTTTTACACTGTGGTGGATAATAAGCCTTAACTAATGGCTAATGGAGCACCCCAGGGAATTCCAAAAGAAAATTGGCATGAGCTTTATAGACTATAGCAAAGCCTTTGACTGCATAGATCATAAAAGCTATGTTAGATGGATGGACTCTATTAAGGAGATCACAGGAATAGAGTTGCAGGAATTAAGCAGAGCAGTGGAGGACAGAGGGTCTTGGAGATGTCTCATCCACAGGGCCGCCATGAGTCGAGATTGATTTGAGGGCAGTTAACAACAAAAAAATGGGTTTTGACACCTCACTGTTACTCTATTCAAAAGAATGTGCATTGCACACTTTAACTCTTGAGTTGGAAGGACTAAAGAAACCAGACTGTATATTTTAATTTTGCTAAATGAATGAAAGACAGACATCAGCATTTTGCACTGGATGGGAGAAGCTACTAAGATGTTTATGAGCTCCAGAAGCAGTTTCCACAGTGGCAGTTTGAATTAAGCATTGATGTAGGCCTATGACAGACTACATACTTCCTGTTCACCCATAATCTTTGGACTTTTGTGAATAATTTTTTTATTACAAAAGGCATTCTGTCTCCTCATTCCTCACAAAAAAGCAGATTTGAGCTAGTACTGTTTCTAGAACATCTTACCATTCACTGCAGGGAAGCAGAGAATGCAAACAACTCCCATATATCCACCAACCCAACCCCCAAAAATCCTGAGAGTATGTTAGACATCCCTATAAAATTCCAGGAGTCTGCAGCTTTGGGCAAGAAGTATGCCTGCAACAAAATGTAGCAAGGAATATTGGCTAAAATAATACTGTTTTGGAATCAGCCTAAAACACAGGGTATAAATTAGGGCTTGAGGATGTTTGACCCTCTGGTTATTTTGGACTTCAGCTCCCAGAAATCCTAGCCAGCATGGCTAATGGTAAGGGATTATGGGAGTTATAGACCAAAATATCTGAAGGGCCAAAGGTTATCTAGCCCTGATATAAATAAATGAAACAAAGAATGCAAAACTGTCATCATTTGAAGGGCTTCCCAGGAGGAAACACATTGAAGATACTCCCCTTAGTGGACAGAAAGGAATGTTCATGGTAGGAAAAATTCCACCACTGGAAGTCTGCTTGAGTGGGCAAAAGTCATGGTAGCATCCTGCTCCATCTTTGGGACTCCAGCAGCAGTGGGGACATCAGAAGAAAACAATGTTTTAGAGGTGTCAAAAGCAGATTAGAGAATGCCATGAATTTGCCAGATCCAAAATTACCCTTCTCCTCAACATAAAACTGACAAGGGGGTACATCTGAATGAGTATGGTAAAGTAATAATTATCAGTTGGAAGTTATTATGGTATATTGATGAAATTATGTCAGTGTCACCATTCATCCCTAAGTGCATGATGCTGAGAAAATCATCTTTGTGTCCTTTATTTTTGTTACAGGTTGTACCAGAAGTGACTAGAGTGTAAGATGGAAAGGACTGAGGCTCACAGAGTGATAAAGTTCCTGCATTTGAAGGGTAATTGTGCCCGGCAAATTCATGATGAGATTATAGTTGTTTATGGAAATGATTGCTCAACTTATGACACTATTGTGAGGTGGAAAAAGAATTGCCAAACTAGTCACATGTCCCTCACAGATGAGCCAAGACCTGGAAGACCATCACTGACAGACGATGTAGCCACAGCGAAGAAAGTGGTGTGTTTAATCCTGAAAGATAGACAAGCAACCATCCAAATGATCATGAATGAAATTGGTCTCAGTTATGGTAGTGCGTGGAAAATTATTCATGCACATGTCTAAGCTGTCTGCACACTGGGTTCCACATTTGCTAACTCCTTGCCAGAAACAAACAGCTCACTCATCTCAAGTTACAGTTAACAAAGCAAGGGCATGTGGCTTTGAGATCTTGCAGCATCTACCTTATTTTCCCACCCTTGCACCAAGTGACTTTTTCATTTTCCAAAAATGAAAAATCCATTGCGGGGTCACTGATTTGACGACACAAATGATGTCATTCATGAAGTGGAAGAGTCGTTTAAGGCGCAATATGCAGCTTCTACAATAACAGTATTTGGAGGATCAAGAAATGCTGGGGAAAATGTATAAATCTGAATGGTGACTACGTAGAGAAAAGTTAACTACAAATCAAAACAAACTTTCTGTCAATTTTTTTAAAGGCTACAATTAAAACTTTATGATACCCCTCATACAATGGTGTGCCACAGCTGAAGGAAGGGTAATGAACAAATAAAAAGACTGCCTTCCAACCTGGTCAGCGAAAGCTCAAGTGGACTTGAGACTTGACAGTACATACTCCACTTGACTCTCCATCTCTCCCTCCCACCCCATAAATTTGCTCTGTACACTACAAAAATAACAGAGCATACAAAATTTAGAGAGTATTTGGCCAGGCAAGGCAAACAACATGTTGGAGTCTTGAGAAATGTTAAAAGATTAGTGAAATCTCCTGAGGTGAAATGTCACATAGGTAAGCAGTCTTTTGGAAACATAAACCCAGCTTGTTTTACTGGCCTAGTAGGGAGGGGGATATATATTATAAATAAACATCAGCTATTTGTTTTAAAAAAAACACCAACATGACAGGAGACATTAGACAGAGAAAATTAAATGTGGGTGTGAGAAGCACCACACACAAGCATGCACATATGTAATTAAACCTTTAAAGTACAGCTGAGCGATTTTCTTATCCCAGTCCAAGATTTATTAATACACATGTCAATGTCAAATCTAATAAAGACACTGTGTTAATTGTAATTGTAGTGCCAGCTGCTAACACCTGTCAAGGTATTCCTGGTGCAGAATATGCTCATTGTGTACGAGCTCAATGACAGCCTTGAGAACAAGTGGCAGCCTTTTGTTTCCGGACTCTTGATTTCAAAACTTGGTTTAAGTGTCAAATGAGTTGCTTGCTTTATATCACTAAAACCATTAGATGTGACACTGTTTTGCACAAATGGAAGCCCACGCTCAAGAAAGGCCCACAAGAAAAATAACATGGGAATTACTCATCAGTACTGACAAGCAGAGCTGCCACTGGATTTTGCCTAAAGCAAAATCTGAGGTCAATTTCAAGGACCCTGCTGTGGCAAGATGCATTATTCTTAAGCATCTAATACAACAAAATGCTAACAGCTCTTACCCATGGACTTGCAGTCAAGAGCAGCTCATTATATTTTATATTGCAAGCATTAAAAGTTCAGCACTTTGCAAAACTACTTAAGCTAAACCAGGGGTGGGAATTATGTGATACCCCCAGATGTTGGTAGATTACAAGTCTCATCATTCCACATCATTGAATATGCTAGAGAGACTTGCTGGCATTGGCATTGACAGAGAAAGGAATACACCATTCCTGCCACTGGTATAGGCAGTTATAGCAAGTGGGATTTCCTGGCTGTGGAAGTAAAAATGACTAATGGCTTTTTTGGTGTCATTGTTCTCAATCCCATTGAATGATGGGATCTGCACTCAGGTTGGGATGAGGAACCTGTCCTTCCAGAAGTTGCTTGAAACTATGGCTCCCATGATCCCTGGCCATCAGTCATGCCAGTTGAGGCCAATGGGAGATGGAGTCTAATGACATCAGGAGGGTTGTAGGTTCTCCACTCCTGGTTTAAAGATTCCACTTGAAGCCAAGCAATTCAGTCTCTTTATTTTCAACAGCTGCAGAATTGCTTTGGGTCTTTACACACACACACTTCTACTTGGTCCTTCTTTACAAGATGATGAAGCATGATTCTCAGAGCAGATAAAAACTGTAGCCAGTGCTGAACCAAAGAGTTCTGGCATGACAGATTGTGTTCTATTTCTCCTAAAGAACGTTTCACATTTTTCACCAATGTCAGGTGCCCTTTTTCAGAACTATATTTCCATGTGTTTGCATAGCAGTGTCCTTTAATCATGACATGACTAATTATGCTCTGTAGTGTCTTTATCATGGCATTGGCCCACAAAGCTGATAGGGAAAACATTCATGTAATTTTCGATTAAAGGTCTATACTTGTGGGGGTCTTACTGAAAGCAGTGAATGACATCAGAGGCAGGAGCCCCCCTCCCCACCCACTGGTTCCAGCAGTAGCAAAAATAGAGAATTTAGACTTGTAATTTTTAATTATGTTTCTTCTCAAAGGAAGCAGTAAGAAAACTTCAGCAATTACCTTCCTTCTGCAAGAAAGTTTTCAAACACTATACAATATTCAAAGATTATTCTCAATTTTGGAATTATTATGCACAAAACTCTACACAGAAATATTCCTGCAGAGAGAATGCTGTGTTCTACACAAACCAGCTACATGGACATTTTGTGCTAAATAAGTCCTAAACTGTGAAGATTCTTGTTAATCTATTCTTGCAACTCTTCTCAGGGTTTCTCAACACTTGAAAAACATGCTTTTCAGCCTTTAAAAAAAATTCAATTTTTTTTTCTATCCCTGGTAGAAATTTTCCTTCTTTATGAACAACCTGCATCTTTCACTTGTACAAGAGCTTGGAAATATTACTTTATTAAAACTACACCTCCCAGAATCTGACAGCCAGCATGGGTGATTCTGGAATACGAAAATATTGAGTTTTTCCTAATATATATCCCAAATATCTTTCCCCTTCCCCTACCCTGGACAAAGGAACTTGAGAACTTCAGCAGCAGGCAAGGCTCATCTTGAGTCTGAATTAACCATGCAGAAAGTTAATTTACCCCAATCGTCCCCAATTAAATTTGCCACCACAGTAATTCCAGAGTTGGGGGAATTGTCCAGTGTGTCATTAGTCAGATTTCTAGGAACCAGATTTGTTTGTTATAGCCAAATTATTTTAATAATAATTTATAATAAAATTATGCTCAAAACACTGCAATATAGACTCCAACCATACATGGAGAGAGAAATCCCAGAGGTCCAAGCAGGGTTCAGGAAAGGAAGAGGCACAAGAGATCACATTGCAAATATATGATGCACAGCAGGGAGTTCCAAAAGAAAATCAACATTTATTTTATAGACTACAGCAAAGCCTTTGACTGCATAGAGCATGAAAGGCTATGGAATACCCTTAAAGACATGGGAGTGCCAACACATCTGATAGTCCTCATGAGGAATCTGTACTCAAAAGGCTACTGTCAGTACAGAACACGGAGAAACAGAATGGTTTCCAATTGGCAAAGGAGTCAGATAAGGCTACATCTTATCACCCTACCTATTCAACTTATATGCAGAGCATATTGTAAGGAAAGCAGGTTTAGACATGGAAGACGGAGGAGTGAAAATAGGAGGAAGAAATATGAACAATCTGAGATATGCTGACGACACCATAGTACTAGCAGAAAACCTCACAGACCTGGAACAACAGTAAGGAAGATCAAAAAAGAAAGGGCAAAGGCAGGCTTACTGTTGAGCATAAAGAAAACAAAAATAATGACTACAGAAAACTTACACACATTCAAACTAGACAATGGGGAAATAGAAATAGTAAAAGAGTTCTCATATCTGGGATCAAACATTGATTGGAATGGGGACTGAGCCAGGAAATCAGGAGAAGATTAAGAATGTAGAGGGTGGCTATGAAAGAAGTAGAAAAGATCCTAAAATGCAAAGACATACAACTCGACACAAAAGTCAGAATCATACAAGCCATTGTATTCCCTATTACCATATATGGATGTGAGAGCTGGACAGTCAAGAAAGATGATAGGAGGAAAATCAACTAATTTGAGATGTGGTGCTAGACAAGAGTGCTGAGGATTCCATGGACAGCCAGAAAGACAAACAAATGGGTCCTAGAGCAGATCAAGCCAGAAATATCCCTGGAGGCCAAGATGACAAAATTTTGACTGTCATACTTTGGGTAAACCATGAGAAGGCATGAATCATTGGAAAAAACAATAATGTTGGGAAGGGTAGAAAGAAGTAGAGAGAGAGGAAGGCCACATGTTAGATGGATGGACTTTATTAAAGAGATTATGAATATAAGTTTTCAGGAGCTGGGCAGACAGAGGGGCCTGGAGATGTCTCATCAGCAGGGTCACCATTGGTTGAGATCAACACAAAGGCGGTTAACAACAAACAACAAATGCTTTTGACCACATGCTTGAATCAATCCATCCCACCCATATGGAGAACTATAAGCTTGACTTGTGCACATCTTGATTCAAAAGACCTAGTAGAGGCAGGTTTATTTATTTATTTAATTTCTATCCCACCTTTCTCCACAAAGAGACTCAAGGCAGCTCACAAATAAAATTCTTAAAAACAATATCACAATAAAACAATTAAAAACATCAGCCAAAAAATATATATAATACAAACATTAAAACCACAATATCCATATAAAATCTATCCTATAATTTTGCATTATCCATTAAAAGCCTGCCTGAAAAGAGCCGTTTTTGCCTGCTGGCAAAAGGCAAGTGAGGAAGGGGCCAGCCTTACTTTTTGTGGAAGGGCATTCCAGAGGGCAGGAGCAGCCACCAAGAAGGGTCTCTCTCGTGTCCTCATCAGACAAACCTGTGATGGTGGTGGGACTGAGAAAAAGCCTCCTCCTGAAAATCTTAGGTCTCTCAGATAATCTGGATCTAAGCCATGTAGGGCTTTATAAGTCATAACCAGCACTTTGAATTTTACCTGAAAACGAACCGGTAGCCAGTGAAGCTGTTTCAGCAAGGGAATTATATGGTCCCTATAGCCAACATTCTGGCAGCAGCGTTCTGCACTCAGTGAAGTTTCCAAACAGTTTCCAAAAGCAGCCCCATGTAGAGTGCATTGCAGAAGTCCAAACAGGAGGTAATCAAGGCATGTGTCACTGTAGCCAGATCTGATGTCTGAAGGAATGGGCTCAGCTGGTGCACAAGTTTTAACTGTGCAAATGCACTCCTGGCCACTGCTGAAACCTGAGCATCCAGGCTCAGAGTGGAGTCCAGGAGCACACCCAAGCTGCGAGTCTGAGATTTCAGGGAGAGTGTAACCGCATCCATCACAGGCAATGTCCCCATCCCCTGATCTGCTTTACTACTGACCAGGAGCACCTCTGTCTTGTCTGGATTAAGTTTCAATTTGTTTGCCCTCATCCAGTCAATTGCTGACTGCAGACACTGATTCAGTATGCAGACAGCTTCCTTGGAATCAGAGATGGAAAGGAGAGATAGAATTGGGTGTAATCCACATACTGATGACACCACACCCCAAAACTCTGGATGACCTCTCCCAGTGGTTTCATGTAGCTGTTAAAAAGTATGGGGGACAGAACAGAACCCTGTGGGACTCCACAGGCCAGTGGCCAAGGAGTTGAACAGGAGTCCCCCAACACACCTTCCGAGTCTGCCCCTCCAAGAAGGACTGGAACAGTGCCACCAAGTCCCATCCCAGAAAGGTGGCTCAGAAGGATACCATGGTTGATGGTATTGAAAGCCACCGAGAGGTCCAGGAGAACCAACAGGGACACACTCCCCCTGTCCAGTTACCTGCAGAAGTCATCCACCAGGGCGACAAAGCTGTCTCCATACCATAGCCAGGTCTGAAACCAGACTGAAATGGATCTAGATAATCATTTGATTCAGAAACCTCTGGAGCTGGGAGGCCACCACTCACTCCAGAACCTTGCCCAAGAATGGAATATTCGAGATTGGCTGATAGTTATCCAGAATGGCAGGATCCAGGGAGGCCTTCTTCAGTAATGGCCTCACCACAGCCTCCTTTAGGTGAGATGGCAATTTGCCTTGCTGCAGTGAAGCATTCACCACTCCCTTTACCCACTTGGCCAGTCCCCCTCTAGTTGCTTTCAGGAGCCAGGAAAGGCAAGGATCCAGTATACATGTAGTAGTCCTCACTTCCCCATGAATCCTATTCACATCATCAGGCTGCACAGATTGGTCAGAGGGAGAGGGTCCATAAATAAATGAGCAGTATCTCACAATTTAGGATGGGGTACCTGTCACTCTGAAAGTGGGTGTACTGATCCAAAGATATGTCAGAACTACAACCCTTTTTGATCAAGGTGATCAACTGGTAAGTGGCTGGGCAACTTCATTTTTGGAAGAAACATACTGTCTTGATTCCACAAAGCTGTCTGTTTTTTTAAACTTGTAAAATTGTGCAACAACAGCTGTGTGTGCTGGTGGCAGGCATCTTTACTGCTTCCAGGATAGTACAAACAGAGAGGCAAGTCTAGATACACTTTATTTCTGAAAGTACTAGATCAATTCAAACTAACAATGGAGTGAGAATGAAATTTCTGTGGTAATGCTGGGAGTCCCCAGGAAATACTTCAGAATGAAGAAAACATCATGTAAATCTACACAATAAAATTGGTTTGTACAAGAACAATACCTGGCTCTTTCAGGGATGTGTTTCCCATCTGAAGACACTCACAAATTGACATATTCAGAGCAGTTCTGCTTTGATTCAGACATGTCCAAATCTGCTTGATTCAGACCAGTTCAGTTTTGGATTAGGATTCATCTAGGCCTTCTGCTATATCACCAAATGCCTTGAATGATCCACATGTGTTCTCCATCTGAAGATGGTAATTTATCTAATTTCTTAAAGCCAACAAAAAGCCATTTAGACACATTGTCAAGCTTCTCACCTCCCAATTAACAGCATGTTGCAAGCCTCCAGATATTTGAGGGATGTGCAAAAAAACACCCAAAAAACACTATTCTATATGTGCCAGCTGTGTCTATAAAAAACCAACCTTTTTAAAAGTTAAAACAATTTTGTTAACTAATCCACTTACCAAGTAATCATCTTGGGCATTTACAACAACAAACTAGTGGGGCATAGTCAACAGTCATCATTCAGGAAAGATAAAGGAGATCAGGAAAATAAGAATAAGCTGTTCAAAAAATGTATAGAAAATCAGAGTTTAGATGCTGCTAGTTGCAAATTATGGTGAGTATTCTGTATCCGCTCCTTAGTTAAGTAGACTTAACAAAGGGCCTTTGCAGACTGCCAGAAATAGTGCAAATTGAGTCCACTTTTAGGTTTAGGGTTAGTGCTAGGGAATCATGGGAATTGTTTTTTCTGAGACATTGAGCCTTCTCTGTCAGAGAGCTCTGGTGCCACAATAAAATACAGTTCCCATGATTCCCTAACCCTAACCCTAAAAGTGGACTCAATTTGCACTATTTCTGGCAGTCTGCAACCCCCTTAGTTAGTTAAGCATACTTAACTAAGTAGTTGATAGAGAATACTGCCCATTGAGTTATCTGAAATTAATGAAGAAGGCATAGCTACATTATACTATTGCACAGATGAGGGATAATGCCATTCCACTGTGATGTAACTGTAACTTTTTATTTATGGTAATGTTAAATTATCATTCATGCTTTGTTATGAGTGTTGAGATGATGTGAAGATACACAGAAAGAGATTACAGTATGTTTTGTATCATAGGAGGCATATAGCATTCAATTATCTCAATAACTAAACTATTTAAGTTTCTTTTAGGAAACAATGCAAATTGGTTGGCAAAATGATTAATCTTAAAAGTGACAAGTATAATGTCACTTATATTTAGCTAAATAGTTGTATAACTATTCTGTGGCCACTGGAATTATAAGAGTTAACAAATTGCTTTTTCAATCTAACGACACAGTAAGGAGATTATCGCATTGGCTTCACTGCCGAGATAGATCCAGGATGTAACTTTCTTAAGGTGGATCCTATCACATTCACCCATCACCAGACAGTATGTATCCTGGGCTTCTCCAGGCTTGTTCCACATCTTTTCGAGAATGGGAAAATCCTGTTCTTGAATAGCTGCAAGAGAAGTCCAGGTTGCATACAGGCTGCATACTGTCCAGCAATGGGTGAATGCGATGAGATCTGGCTTAAGAAAGTTATATCCCAGGTCTATCCCAGCATCAAACACATTTTGTAAAACAATAAATAATTTCTTCAGCCATCCTGCCTTAGCTGGTACAGTCATGATTTTCAGAGCTCAGTCCCTACATTTCAATCACCCCAGTTTTAAAGAAAGCTGCTACTTTTCTGCAGAAAGTTGTCAGTCACAAGGGCTAGTTAATCAGTGGCTGTTAAAAATACATTATGCATGTGAATTTGAAGCCATTAAAAGGGTGTCAGCAAAAACTGATGGCTCTATCACCATGTTACAATTAACCTATGATTAGTCATTTGCACATTAAAATCACTTCTCTCTCCTTCATAAAGCATTTCTAAGTACGCACAATTTGGGTGTGATATTATCAAGAGCAGAGCCCTTTTAAGTTCTACTAGCTTCAATGGAGGAGTGTTAAACATGTGCTTAATTTCCCATTAAAATCAATGGGGTATCGAAATGTTTCACACTGGTTGCATTATGTGCTATGTCTTTAAGAGATGGTGCACAAAAACTCTTGAAAAAAGGCAATGGAACAAAAAAGGCATGTAAAGTGCAGATGGCTAAAGTCATTACATCACTGCTGTGCTCCAATACCTATATTTTCATATCTCAGACAGCAAAATGCTGCCATATAGTGCAGAACAAACTTGGGGGGGGGGGTTGACATTAAATATAGTAAGTTGTTGGTCTTATTTAAGTAATTGGAGGAGTAGAGGTGACCTAGATTTCAGACAGATAGGAAGAATTTAAAATATATGTCTATAGCCTTAAATGAATCAACATGGACAAGAAAATACAAATAGTTCCCCAGGAAAAGATTGTCAATAGCAGCACAAGAGATCACCACTAGGACATAACAACTACATAAGGAAATCTTGCAATCTTTATTCACATTATGTTTCACTGGACACACCATAACTAACGCTTGTTCTCTGTTTCATCTGTTTACAAGAGCAGCAAGAGAGATCTAAGAAAGAGTTGCTATGCCAACTTGCAACAGCAATATATATTAGACTTGTCACTCCCACCAAAAAAATCACTAAATGTGGATTGCATGTGAAATATGTTTCTGATAACCCTAAATCTGCTCCAAAAATGATGGTGGCCATGCCAAAGTTTCCCTTGACATTTTTTTTGCTGAATAAGCATGCTTTGACTAAACTGCCACCACATTTAGATCTAATAAGCATTGTGTAGCCAGATATGAGTGTGGCCCTTTCTGTACCCTCAGAATCATGCAGTATCACTTTTGCATCAATATGCAGAGCTACCTAGCAATTTTGCAATGTAAAATTCAGTCATGCACTTTCCATCTATTTCCTCCTCTCTTTCTTCCCCTTTGTTTTCTGTCCCTTCTCACCACAGTCAAATCAGTATGCCATCCTTATTTAAGTGTCTTCTATTTTTGGTTGCTCCTAACATCCTTCTCCCTTATATTGGTTTTCCTCCAAGCCAGCTGGTGGTGTCAACAGTTGATATTTTGTGCATGTGTGATGCCATTTTAGCAACATAAGGATTGGTACTCAGTGGCAAAGATGTATAGCCAGAAGATAGTATGGAAGAGCAGCATTCCTTTGATTAATATACTTTTTGATTATATGATTAAATGATATGGATTTCTTTTCAGGGTATTTGTTACCAGAAACATAAATATTTCATTACTATGCTTCTTGAATTACTGCAAAACTATATAGCCTGTGTGGCATGGTGCAGCTTCTACCACTCACACCTCCCTTTGTGTATGTGAAATAACACACTGATATTTCAGATGAGAAACAGAACTGCCATCTGACATCAAATCTCTACAATCACAAAGCAGACAGTTGTATATTAGCAAGCCTCAGACGAGCTGAGATTTAAATGATAAAGGGCACTGTTTTTTATAATCTATTATTAACTGCTTTGTGTGTGGCAGGATATATGATCACTAGGATTTCTCCAAAGAGAACAAAACATGTTCTAAAAGGTAGCTTGATTAACAACTTTCTAAACCTTCCACTCCCACCTTCTACACATTGTTTACAAGAATATATCCCCCAAACACACCTTCCATAATCTTTTTTGTTCAGTACTAAAATCTTGCAGAACATTTAACGAAGTATAAACAATGCTCTTAAAATGATAATATTCCTTCATTAAAAAGGGAAAGCCTTCTTTAACTACCTGAGTTAGTGTCTAATGAAATGCATTTGGATTTGGTTCTAATCATTTTATTCCCAGCTCAACCATGGAAACCCACTGGGTGATCTTAAGCCAGTTTCATTTCTCAGCCTTGGAGAAAGGTAAATGCAACTCCCTCTGAATAAATCATGCCAAGAAAACCCCATGGGACAATAGCCTTAGAGTCACCATAAGTGATAAACTACTTGAAGGGACAAAACAACAACAACAACAGCAATAGCAACCACAACATTTTATTTAAATATCTTATAAATTGCTTGGCAAATCAACACACTGCAGTGCTGGGGGGGGGGTGTCCCATATCTGATGGCAATAATAAAAAACTATACAGGGATCAAGAGGACTCACCAGGGAAACCCAGTTAAGAATGGCAGTGTTACAGTACTTGAAAAAAAACAGAGGATCTCAACAGTAAGCCATAATGTTAGAAATAATTAAATTCACCCAGCCACCCAGTCTCATACTTTGGTACTAAAAATCAGCAATTATCAAATGGCCAAGTTCCAAACAATCTGTTGGCTTTTCTTCTCCAATAAAGCAAAAGTAAGAGTAGGTGCATGGCAATCAGTCAAGGATGAACCAGAACAATTGTAGATTGCTAGGAGATGCTGAGTTTCTCCTTGAAAATAGGTAACTTTTATAGATGATTTATTGGGTTACGAATCCTGTCCCACTCAACCTGAAGAACAATCACACCAAGAAAAATTCTCCTTCAAACGAGTGAGCTGAGCTAAGGGAAAATCTGCATCCTTTATCCTACAACAACTCCAATGTTCAGTGTGATATGTTGCTTCGGTCTTCTTTCCATAACAAAAATTGCTGATCACAAACCAGCTGTGTTGCTTTTTGTGTTAGCACTCAATCACCAAAGGAAGAAATACATGAGAGATTAATGAGATCTTTTTTCTTCTCATATTGCACAGTTTATCTCATAAGATCTATTTCTTGTGCTCTTATTTCAAGGGGTGTCATATCTGTTTCTACACATCCAATTTTTCATTTTCTTCTTTGGTACCGTCTCAGCACTTTCTCAATGCTGCCTTATTATAAGACAGAAAAGTAATTGTTAACTTCATGTTCCCCCATAATCCTGATGTCTAATGGTGCTGTGAATCTGAACCCATTACACCAAACAGGCTCTAATATTTAGACTGGCACTTACATTTTGAAGCAAAGAGAGTATCCACACAGATCTAGTGGCAATCTACTTCATAGATCAACCAAACTGGAACACAAAATTGTGAGGGAGGCCCTCATTCTTTCAGTAGTATATATTACAACTGTGCAAGATAATGGACAGTGTCATTATTCTAAAAGGACAACAGGTTAATTCAGCTGCATATTGGGCTGCGTATCAGTACAGTAGTTTTGGAATTCATCAGGGATCCAGCAGAGTCTGTCTTGGAAAAAGGAGAAGATCCACCCAGGACCTGTTAATTAAGTGATTGATGCAGCGACTGATCAAGATGAGCAGAAATAAGAGACAACTAGGTGCAATGGTGCTTGGCAAATCAGAAAGGAGAAAGGTTGCAGCTGTGCTGGCTTTCAACTAAAATGCTGGGGGAGGAGGAAGGAAGGCATGTTGTCTTTTCAATTTTGAGTACTGAATATTCCACAAAAGCTTATCATGGTGCCACTCAGTGCTAAGGCTCTTCCTGGTTCAAAAAAAGAATGGGAATGGAGATTGCGGGATTTGGCAACATTAAAGGGGACAGTGAAAGTTAATTCACTACCTGAATACAAAACATAAGGCATAAAGAGAAGTGCAGAGGGAAAGACCTCAGGGGACTTTTCTAAATCTTAGGCCTATATCCAATTTAACACTATTGGAGTGAAAATCCCCACTAGTGCCTTTTTGCTGATTGAACCTTTGCAGCTGAGCAAGTCAGTTGCACTTAGTATCCTTGCCTTAACCTTGAAATTGCAAAATCACTAGTGCATCAGGCCTTGAAATAGTGCAATGACATGATTGGATGTAGGCTTATATTTTTATCACAGATATTATAATGTGTTCACCTTGTGCTATATCAGCTATGTCATAGCTGACCTGCTGCCAGACTGCAGAATTAATGCAGTTTGGCATTGCTTTAAGTGTCATGGCTCCATCCTATGCAATCCTGGGATTTGTAGTTTGTTGATGCAGCAGAGCTTTCTGAAAAATAAGGCAAAGTATCTCATCAAACTACAAATTCCAGAAGTCCATAGCATCAAGCCATGACAGTTAAAGTGGTGTCAAATGCATTAATTCTGCAGTGTAAATTTAGCCTCTGTGGTCCCAGGTATCAGGAAATGTTCCAGAGCATTAGTGAGCCACTACAGCTGGTGGGTTATGTTTTGCTTAGTGGATTACAAGGTGTACCTGCCTTGTAAAATGGAACATAGAAAGTTGCCAGCACCTACCTAAAATAAGATACTGTCTTGTTTATTACATTTGTACTTCAAAAGATTTAGGATTGCCAAGGAAAAATATCTGAACATGTTAATTTTATTCAGAATGAGAGGTAGAATTTATATCTGTGATCTATAAGTACATTCTTTTTATTTTAAAAATAAATAAATGGCCATGATGTGTTAGATTTATAGAGCATAGGAAATTGCTTTGAGTGGCATGCATACCTCTTTTATGATAAGTAAAAATCTAATAGAGAGTTTTTTAACCACTTCATAAGGAAGGCATTGTTTAGGGTATGGCTCAGGTATGAAAAAAGGATTTGCTTAAATATTCCAAAATGGGCCTCACCTAATGAAGCTTTTCTCTTTTTTTAACTTTATTTTTTATAAAATTTGATTCTACAGCATTAGTCTCCAAATCACAATCAAATTGCAATTTTATAATTATATAAATTAATACCTCCTAAGTATCTCCTGCATAATTCACTTTTGATCATATACATTTTTCCTCTGTCTTATTGTTACTCACTACTTTTCACTTATCCAC
>JAIPUX010001232.1:22631724-22644611 GCA_020142125.1 Phrynosoma platyrhinos
GAGTTGTATATCTTTGCGTTTTAGAATCTTTTCTAATTCTTTCATAGCTACCCTCCCTATTCTTAGTCTTCTTCTGATTTCCTGACTGCAATCCCCATTTCTATCAATGATTGATCCCAGGTGTGGGGATTTTTTTACTATTTCTTTTTCTTCATTGTCTAGGTTGAAATTGTGAAGGTCCTCAATCATCATTATTTTTGTTTTCTTTATGTTCAACATTAAGCCTGCCTTAGCACTTTCTTCTTTGATCTTCTTTAGTAGATGTTTCGGGTCTGTGGTTTTCTGCTAGTACTATGGTGTCATCTGCATATCTTAGATTGTTGATATTCCTTCCTCCAATTTTCACTCCTCCTTCTTCTGTGTCCAAGCCTACTTTTCTTATAATATGTTCTGCATACAAGTTGAACAGAAAGGGTGAAGGATGCAGAGAGGCAAGGGGACTGGGAAAAGCACCACCTGGACCCAGACTCCGCCCCCTCAGCTGAGCAGGAGGACAAAAGAGGATGACCTTTACCTTTAAGTCTGTGATGTAGTTTTTTAAAGAAACAAATTCACAGTGATGATTATGATAGGCACAGATATTGTTGGACAGTTTTAGGAACAGCAGCACATATAATTAGCACATCCTTATCTGAACAAATCCTTCTAAGAAAACCCCATGATAGGTTTCCCTTAGGGTCACCATAAGTCAGAAATGACTTGATGGCAAAAAGCAAGAAGATAAAATGAGTGCCTGTCATAGCCCACATAAACTTGTCAGCTTTGGAGTTTCCAGAAATCTGAGAATTTCAAACAGTACAGTAATTCCAAATGGGTATCATTATAGCATCTTTTTATATGTTTAGTATTGGTGTTGATGAGTTTACCTGAAATTAACATTCATTTGGGTAATATCTTTGATCCATTCAATTACAGAAAAGGTCAAGAAAAAACATAACATAAAAAAGAATATGTATTTCTAAACCTCAAAAATATGATAGGCCCACAACTTAATCCGTAAATATATGTAGTGCACTTTGTGTTTAGAGTTATTGCTTGAGTATGGAATTTTTTTGTTTTTTGCTTTGTTTTGTTTTGCAAGATAACACCATGCTTTACATTAAAAATCAATGAGAGATCTTCATAAGACCAAAAAGCATGTAGGGATGATCTGACAGAAAAATCAGGCAATTCATTCACAGCAAAGCTACCAGCTCTGTTTAAAAAGATAACAGTAATACTTACAGCAGGGGATTTTTCAGTAGGAGCAGGAGAAGTGAGAGGCAGAGATGAATATATATATTATTCCTGGAAAAAGAAAATCACCAAAAAGACAAAGTTCAATGGCCACTGCTTGTGTTGACCTGCAAATCCCTTCCCACTGTTTCCTTGGCAGAAGATCAATTATGAAACTTGCAAGCAGAGCCATGTATGGGCACACATCAGATTCTCAATGCTAAGGAAGGGAAGTCGGTCAAGAACATGGGAGGAGATCAAGCTCCCACACTTCTGACTTACAAGTGCCATATAAGAAAGAGCCCAGCAAAAAGAAAGAGGCAAGATCCAAAGGCCTGTTATGGGAACACTTCCCAGGTTATGATTCAACCACACTGCATCTGTCAAGTTTTGCTAGTCCTAGTATATCACAATAAACATAATATCAACATAGCAGTGTCACCTTTGATAGGGGGAGCCTAGGCAGCTAGTGCAGAGGAGGAGGACTCTGCTATGACTAGTGCATCTGCCCTTTTACAAACAAAAAGTTGCTAAAATAAAATAAAATAATTCAAATACAACAAAAAGCCAGCTATACAAAACAAAATAAAACACATGACAACCAAAATGGAAACAGTAGATATACAGTACTATTTTCTGCATAAAGCAACAATAGCAATACATTTTTATACTTTTTTATTATTTAGAGAGGCAGTGGCCCTGTTGAGTGAATCTCACTTATTGGCTGATATTTTTAATGGATTGTGTCGCTGATGTGAACATGTGCTATGCAGGGAGAGTCAGCTGCAGGAATATATGTGGAATAAGTAGCCAGGTCGTATCATCAGAATGCATGACTCATTATAAAACACAATAATACTTGAAAGGTGGAGGGAAATAGAAAGAGAGGAAGACCCCAGGCTAGATGGATAGGCTCCATTAAGGTCGTCACAAATATGAATTTTCAAGACCTAAGCAAAGCAGAGGAAGACAATGGGTCTTGGAAATGCCTCAACCACAGGATTGCCATGAGTTGGGGGTCAACTTGAGGGAGTTAAAAACAACAAAGTATCCAGGATCAAACAATTTATATCAATTTGTGTAAAAAGTAGCAGCTTTTATTTAAACCATATGTTCTATTCTATGAAGTTATTCCTGCATTCTACATGTTATAACTGTAAACAACTGAGGCTGCTTCATGTATAGAGACTTTTAACACATAAGAAAACATCAGCCAACTTACATCACAGAACTTCACCACAAAACACTACCATGAACCAGTGAGACCTATGTCGACAGAAGGCACTTGCCAAGGATGCCACTCTGAGTGTCATGGTTGTGGACATTGCTTTAATGACTATGGTCAACAGCACACTCCAAGAATTGGATAAAGAGATGAATCCAGTTCTGCTAAATCTGGCTTGCAATATAAATTAAAGCAAAGCAATTTAAATAGTGTGAAGTACAAAAGTTCAAAAAACAAAGGGGGCCCTCCCTATCTGTGAGTTCTGTGTGCACAGATTCAACCAACTGTGGATCAATAATAATAGTAATAATAATAAAAATCCAAATACAGTTATCAATTTCTTTTTTTAAAAAAAATGATATTTTAAAAACAACTTGCAAAAAGTAGTGCAGAACATCTCATTTTTCCTGTCCCGTCCCACCCTGCCCTGCTCAATGGGCTCACAAGGGGACCACAATGAAAGCTGTTCTGCAGAGCTTCCCCACTGAGAGCAAAGAAGCTCCTGAGGCAGGTCAGGAAAGGGAGGGGAGGCTGTGCCAGTTGTTGCCACTAGACAAGCACCAGTCTCCGCTCCCCACCCTGGCACTCACTTCCCTCTCTTCCTTTTTTAGTATCTGCCCATGACAGCAGCTGCAACTTCAGTGTGCACACATGGCAGAGAGAAGTGAGGGTCAGGAGGAAAGGCTGGAGCTCATGTGTGCAGTGATAGCAGCTGTCTTCACTGTGGACATGGGGTAGAAAGCAAGACAAAGGAAGGGAAGTGAGAGGTTGCTGAGGATCACATGCATGGAAGCTATGTTTGGAGATTATCGCAGGAAGCTTCCCTCCTGATGCTGTTGCAGCTTTTTAAACACCTGAAACAACAAAAATTCTTTTCATATTACCATGCAATGCAAATTGATAACAGGTTGCCCATGCATTTAAAAAAGTAAAGTTATTCCCCATTGACAAGGCTGTCAAGTCATGTCTGACCATAAGAGGTAGTGACTTATCCCCATTACTAAGCCAAAGAGCCAGCATTGTCCGAAACTACTCTGTGATCATGTGGTCAGCATGATTGCACAGAATGCTGTTTACCTTCCCACTGAAGGGTTACCTATTTATCTACTTGCATTTGCATGCTTTGAACTTCTAGGTTGGCAGAAGCTGGGACTAGTGATGGGAACTCACCCCATCATGCATCACCTGGGCCTCAAACTGCCAACCTGCCAATCTTGCAATCAATAGAGCAACCACTTGAGCCACCATGTCCAGATCATTCTGTTTAAATCATTCCATTTACTCATCAGCTATCTGAGATTAATCAGTAAAGCAGTCTTGCCTTCAGTGGCAGTGGGGTGTGGGGTGTGGGTGTGCAGTGAAACCCCTTTACTGCCCCAGATGAAATGATTGCTTTCTCAACACTAAG
Source organism: Phrynosoma platyrhinos (assembly GCA_020142125.1). Taxonomy (NCBI): domain Eukaryota; kingdom Metazoa; phylum Chordata; class Lepidosauria; order Squamata; family Phrynosomatidae; genus Phrynosoma; species Phrynosoma platyrhinos. The sequence continues at coordinate 22,635,573 of JAIPUX010001232.1, forward strand.
AAGTCTTGCTTTCATTAGGAATGGTGTGTGTGTGTGTGTGCAGTGAAATCCCTTTAAATCCTGTTTTTACTTCCCCAAATGTGATAATCTCCTTTAGAGTGCATATGGGAGCGGAGAGGTAAAAGAGATCAGATGGTGCTTGAGCTTTATATACTGTAGATTCCCTTTATATAAGGGACTTGAGCATCCACGTTTTAGTATCCTCAAACTACCGTAATCCCCCATAGACACTGAGTGTCCACTGTACAATTCAATTAAAACATTATTTTAAAACATTAAAATGTTAAAACAATTAAAACATTTAAAATAAACAATTCATATTAAAACAGCACATCACTCTGGTCAGCCAAGGCTGAAGCCCTGTTTAAACAAGAAAGCTTTTGATAGATAAAAGACATAAGAGAGGGAGCAGATCAAACCTATCTTAGGAGGGAGTTCCAAAGTCTAGGAGCAGCCACCAAAAAGGCCCTCTCCCATGTCCAAACTAGCTGAATGTCAGAGGAAGAAGCCCTACCCCAAAGACTGTAAGACTAGGACAGGCTCGTATGGGGAGATACAGGCTTTCAAATGGTCTTATTCCAACTGATTCCAAGGAAGCAATTGCAATTCTGAACTGATATCTGGAATCCTTAGTGAGCTAGATTGTAGTGACAAAACCTCATATATACTAGACAGAGGTATTCCTGGTCAATGGAACAATTAATCTGGGAAACATATCCAACTTTTTATTTATGTAGTTGGGGTTGCCCAGATTACTTAGGTTCTTAATCTGGGGATACTTCCCAACTCAACTGAGATATTGGCCATGTGTTTGCCCATTCCCCATGCTTGGGAAAGTTTTTGGTGACTCTGGGCCTTTACAGACTGCCAGAAATAATGCAGCTTGAGGCCACTTTAACTGTCCTGGCTCAGTGCTAAGGAATCATGGGAACTGTAGTTTATTGTGGCACCAGAGCTCTCTGACAGAGAAGGCTCAATGTAGCAGGGAAAAAATACTTCCCATGATTCCCTGGCAGTCTGAAAGGCCCTCCAACTCCCAGAATCTGCTTATCCTGTACCCATTGCTATACTGCTATATCTATTGAAAAATCTGTTTGCCCATAATGTCTCACATATAAGTCACAATCACATTACACTACTGGAGCAATCTCTTCATGAGACTGCCTCTGAAGAGTGTCCCTAAGCATCAGCTAGTGTAGAATGCAATGATCAAACTGGTTAACTAGAGTTGACTCTTAGGTTCATGTCCCTTCCTTTTTAAAACATCCATAGAGATCTCTGGATCATTTCTGGGCAGAATTCAAAGCTCTGGCTATTACCTACAAGCTCAAAATGTCAAGACCATGTAATTTGTTAATGCTTACCCACTCCCTATGATCAATCACCATTGGCTATGCTGGCTATGGCTGCTCGGAGTTACAGTTTAACAACATGGGGAAGGGAGGGCAACATATTTGTTGCCCATGCCCTAAATGGCATAGAGCCAAAACACATGAAGAAGCATTTGCTTTTATCTGAACCTGCCAAGTAACTCAAATCTTCTAGTAAGACTTTCTTCCAAATTTATGAATTGCATTTAATGAGAATGAAAGAAGAGGAGTGACTTTTCTGTGGCTGCCCAAAATGATGGAATTACCCCCCACCCACCCCAAAAAAAGTTCATCACACACCTTAATTGATGGCTTCTTGGTGCTGTGTGAAAAACTTTAGTCTCTGTTCAGGATTTTTATCCAGTTATTATTTGTCCTAACCTTGAACAGTCATTTGTTTTGTTAACATTTGGGGGGAAGTAGACAGGCAACACGGGGCCGGCCTGGGAAGCTGCGGATTGGGGCCAAGGTATCCGCACTCCTCGGCCCCAATGCGCCATGTCCCAGGCCCAGGAAGGAGCACTAAAATAGTGCTCCTTCTGCAAGATGCCAAAGGTGCACCGCAAAAGGCCTTCGGCGCCTCTTCCGCTGCAGCGTGTGCAGACACTGCAGCAGAAGTGCATAGTCGGAGCGCTGGCCGTGTGGATGGCCAGCCGCTCCGATGATGTTTTCAGGAAGGGGTTGGGGCGTCCAGCATGAGGCTGCCCCTCCCCTTCCTGGCCTCGAAAACGGCACTTTGTGCCATCTGCTTAGGCCCATTTGTCTCTTCTTTCATCCTATTTGTTGGTTTGATTCCATTTTTGTAATTACTATTTGTCTATCATTAAGCTATCTTGTTTGTGTTATTGTTGCTATTTGCCTTCATGCTCAGTAAGATGTTATTTAAATGTATTCACTAATTACAAAAATAGATAAAACACAATGGGCACTATCATGATTTATAATTTTAAAACAAATATATTGTAACTTAGTTCTGTTGGATCTTTACTATGAATAAAGCAAGTTGAAAAGCACACAGCAACAACAACAACACAGCTACACAGTAACCATCAGCTGTGCTATTTTGTATTTTGTCATTATTTGGGACAAGCCTGAACTGTCCCTAGAATTGAAGATGACTAAAGTGAGGCTGCCATACATTAGGCATACCATGAAATGATGTGACTCATTGGAAAAGGATAATGCTTGGTAAAGTAGAAAAGAGGGAGACCACACTACAGGTGGACTGATTCAGTCAAAGAAATCACAGCCTTGAGTTTGCAAGACCTGAGCAGGACAGCTGATGACTTGGGATCTTCATATCATTTATAGGGTTATCATAAGTCAAAGGTGATTTGAGAGAAAATATCAAGAACAAATTACATGGGGATATTCTTATTTTTCAACATATAATTTGTCCCTATATAATTTCATTTTTAAAAAAAATGTACTATGCAAATCATATTATCTTACAGTGTGCACACAGACATGCACGTACACATAGTGCAATTATAACTCTACCACTTTAAGAAAAACCAAAAACTCACATAAAGAGGTAAACAGGTCAAGAATTTATTAATAATCAATCTATGGCACATTTCAGAAAGACATGGAAGCCATAGAGAAGGAATGATGAAAATAGGGACAGGCAACTCCGCTCCCTCCTGCTTAAAGGCAGAATACATGCTCCCAACATCACTCTCCTGAGAGCAAAACTAGTGGGTTTATTTTGTTTTTCTTTTTAATAGCTTCTCTTGGGTGCTTTATAGACCAGTTTGCTCATCTGAAGTGTCTGATCCCAAGACATAAATTAATTTTAGATGCACCTTTTATCCTTTGTGGCTGCTACAGCAATGTTCACTATTTGTTTTGGTTGCTATGGAGATAATTGACTTCCTGCAGTGGCAGAAGCCTTGTTTGGGGTATTAAAAGGGTTTGGGTCCAAGGATTCTTTAATTTTCATGTGGAGAGGAAAAGTCATTTCATCAACAAAACCTTTGTTAAAAAAAATCCTCTTCCCCTCATAATTTGTATCACTCCCTTTATAACCTAGTGAACATTTTCTTTGTTTCCTTTTGTGATCCATTTTGTAGCATTCCTTCCATGCTTGACAATGGTGGCAAAAATCATGGTGAGAGGCATATTGCCTATTCATTATAATCTGGCAGAATTAGAAAGAAATAGCAGACCTAATAAAGCAGTTGTTGCTAAGACATGTAACTAATGGTTGAACTAGACAGCATTTGTCAATACATGTACACACCAATTCATACTAGGGTTTCATCAAATATGTCCCCATTTGGAAATTTAGTTCCAAACTGGTATACTGAGAGCTGAGCAAAAAGAAGGGGAAACACCACCAATGCTTGTGTTTGTTTCTAAGCAATTTGTTCTCTTTATTCCCCTGGCATCCATTTTCATCTCTGTTCCATTTTTCTCCTTTGCCCTCAGCTTTAATCTTCTTTCACTGCTAATTAATCTGATTGGTTGTGGCAAGTAGGTGATTGTGTTTATGACCACCCATGGCTTCATCCAGTCTAACGCTAACCTCAGGGGGTGCACCATAGCTAAATGAAAAGGTAGGGTGAACAAGCAAGGCTATGAACTTTGATGGCAAAGAAGAAAAGTGGCAAGAGGATGCGAGAAGAAGGGCAAAGAAAAGCAACAGTCCTGATCACATAGGTTTTTTTGGGCTGTTTAGCCATGTTCTAGAAGAATTTCTTTCTGACATTTCACCAGCATCTGAAATATGGCTGGCATCTTCAACAAAATGTCAGAAAGAAACTCTTCTAGAACATCACCACACAGCCCAAAAACCCACAAAAAAAGTCCTGATCACAGTTGGTGTTAGCAAGTATCTGTGAAAAACCCCAGCATGGACTATTGCCAACTCTTATTGAAGATAAAGAGCCACCTTCTGAGGTATCACTCCACTCCACTCCTCTCTCTTGTAGGTCACCCCAGAGAGGACTGGATCTATTCTGCAGCTGCCACTGCCACTACTGGTCAGGCTTCAACACAATTCTCTTCCTCTTCTCTGTATTTGCTGCTATCCAAACCCATGGAGAGCATTGATCTGTAATATCCACTGTTTGGATAAAGCAGGCAGGCAGGATGACTATGCAAAGTGAGGCAACCATCTCAGGAGACAATACTGTGGCACACCAACTCACTCACCCCCTCTTTTCTGGCTGTGGATTTTTTGTGACGTTATCACACGTGGCCCAGAAACTGAAAATAAAGTGGAAATGAGGCATCCCAAAAATAAACGGGAAATAAACCTTGTTTCCGCAAACGTCATTACCTTCATTGTGCATTTACAGTAACTGCATTTCTCTTGTCCACACACAAGAGAAAAAAAAAAACATAAATGTAGCAGAAATGAGCCTCCTGTACATGCGCAGATAGAGTAATGCTCACGGGAACCATGGGTAATGATGGGGAAATGCTCCCCAATACGTATTTGGTTATCATACTTACGGTAAATGCAAAATGATCCTCATCACACAATTGCAATTCCTCAAGAAACCGAATTTCAAAAGATCTCGGTTCTTTCCACTTTCTGTCCACTTTCTGTCGGGGTTCTGTGTGACGTCATGTGAGAACACAGGAAAATAATCTGGTTTCAGTAGGGATTTCATTTGGATTTTGTTTGGATTGGGCCCCGTGTGATAACGTCCTTGGAGTTGTACTCCAAAAGATAATTTCTCCAACTCTACCCAGGATTGCATCCACTGGCCTCTGTGCATTCAGCCACTGATTTGAAAGGGCTTTTGTGCAAATATAGGTACATCTTTGTAGGCCCTTCATAAGTGCATGAATCACTGGTTCTACAGGATTTCCAATCACATGAAGAACCTACATGCATTCATAAAAGGCTTCAACTGAATAATCATAAGTCAAGGGAGCAGGTCAAGTGGCTGAAATCCCACTCCCCACTCTATGCTTACAATCTATGTGCAATTGAGAGGATTAAGGAAGTTAGTCAAACCAAAGGGTGCAGAAACTTTGCTTCTGTTGTGAAAAAGGATGGGGTCTCATTGTTTTATTTTTATTTTGTTTTTCATTATATAGGAAAAAAATTAAAATTGGCATTTAGAGAGGTGATGAGGGGCTTGCTTTTCAATATTAATTAAACACTGTGTCTCAGCATGATTTAGCCCTAAACCATGTGCCAGTGCATACCTTACTGGAGTAACAATAATTCTACTTCCCCATGGCTTCCCTCAGGCTTCTTCCATAACATATTAACTGTCTGAACACTCAAAGAAATGCACACAACCCCATCAACACATTGAAAGAGGTTACAGGGCTGCATGGACCAGCTTGTCCTTCTCCTACCACACCTAACCTCCCTCCCACAACATCTGAACACTCAGTACACTGGGAAAGGAGCACCAAGGAGAATACCTTTTTCTGGGCCAATCCTACCTCTGCCATGTGAGGCCCAGTTCTATGTGCACAATGCTCTGCGCCAAACAAACAGTTTCTAACATCTGTCAAATTCATGTAGGTCAGAAAAGATAGGCCATGGCTATGACAGTAAGCAGAGCTAATCACTATGACTCTGCAGCCTTCTTGCCAGGTTCCTGCTAAGTGCAGAGGTGCAGCCCTGACCACTCTTAAATAAGAGAAAAATATATGGGAAGTGTGATGAGATTGCTACTAACTGTTACAACAGGGACTGAAGTACATCTGACTACAAGTATATCCAGAAATGTTAGGGACCATGAGAAATGGCTCCTGCATCTGCCATACTCTAACTTATGCCACATCCAAAGATGGAGTTTATCCTGTCAGAACAGCCAACTCACTGAGCATAAAGGGCAGAGGGGCAGGATATAAATTATTATTATTATTATTATTATTATTATTATTATTATTATTATTATTATTATTATTATTATTATTATTATTATTATTATTATTATTATATATTGCTATAATGAACTAGGACAGTTTGTAAACAAAGACATGGAAGCAAACAACAAAAACACTTCCAGCAAGTGGGTAGATGAAAAGGAAGTGGTTGGTTACTAGTATTTACTTTGCCTCTGTCTCCCTCTCTCTTCCTCAAACACAGCACACCATGTGGTGTATCTACTAAACAACATTTGATTATGAAGATTGGGGGGGGGGATATCTTACAGGCAAACATTTCTGAGCTAACTGATGACCCACAGCCAGTTCTTTTCTTCCTGAATACATTATGCCCTTGGAATTGATCATCATTAGATTGCCTTCTCCTGTTAGGTCCACCTTTGATCCCTTTATATTTTGATATCAACTTAATATCTTTTAAAAGGGGATGTTTTGATGCTAAAGGGTGATGTGGAATGAGCCAGGATTTTCTCAGGACAAAGCAGCAAGCTTATGGACTAGTTGGAGTCAACCATGAGTGATCTGGATGCTCGTTTCAGTAGATCACACAAAGACATCAACATAAGCCTTTTGATCAATAGGGACATCATGGCAAAAGGAAATGGTGGTATCTTTGTAGATAAAGATCTCTTTCCATGGTGTGAAATTGGCCTTTGTCTTGGGAAATAACACCTCTCTTTGGAATCTCAGCTTTGATTTGGAAATGATTGCTGCTCCCATCAATCTTCCAAGCAAACTATCATGGACAAATGACTGCAAGTCCCATCTAATTTTCCTTCCAAGAAAACATTTGGTATAGTTAATCACCCCAAGTCTTATTTCTACCATTAAAGTGCTTTTAAGGCATAAATACTGGCTATTAGGCCTCTTTCTCTGGGTTCTTTAGCCATCACCATCACAGTTCCAGGTGGCTATTGAGCTTTCTTTGTTCCAGATCCCCATGGATTGGAACCAAGCTCTTCAGTTGGTAACATATTATCTTTAGGAAAATCTCAAAATTATCAGGTATCCCACCTCTGATTTTTTTAGCTCTCTTGTGTGTGTGTGTGTGTGTGTGTGTGTGTGTGTGTGTGTGTGTGTGTGAGAGAGAGAGAGAGAGAGAGAGAGAGAGAGAGAGAGAGAGAGAGAGAGAGAGAGAGAGAGAGAGAGAGAGAGAGAGCATGTGTTTTCGTGTGTATGCTGTGAATTTCCTTAATAAAACTAGAACTAATTTGAATTTGCCTCTGGAGTGCTGTCTGATTTGGACTTGGTATACATTGGGTAGTTATCCTGGCTATTACTACAGCCATAATACGTCTCTCATTGAGCTATTAATAAAATTCCCCTATACTTTGTGGATGTTCTCATGGGACCCTAACACTTTTGATAACACTCCTACTAATTTTACTCAAAGTAGACAATAGATCCATGAGAAAGGCTTTTATCTGAACCATCCAGATGCAACACCTGTCCTTCCTTGAGACAGTACTTTTTTTTAACACCCTGAAGAGGAGAAGGAGGGGGAGGGGGAGCAGGAATCACAGTCTTTATAGGATCACCACCCATGTAACAGTAGCAGAAGTACCCTTTTCATATTAAGTATGAATTTGGATGACCAGTTTAATTTAGTTTGTATTTTTTAAATGTACATTCACCTGATTTTGAACTTTTGAACCAATGCATAAATCAAAAGTCACCAATCCTTCAAAATTTGAACTTCTCCAAATTTGAAAATGGAGCTATCCAGTCAAATAATGCATCTAAAAATATGTATAGTACAAAATTCAAGGAATTTCATGACTATATTTTTTAATAATGCATTACATTAGTCAAGAAACATGTATATATGAGATATGCTATGGGGAGTCAGCACTATTACCCTGGAAGAAGGGAAAGCCACATGGTACTGGTTGCTCCCAAGCTGACCCCCATTTCAAATAGCCTGGTTAGCCTTGGCAACAGGCCCCCTGGGCTGAAAATATTACTGCTCAATGCCAAGTCAGTGAATAGAAAGACACCACTGATCCAGGACTTGATCCTGGACGAACATGCCAACATGGCTTGTATTACAGAGACCTGGCTGAATGAAGTGGGGGGGGGAGGGGACGAACCTCTCCCAGATTTGCCCACCTGGGTTCTCCATATAGCAGTAGGTGAGGCCTATGAGGCAGGGAGGAGAAGGTACAGTGATCTATTGGGATTCTATCTCCTTTACCAGGTGCCCACAGTCTACTGATATGAGTGTGTCTACTTAAAGGTAAGTGGCCAGGTCAGAATAACAATTTGTTGGTGTACAGCCCACCCCACTGCACAACAGTCTCCCTTCCTGAACTGGCTGAGTTGGTCTCAGTGGTGGAGTTGGGAGTCCCCTCAGCTTGTTGTGCTGGGGGACTTCAACATCCATGCAGAGACTACTCTGTCAGGTGCAGCTCAGGACTTTGTGTCTGCCATGACAACCATGGGGTGGTCCCAAATAATATCTGGTGCCATCCATGTCGCAGGACACATTCTGAACCTGGTTTTGTTCAGGGCAAGATAATGGTGATCTGGGAGTGGAGGAACTCTCTGTAGTTCTGTTGTCATGGACTCATCACTACCTGGTAGGACTTAGACTCACTGGGACTCAGAGCCTCTGCAGGGATGGGGGGGGAGGGATTAAGATGGTCCTTATGGATCCAGATGGATTCCTGACAGCTCTTAGGGAGTTTCTTGTTGCTTTAGAATAGGGAAATGGCCACGGCATTGGACATGATTGCTCCTAAGTATCCCCTCCCACGAAGTGGAGTCATAGAGTCATAGAATCATAGAGTTGGAAGAGACCACAAGGGCC
>JAIPUX010001232.1:22652886-22671393 GCA_020142125.1 Phrynosoma platyrhinos
TCTAGATAATCGGTTTCATCCAAGACTGCCTGGAGCTGAAGAGCGACTATGTAATGTAAAAAGTGTAAAAATGGATTTTGAAACTAGAGACAGAAGCTGAACCTGTAAAAGATAAGGTGAGCCACAATTTCGAGCATAATGTTCAAATGGATGTATGGTGTTAAAAATGTAATCCAAAAGTATAAAATTTACTTTGTGTAGTAAATATATATACCTGTATAAAATGGTATTTAACCCCAAATAAATTGTTGAAAATGCCCCAGAATATTTGAGCCAAACTTGACAATGTGAAGATATGGAGGATTACTTTTTTCATATTAGGTGCACCAGCAAGTCCCAATTGGGGGGGGGGGGGTATAAATACAGAGAAGGAAGAGAAGGAGGAAGAGGAGGCAAAAAAAAACCCATCTGGTCTAAGATTTATATGTTAATTCAAAAAATATTAAAGGTAGATTTTATAATGTTAACCAAGATGTTTTTGCTGGGCATTATGAATGAAGAACTGGTAAGTAAACATGGATTACTTTTTTGTTACATGTCAACAGGAACAAGAACATTGTTTGGTTAAACTTGAAAATGGACTGAAGCATTGGACGTTATCACACGGGGTCTAAAGCAGCCCCATCCCTGCACCATCGCTGCATCATTCTAGATCCTTTGCCCCTGTGATCAGACGACATCGCAGCAAACCCCACTCATCCCTGCATCATCCCTGCATCATTGCTGCATCATTCCAGATCCTTTGCCCCTGTGATCAGACGACGTCACAGCAAACCCCGACCATCCCTGCATCATCCCTGCATCATTCTGGATCCTTTGCCCCTGTGATCAGATGACGTCGCAGCAAACCCCGCCCATTCCTGCATCATCCCTGGTGCATTGCTGCATCATCCCACTTCTTTGCAATTCCTCTTTCAAAGAGGAATTACAGCTGCCGTGACCAGAATCAATCCAGAACCATTCCGGTATGATGCTGCTTTCTTGTCTGATGACACAGGCCATTCCGGTATGGTTCTGGATTGATTCCATGCCAATTTTCTTGCCGCTTTGAGACACCTGGTGTGATAACGTCCATTGACAATAGAAGAATAGATTGTTAAGGTTGCTGAGTTAGCCCAAATGGCCAACTAACATGGGTTCTAAAGGATAAACCACTGAAGAGGTTTTCAAAGATTGGATTTTTTGAGTGATAAGAACTCTAACAATGTAATATTCTGTGGTTATGGTTATTAGTAATTCTAGTAGAATTTTTTTGTTGGATCTGTAATGATAGAATAATATATTTCTTTTTCATTTATCTGTTCATTACAGTAAGAGTTGGGGTGTCAGAGACCTACTATGTATTAGTTGAATGTCTTCTCTGTCTCTCTGTCTCTTCCTTTCTCTTCTTTTTTCTTCTTCCTTTTACTTCTTTTTCCCCCTCCTCCAATATGTTTAGCTTTGATTGCATATTATTTTTATTGTAAATTAGATTGTGTGCATTAAAAATTAAGAAAAATTAATCTAAAGAGGAGGAGGAGGAAGAGAATGTGGTTTTGCAGGTGAGCTTGAAGAATACTGCATTTTTTCATTTTATCTCAAAGTTCAAGGAAAATCCTCTTGGTCAACTGTTATTTTGAAAATTTTGGTCTAGCAAAGATTCTCTTCTACTTCCAAGTTAAACAGCTGCCAGAAATATGATCAAACAGTTCCATATTTATATAACATCCCTATTAATCACACCATTAGTTCTACAGTCCCTAGATGTTACTTAGTAAACTAAAGACTATGACTTATACAGGAATGGCCCGATTAGAATTATGCTGAGATGGCATTTCCTGGACACAGACCAGCAGTGCCAGAAGATCCCTAAGGGAATGATGGGCAGTCTATTTTGCCTTACAGAATTTTTGTCATTTGTTCCTTAAATGACAAGTCCTTCTCTGCAAAGGAAAGATGAAAAAATAAAAAATCAATAGTACAAATGGAAATCTTTAAGAGCAAGTCATACTGAGACAAAACCTCTGAAAATCTCCCTCAGTTCTTTTTAGTGTGCTACACAAAATCAATCTGCAATGACCCTACGAGCGAGTCAGCCTCACCCCTCTGACAGCCAAAGAAGAGAAGGGGAAAAGAGGTAAATGGAGGTCCTTTTTTTTCTTCCCTGAAACTTTAATGTGTTTTTGAACTAGAAGGACACTTTGAGAAGCACCCCGTGAATTATTATCAATCCAGCCATCTCCATGAATGAGGATAGGTATCAGAGCATTGATACCTGAGTGATTAAATGCTGCTCCGTGATGTTTTCATGTGTAGATGCAGTTGTGCTATGCATGAGATATGCATGTTTAACATCACTGTAATACAAAAGAGGCAGCCAGAATATACACCTCACACTTCCAACTTGCTTCTATTTGAAACAGTGTTGGTTGTCTACATTCTATTGACTGTTTCTATTCAAGCTCTTGTCCTGAACATTAGTACCCAGTAATCTTCTCCTTCCAATATTCTTGTTAGAATCATGTCTATTCAGTGGTGCCACTGAGGCCAGGTTTTGGGACAAAAGTTACAATGGATCTCAACAATCTCATTTATCTTATCTCTAATTTCCAGTCTCCTTTACCTAGTTTCTTTAACAAACAAAGCAAGAGGAGGGGGAAGAGACCTGAAGTAATAATCTAGTCCAGGGGTAGGCAACCTTTTGAAGTCCTGGGCCGGTCCCTGGAAGTCCAATTCTCTGCTGGGCTGGGGGGGGGAATGGCAGTGCGTGCACTCACGCACACACCCTCTGTCGCCGCGTGCGCCCCCCGTACACACTGATTTTCAAAATGGTGGCCGCAATGCGTTTGCGCATGCGCAGGAGTACTGGTGTTGGTGTCTCATCACCCCTGTGATGCTGCCTCGTTAAAATGTAACTGTACCTCTTCACACATTTTAACCCTCTGTTATCTGGGAATAAGACTCTGATAAATGGAGGAACTCCCATTTATCACAATGAGTAAGCAGACTTCAGTCCTGGTTTCAAAAGTGAGACCTATGCTGAGCTTCTTATCACATCTTTAGCCTAGAGATTTGCAACCAGCAGCAGAACTACATTTACTAGTAGATTCACATAAACATGTGCCTCACCCCTTTTTTTTCCCCCCAGACACTCTTTTTCAGCAATGTAATTTGTTGAGAAAGGCTTTTAAATTGTGGCTATTTTTAGATAGTTGAGAGGCTGAGTCTCTTGTCAATTGATAGCACATCACCCAGAGATTTACCAAGAGATTTTGATCCACTGATCCTGACACTTCTGCTCCACTGTTAATGTAGGCAAGCCCACAGCCACACTGTTCTTGTAAATTTCAGATAGAATGCAATGCAGTTGACTCAGCTTAGGACAGCCCATGCTTAGTCACCAAGATGGAGGCACAGAGTGAAGTATTTTAAAAAATATCTTGAATTAGTCCTGATTTATGAAGAAATAATTTTTTCTGAACAAAATGATCATCTATTTATCTTTTTGCAAAATAAAAGGACTGTGTGAATATCTGCTGCCAATAATACTTCCCAGAGATAGAGTGAGAGGATATGGGCATACCCTATATTCTGCAGTGAACACAGGCTTCATTAAATAATCAAACAGAACCCCAGGTGCAAATATACTTACAGGAAACTGTCTGAGATGCTCATGGCACCTGCCATGCCTCAGCTTATTTTTACAGCATTATAAAAATCCTGAATGGGAAGATCTGATTTTCATATTATAAAAAGGTCATATTCTATCAAGCTCTTTCCAGTAAAGAAGACTTTCAGCATCTTGCTAGAATGTTAATAGATCTAAATCCTCTGAGACCCAATATTGTGGTCTTTCACAATGATTTCTGGTAGATGAGTCTGATATGCATTTTTGACAGCTTGTTAATGAATATATTTTTTTAAAAAAGTAGCACAAAAGAAAAAAAATTACATCTATTCTATAGTTATGTTATCTAATCCCCCAGAATTTGACATTCTGCATTCATATCTATTTGCCTTAGCATTATAAATAAATGTTAACATCTGAAATTTCTATGGTCTTTGAGAAGTGAATCAGTGCTACAGCCTATAATGAGATTACAAGTTAGGTATGAAGTTAAAGAATTCATTGCTGAAGTTCTTTCCCAGCTGTCCCCAATCTCCCTTCTCTATATGAGGTTAGTAAATCAAGTATTTACACAACTGAACACAGAATTTCAATAAGTTTACAAGATAGATGTGTCTGTTACTGTAGTAATATAGCACAGATGTGTCTGTTAGTGCAGTAATATGTCTTTTCTCTGCAAAAAAAAAATACCTTATAACATAGTCCAAACCTTAAACTATTATGCCAGAACAAGCCTCACTGTAATAAATGGGACCTGCAGCTGTGGAGCAGCAGTTTTACAGAATGACTTTGCCAAGAATTGAAGCCATCAGCTGCAGCAGATGTTCATAATCCAGAGGTCCCAACTTGAAAATGTAATAACCACAGCTGGGACTAACATACAAAGTACAAGAAAGTAGCTGGCAAAAGAAATGAACTATTTCTGCAGTTCCAGCTATCAATGTCAAAAGACAATTTAGATATGCATCTCATATTTCAAATATATGCAGTTTTACAGCCATGACAACAAAAAAATCTGCCATTTTAGCCAGTTTTTCCCTACATTTTGAAGTTTGGAACCTGCAACCCTATGTACACCTACTTAAAGTAAGGCCAATTGAATGCAGTTGGATTTTAATCTAAAGAAGAATTCATAGGGCTCAGGCTACAAGACATACAGAAAAATATTTAACAGAGCATACTCTGTCCTTACTTCTAGTAGAAGCCTATAAAGGCCTTTGCATACTGCTAGAAATAGTGCACATAGAGTCCACTTTAAGGGTTAGGGTTAGTGCTTAGGGAATCATGGGAATTGTTTTTTTTCCCCTGAGACATTGAGCTTTCACTGTCAGAGAACTCTGATGCCACAATAAAATACAGTTCTCATGATTCCCTAACCCTAACCCTTAAAGTGGACTCAATTTGCACTATTTCTAGCAGTCTGCAAAGGCCCTAAGTAGGGCAGAGTAGAAATCTATTAGGTACTCAACTAAGAAGTCCAGAGTTGCAGTTCTTTCAAAAGCTCTGAGAGTTGGCTAGCTCTTTGGAGAGCTTCTATGATATCTGGGGAAAGTGCTGACCACAAAACAAAATCCAGAGTACACATTGCAATGATGCCTTTACTGACCCAATCAAAGAGTAGAGAGCTTCTATGACATCTGGGGAAAGTGCTGACCACAAAACAAAATCCAGAGTACACAATGCAATGATGCCTTTACTGAGCCAATCAAAGAGTAGAGAACATATCATACTATCTTTTAAAATCTACTGGTTTTTAAAAAATGCAGAACTAAATAGAACTATTAATATAAATTAATATAAGTCACAAGTCCTCATCTTGCTCAATGTGCTTGCTTAAGATAGAGCTTAAGGTGGTCTCGATGTAGGGTCAATGGACGTTACCACACTGGCCCTAAAGCAGAAAGAATTCAGCATCATTTCAGCATCATTTCAGACCTTTTTTCCGTGTGTTCACACAACGTCGCAGCAAACCCCGCCCTTCCCTGCATCATTTCAGCGTCATTTCAGCGTAATTTCAGTTCTTTTGAATTCCGTGAAACTCATGGAATTCAAAAGAACTGAAATGACGCTGAAATGACGCTGAAATGACGCTGAAATGACGCTGAAATGATGCAGGGAAGGGCGGGGTTTGCTGCGACGTTGTGTGAACACACGGAAAAAAGGTCTGAAATGATGCTGAAATGATGCTGAAATGATGCTGAACTCTTTCTGCTTTAGGGCCAGTGTAGTAACGTCCAATGAAGATAGAAAGTTCAGGGCACACCCATGGCCATTATGTAGGGAAAATACTGGGAGTCCCTCAGGAAGCTTCTTTAAAAGCTTTGAGGGTAAATTTAGGTATTTCAAGAGGCAAAGCATGACAGTAGGATCCAAATTCAGATTGTTTTACCTTACAATGGATGGGACATCTCTCTTAAAATTGAATTCCAGTGTCTCTGTGTTAGGATTCTTCTGTTCATTTGGCCAAAGAAATTTTGCTACCTGAGGCAGCATAGAAAATTATGGTTGCCATCCCAGAGTTAAATCACACAGTCCCAAATACCTAAACAAATCAATTTGGTACTTGAAGCAAAACAAAAAAAAAATCCTCTCACTAGCAATAAAAATCAATGATTATTCAAATAACTAAGAATTCTCTGTTCTTTTGTGACTCCCCCAAACTGGCAAATGGTAAGGTTGGTCTTGGTGCAGTTTACTTTCTTGTTTATTACATTTATATTTTACCTGTCCTCCAAGGCACTCATCCCCTACATTTATCTTTTCACCAAACCTGTGAATAAGCTTAAGGCAAGAGACAAGGTCACTCAGTGAGTTTCCTGGCTATATGAGGATTTTAGCCTTGGCCCAAACCACTATATCTAACCACTGTATCTGTTCTATTTTGTCCTTGGGAAGCTAGCCAAACTCCCAGCCTGAGTCCTCAGCATCTTAAGCAGAAAGAGGGAGGGAAAGAGACTCCAAGCTCACTAATACATCAGCAGAAAAGCAGTGGTCCAGTCCAGGTCTTTCATGAGTCAGTATTCAGTCTAGGAAAGCAGTCCAAACAGTAATATGATAGAATAGTCAGTCCAGGCAGAGTTGAAGGCAAGAAGCAATCAATCAAGGAATGAGGCACCAGTGTGGCTTTCTCCCAAGGAAAAGGATGTTTATCAGCCAAACTGGACCAAGGCTGGTTTTGGGATATTTATAGTATGCCTGGGTCTTGCAGGTGCTCCCTATTTTCAGTATGCTTCTTATTTAAATGCTGAAAGCACCACTGTCTTTCTCTTTCTTGGTGTCTCTCTGTGGAGGTATGTACTAGTAAGTCTAATTCTTCATCTGAGGATTGTGGCTGCTGGGAACTTGGCCCCTTTGCTGGCTACAGGCTTTCTGCCTGGGGCTGCTGAAACTGTTGCAGCCCTGGCATGTCCCCTGGGCTCTCAGACTCTCCATCAGAACCTTCAGACTCAGAAGATATGCCATGATCCTGGAGGCAGAGCATGACAATACTCACTCTATTTGGCTCAGTATCATTCAGTAATATAGAGTACTGATGTCTCATAACAGGAATGCTGGCAGTGTTTTCTAATTTTTTCTGAGAAACATTTAATTTTATTTACATTTTTAAACAAATAAAAAACTTGTTTTCATGCTAGGTTTGATAGACATCTACCGCATCAGTGAGCTACTAATTTGATGAGAGTGCTGAGGTGGTGTGTGTGATCACAATAGAAATTACCAAGATATTGACAGTTTAACACATAGATGAAGAGTGATGTTTTTACCACAGTTCAATTTTAGGCCTTCTTTGTTTGCCTGCATACAGTACCAGCCACTTACTCCATGAACTCTTATGAAAATATCTTATGTAGCAAGACTAAGAAAGCCACTTCCAATAAGAGGAAACTATATGGGGTCCCATCATGGGCTAATATTTGGAACTCTGTACCAGGCTGGGAAGTGGGGCAAGATAGAAATGGACTAGTAGCTCCCCCAATTAGCCTCCCAACATTATCTGGACTCATCACCTCCATCAACTTAAAATGCCACACAAAGAGGAAAAAAGAAATCAAACCAGCCCTCAAATCAAGACTAAAAAATGGAATCCTTTTAAGCAGAAAAGCAGATGAGGATTGACTCACTGTTTGCCGTGACGAAGTCAATGCAATCCATGAGTAACAAATCTGCAATTATAGCTCCTTCTTCATTCTCTAACTCATTACAGAAATCTGATTGAAGAAAAACAGCCTCCCCAATTCCTCGAAGTCAAAATATAAACTATTCCTGGATACAGGGACAAAATAAGGAAAATATAGACAAAGGAGTCAAACTCCCAGAACAATAATAATGTGCAGCCCTTCTATGAAGTTTGCCTTTTGTCTGAAGAAATGTTGACACTTATTTTGCAGAAACTAAATTATATTGCTGACAAGATGGAGAAATTCAAGCAAACCTCCATGGCAAACAGGGGGTTAAAAGGGCATTTGATTTTGGTCACATAGAGCAAAATTGTTCAGTCTCCTCATGACATCCAGCTGTGGTCAGATATAGTCATGTTCTTCAGAAAAAGCAACTCCCATTAGAAATCCACCAGAAAGCACATATTTGGAATTCATGTAAAGCAATTACCAGATTCTTTTCTTTCAGCTGCTAAACTGCCAAATCAGCATACATGAGCAAGCATATATGAGAACCTAGATAACAAACCTGCCAACCATATCCAGGATGGAGGACTTACCTCTAGGGAAGAACTTCAAAACATAAAACAAGAATTAAACTGAGAGGAAAACTCACAGATACTTGGACACACATGCATAGAGAACATCAGAAAGCAAATAGTAACCCAAACTCATTGAAATTATCTATGTGCAGGAAGCTGTTAGTTCACTATCTTGATACAGACAGTGAATGTGAAAATGATGACTCTCTATCAGAGCTCATGCTACAAAAACCCAAGTAGCAAATTGCCCTCTCAAAATGACTTGTAATGGTGATGCATCCTCATCAACAATTAAATTACAGGGGCCTCAGACCTTGTGTAAACCCTGTCTACAGAAAAGAGCCCTCACCACCACTTATGTTATCTCCTACCTCACTGGTCAAGCCAAAGGATGCTCCCCTCACCAATCAAATTAGATCCTTGGTTGCCTCTGATCTGCATTTTATTGTCCATCCTGCACCAGTGCACCTAGTCCCCCTATTAGAACAGATGATGTAGGGGGAGTGAAAATGCAACATGCTACACCATGTGAACCAACTGTCACAGGGGAATTTACCCATCCACTCTGCTGGCTGCAGTGCAACTGCTTGACATTTAACTGACCAGCGTAAGGTGGCCCTTATGACATGGAACATTGCTGAGTGGTACACATATAACAGACTTCCTTGCCTGTTTTATTGACTTCCTTGCCTAATATGATATTCTTCTGATCCAGGAAACATGGGCTATTAAAGATCTGGAACTAAATGGCCTTCATGCATTTTTGGCTGCAGTAGAGCCTGCGAGAAAGCATGGAAGAGCAAGTGAAAGGGATCATATTCTAATGCAGCTACAATTAAGCAACTTCACTCAGGAGACACACACCAGGGACTGCTGTCAACTCTTTTTAATGCCATCAGGAAGGAAATATCAGTGAGCTAAATGGACCCCCAGCTAAATCAAACAATAAGTGAGGTATTGGGCTCAGGCTGCCTTTGGTGTCTTTGGAATGACCTGATATCAACTGAGTCCTCTGATGAACTTCTGGAAAATTGCAACAATCTTACCCAAGTGCTATTCCAATATCTAAACCAGCAAAGTAGTGCACACTGGAGGCAACAACAACTACATCATCACTTAGACATGGTTGACAAGGAATGTGCCAATGCTTTTTAAAAAAAAAAAAAAAAAAGCTCTTATGACCAGAGCTATGTATCCAATACCATGCCAGAAGCAGCAACAAAGCTACTTCAGCAGAAGAAAGATTGCAAAAAACTGCTGGCCTACAAGGGAGAAAAAACCATGAAAAATAGTTGGGCACAACTTATTTGGACAGTCAAAACCAACAACCCTGCTTTATTCTAGCATATTACATGAAGCTCCCAAAGCAATGCACCAGCTACAGTGGATTGTCACATCCCCCAAGGTTCTGGGAGGAACACTTCCAAACACTTTATATGGACACATGTTGAAAGTGGATCTGAATATCAAAATACAGAGAATCTCCCAAGGTGGGCACCGGTGGCTGAGACAGAGATCAAAAACTTTCTAGGCCAACTGAGAATGGGAAAGGCTCCAGGGGAAGACTTAGTACCTTCAGAAGCCATTAAAAATAATTTGAAATTTTGGCCTCTATTTTGGCACCTCTCTTCACCTGCATTGACAATTATGGTCAAGCACCTAAGGACTAGTGGTTTGCTTTCATTGTCCCTCTATTAAAAAAGGAAAAAAGAATGATTCTAGCAATTATAGACCAATTAGTATCCCTAATACGATCAGCAAGCTATACGCAAGACAAATAAAGTGGAAACTCAAAGACTGGATGGAACAAGAAAACATACTTGCAGAGGAACAAGCTGGCTTTAGGGAACACCAATATGATCCACCATAGATCAGTGCCTTGTACTTCAACACCTCATCAAAAAGTATGCCACCTGCAATACAGTCTCTCTCTGTGGTCCAAAACACGTAACATATTAAAATAGCCCCAAAATCCAGCTTTAACAACCTCTGTAAAAATTAACAGAAAATCCTTATCTCTCTCTGTGATCCAAAACACACTGCAGAAATAATCCAGTTTGTGACCACTTTAACTTCCCTGTCTCAATGCTAGGGAATTCTAGGACCTGTAGTTTTGTGAGACATTGAGCCTTCTCTATCAGAGAGCTCTGTTGCCTTTATAGACTTTAAAGCAGCTTTTGGCTCTGTATCTAGAACCAAACTATGGGGGAAACTGGAGGCTTCCTTGATTGACCAGTATCTATTATACCTAATTCATATGCTTCATGAAGGGGCCTCATTCAAAGTAAGATGCAATCCACAGGGGTCATCTCACCAATGCCATTGCCACTGAGAAGGGCATCAAGCAAGGTTGCATTCTAGCTCCACTCCTGTTCAACTTCTATATCAATGACATAGGTCATCTTAACAACACAAATTTCCATCCTCCAAAACTAGAAGGAAGGCATATCTCAGCTCTGCCTTATACTGATGATGATGCAGTAATTTCAAGAATATCTATTGGTCTAAAACAGGGGTAGGCAACCTTTTTGAGCCAGGGGCCGGGTTGCTGTCCCTCAGACAATTGAGGGGCTGAAGCACCAAAAATAAATAAAAAAATAAAAATAAAAAATGTATTTAAAAAAAATTAAAAATATGCATGCATAATGTCTCAACCCCAGAAAAGCCATGGCAAAATCCCTGTGGAAATTTTGCCAAGAAAACCCCAAGAACAAGTAATAACAACAATAATCAATATCATCATGGTAGGTGGTGGCAGCAGGACTGGCCTGGTGCCGGTCCAAAGGCCTCAGGGGGCATATCCAGCCCCCGGGCCTTAGGTTGTCTACCCCTGGTCTAAAAAGAGCACTAAGAAACTAACACAGTATTGGAAAGAGGATCAGCTAGAACTTAACCACCCAAAAACTAAAATCATGGCATTTGCTAAATGCCCCAAGAACCGAAACTGGAATATAGATGGTCACAAGATCAAACAGATCTCCTGCTTCAAATATTTGGAGGTGTTTTTATTGCTACTGGTAGTAGGAAAGCACATGGGTACTATGTTTTTGGTAATGTGCAGAGGAGCTCAACAGCCATCATCAAATTTCTTATGACAAAAGGAGGTCATTATATACCAGCAGCACTCAAACTTTTCAAAGCCAAATTGATTGCATAACTGCTTTATGGATCCCAACTGGGACCTCTCCCCAACTCTACACTATTAGAACTTGTCCAAATTTTTAAGACCAGCATTCCAAGCTCCAAAATGTGTCTCTAATGCAACTCTGAGACAAGTCAAGCTTTATGAAAATGGAGGCCACAGTGTGGGTGACCACACTCAGCTACTGGCTCAGGCTATCATTTCCCCCCCAGCCTTGCTCCACTTACCCTGACTGATGAATTCCAGTCTACATGGAAACAGATGGTGATGACTAAAATTTCCTCACTGGGCTTCTCTCCAGATCTTTTGCTCAGCATGGGATATGTAAAGACTAAAGCAACCATCAAACAACAGGTGATAGATACAGAGTGACAGCAAGACTTAGCTAGAACCCCAACTTTTCTTGTTAGTGACCCCAAGAGATACTTGGCATCACCTATGGCATACTTAGCAAAACTTGAAGTACCTAAACACCAGAGACCCATAACTTTGGCATGATGCCATGCCCTTCCCTCAGCTGTTCTTGGAGGCCGATACAAGAAGATCCCCTTCTTAGACAAATTATGCCCCTGTGATTCTGGACAAAAGAGCATGTGTTACTTCAGTGCTCATTCTAAAGAGACATCCACCTCAGCCTTATTTCACCTTTATTGTATAAACATCAAGGACACACTGACCAATTTTACTCTTCTTTGTTGCTTTCAGACACCAACAACAACCCTGATGTAACCTATAATGTTTCCAGATTTTGTACAACCATGGTTAACATCCATCATGCCATTACCTCCATAGTAGGCTAATACAAATCTTGCCCTACCACACTGGATTTTAAAAGGATATTTTAATTACTTTAAAGCAAGGGTAGGCAACCTTTTTGAGCCGGGGGCCGGGTTGCTGTCCCTCAGACAATTGGGGGGCCGAAGCACCAAAAATAAATAAATAAATAAAATTTAAAAATAAAAAATTTTTAAAAATGCATGCACACTCTCTCAGCCCCAGAAAAGCCATGACAAAACCCCTGTGGAGATTTTGCCAAGCAAACCCCAAGAACAAGTAATAACAACAATAATCAATATCATCATGACAGGCGACAGTGGCAGTGGTGGCAGGGGGCGGTGGGGGGGCCGGCGGCGGTGGCAGGACCAGCCTGGGGCCAGTCCAAAGGCCTCGGGGGGGCACATCCAGCCCCCGGGCCTTAGGTTGCCTACCCCTGCTTTAAAGGATAATTTAATTTTAATCTGTGTTTTACCTTGCTTTAGCTTGTTTTTAACTTGCTTCTACCCTCTTTTATTCTGGATCCCCCTTTTTGCTTGTGCTGGTCTATGATAGTAATAAAGATGAACTGAACTGTACCAGGCTACTCTCTACATAACATGATTTTGCCTGGTTCTCTCTACCTCCCAATCTCTCTCCTCCACCTTCTTTCATTATCTGTGAGTTTCTGAAGACAAAGCTGTTAATGAATTAACTAGTGGGATGTGTTTTGCAGTTTCAGCAAGGCAGTATTTGTCCTTCCATGGGACTTTTTGAAACCAGTGGGGATGTGGAGAGTATTCTGAAATATCATTCTCTAAAATAAATGGTATGTTCTATAAGATTTCCCCCCTCTTTCAAGATGTCACAAATTCCACATAAAAACATTTCACATAAAAGTCTATGAAGAGGAATTTTATTTAGCTCAAATCGAGAGGGGGTCGGCTATAAAGGCCCTGCAAGACTGTCTCTCATGTGTATACCAAGAGTTAGAGGATCTAAGAATTGATGCAGAGACAGAATTCTCCAATTAAAGTACTCTTTATTAAAGGAGAAAATCACACAACAATTCACACACACACACACACACACACACACACACACACTAATTCAAGGCTCAGGAAGTCAGGGGTTAGCTTGAAAAAGATGTTGAGGCAGAACTAAGGATGATACTTACTACAGATGAGGCTTTCTCCAGGATCCAATTGAGTGATGTGGCATGAGACACAACTGTTCTGAGAGTGTTTGAACAGAGGTGAACAGAGACAGTGTTTGAACAGAGGTGACTATCGCTATATCAGAGCTCACAGTGACATAGTGTCCCCCTGAACTAGAACTAGTGACACTGAGGGGAGAAATCCAGGGGTCTTTAAGGGTTAAAACTAGCTGCAGGGCAAAGGTGTGAGATTACCTAGGTAAGATAATCTGGTCTGGCAATTGTCAAGGGAAATGGGAGATGATTAACTCATTAACTGGCCCATCAAGTGAGACATCTAGGCTATTATCACCCATCCTTCTGATTAGGGAGGTGATGATGGTCTATTTGCAACTCCCACACTATCTGCCTGGCTTTGGGGCTGGGGGGTTTTCTGGTCTTCCAAGTGACCTAGGCATGACCTGCCTGCCTTGCCATGGTGGCACTTGGGGTTCATTGTAGGGTACATCTGGGGTTATGTGGAATTCATACACACACCAAAATTCAGAAAAAAATGCACTTTTGGAAGCAGTTCCAAAAACTATTTTGCACAAAGACCCTTCATGAACATTGATCATCCAAAATGTGTAAAAACAGTTGTAATCTGACCCATGGGGGAAAAGACTTCCTGTTCATATGTGCAAGAATGAAACAGGTAAAGATTTACATCTTTACTTAAGAACAAGGAAGGACTATACAATAAAAAGAAGAAGAAAAATACAGCATCCTTGGCCATCCCAAGAAATAGACAAGTACTTGGCTAGATTTTCTCCAAATATTCTTCACCATTTATTTATTTATTTATTTATTTATTTGGTTTGCTGGCTTCCCCTGTCCCCCTGACCATGACTGGTACCATACATAATGCCCCATCCCAGAACCACATTTGAAATTGGGCAATGCAGGCTACATTGATCAGGCTACAATGCCAGCAGAAAAATAAAAGCATTGTGAACAAAGAAAAAAAGTTGTGCTACAACCACAGCTAACAGCTTATGCCATTTCTGAAAAATTATTGGAGAATTTCCATTAGCCCTGGATGAATTCAGTGAAATTGTTTCCTCCAATTCCTTTGCTAAAACAGGGTAGAGAATGTCAAGAGGCCATTTGCATAGAGCTGTATGTTTAGTTCTGTTTAGCCACTGATGGGAAAGAGCATGTTGGATTCAATGAATCACCCAAGTGATCCATCATAGCTCTCTTTACGTTCAAACAAGTGTGACTGAAAATGCTCCTGTGCCAACACCAGCATGCACATTAAACAATATAATTAAAATCGTTCCATGGTTTGCTAACAGATTGACTTTGGGGCTCAACAGACACTCATAAAGGGACAGCTTAACACCACCCCTTTGAGTGCTGGATCGGGACCATAGCAACCACATGCTGCAGCCCTGATCTAGCGGTTTTCTGGCTCAAAAAGAAGCAGCAAAATGCTGCACCTTTTTGAGCTGGTGAAAAGCTGGCCTTACCGCCAAGGCAGTGTTTTTTTTACCATTTCTTTGGCACGGCACGTATAAACACTGCTCCACAGGAGCATTCCCATGCTGCCTGCCATCTAGTCAGGTGGGCAGCATGATGGCAGCTTGGGGATGGAGTCAGGGCAGACAGTGAACAGTCACTATGCCCCCACTCCACCCTGATGCTGGCCTTTTAGGCCAGTTTGTACAGCCTCTTAGACTGTGCCAAAGGTTTCACTTCCACAGACAGGGTAATATACCAATACAGCGTAAATTTTATACATGGGCTATAAATATTTTTTTTCAAGAAAAACCTAAAGAAATTAATGCCTACAAGCTACATTCAGAATGATCCTCCCCTGGGCTTTTAGAGCATTTTAACCAGAAATTAAACCTAAATAGATGTGATTTAAGATTTGTCTTTGAAATGCTTCTATTACAGAAACCTATTACAGTGTAGGATATACAATAGATCTTGTTTACATTATTTCATGAAACATCAGGAATAAGTTAGCTTTGATCTGCTTCTTGTGTCTGGCTAAGCCACCAGCTGGAAATCCAGTCCTAGGAAATAATAACTAATGCATACTAATTAATCCCATCAATAAGCCATACTTTGGTATTGAGAATATAAATTTGTGGGTACAGAACACCTTGAAAAATTAAGATTACTATAAATATGTTGATATTTGGATGTGGTGTGCAGAATCCAGCAGAGTACAGAGTACAGCAGAATATAGTGAAGAACAGCTTCCTTCATCAACGTTTCCCATGCTAAAAGCATGCAGACACTTCTTGTATATAGTGAAGAACAGCTATAAACATTAAGCTACCAATGATGCTCTGAAACAACTTTGGATTTTCAAATCTCTAGTTGTTTCTCCATTGACAAATCCAACTGACATAGGACTTTTCACTACCTTTGCACTTTGCAGTCCACACTTTTCAATCAGCTTTTCTATCTTCTTCTGCTGACTCAATAAACAACTGCCATCCTCAGTCCATTGCACCTCAATTCCAAGATAGGATCTGAGAGGACCTAAATCTTTAACAACAAAATTCTTTGACAATTCTTTCTTCACTCTCTGAATTTCCTGTTTAGACTTAGCTGCCATGTACAAATCATCAACATAAAAATCACTAATGTAACAGCTCCCTTTGTGTAAACACATGCATCAGCGATCCTGTGTTTGTAACCAAGCTACACAAGCTCATCATGAATGCAAAGATTCCAACTTCTAGCACTCTGTTTAAGCC
Organism: Phrynosoma platyrhinos; assembly: GCA_020142125.1. Classification (NCBI taxonomy): domain Eukaryota; kingdom Metazoa; phylum Chordata; class Lepidosauria; order Squamata; family Phrynosomatidae; genus Phrynosoma; species Phrynosoma platyrhinos. The sequence continues at coordinate 22,669,000 of JAIPUX010001232.1, forward strand.
TTTTTCAATTTGTACACCTTTCTGTCACTGTCTTGTTCAAAACCCAAAGGTTGTTCCATGAACATAGTTTCCTCAAGACAAGCATTCAAGTATGCAGTCTCAAAATCAAAATGTTGCATCAAGTGACCTCTCCTTGCTGCTAAAGCCAAAACCAACCTCAGGCTCTCAAGCTTAGCTGTTGGAGAAAATGTCTTGTCAAAATTCTCAAACCTCTGCTGAGCAAAACCTTTTGCCACCAACCTAGCTTTGTATCTCTGACTACCATCTGGCATCTCCTTTCTCTTGTAAACCCATTTGCAACCAATCACCTTGTGATCTTTAGGTCTTTCAATAATTTCAAACACATCTTTTTCTATCAAAAACATGTATTCCTGCTCCATAGCAGACAACCATTTGTCCCTTTCCTCATCAGGAAAACTCTGCAAATCCCTGTAATTTTCTGATTCATCAATCACAACTGTACAAACTCTAGCTTCCTGTACAACAAAATGATCTGGCTGTTTTCTGACTCATTGGGTCCTCTGTGGAATGAAAACTTTTGTTCTACCTCCTTCCTCTTCAGTGTCAGAACTTGTGTGAGGACCCCTATCTCTTTGTCTCTGTCTCAGATATCCTAGATGTAGTTGGTTGTGTTTGTGTTGACTGAACTGATGTGCTAGCTTCACTATCTGAAGAAGCTGACTCCTATTTCACCACCCCTCCATTTCTAGTAGGTGTTTCTAACTACCCCAACTTAAGAAAAACTTCTTTGTTGGAGTGCAATCTGTCCCAACCTGAACGCTTCTCAAAGTTGGCACTTCTGGATAGCAAAATTTCTTCACCACCAAGATAAAACCTGTAGCTATTCCCAGAATACCCCACAAACATCTCTCCATTTGGACTGATTTTTCTTTCTGAAAGCTGCTGGCACATAGACATTTGTGTACTGCCCAAAAACCCTAAGGTATTTCTGATTAGGTGCTCTCCCATAAAGTATGTGAAAAAGTGTGTTCTTTACAGCTTAATTCCATGTACGATTTGCCAGAAAATTAGCTGTAAGAGTTGCCTCGCACCAGAAATTATCAGGTGCATCTGCATCTAACATTATGCAATCTTTCAACTGCTTTAGGACACCAATTCTTCTCTCCGCCAATCCATCCTCTCGAGGAACTCCAGGATTGGTTGTGTTGTGCTTAATCCCTTTCTTTCTGAACCAGTTTCCCAAACTGTGAGATAAGAATTCATCTCCCCAGTCTGTGACCAAAGACCCCACTTTGTAATCAAATTTTCTTTCAATCATGTTCACCTAATCTTTAAATCTGTCTGCTGCTTCACTCTTTTTTCAGAAGCATCACATAAGAAAACCTGGTGAAGTGATCCACAATCACGATGAAATATCTACTGCCCCCTAGCAAATTTTCTGTCAGACCAGAAATATCACAATTCACTGTCTCAAAAGGATGTTTTGCTATGTGTTTGCTTCGCTTTGCCACAGGAAAAGCTTTCAACTTTATCCTGCTGCAAACCGAGCACTCTAGGTGATTTGAACAGGGTGACATTTGAAAATCTGGACAAATCTCTTCCAGTTTCCTAAGACTATTGAAACCAATATGACCCATCACTCTGTGAAAATAATGAATACAGTTTGAATGGAAAGGCACATTTTGTACAGCTGCACATTCTACCTTATCTAGCAAGTAATACATTCCGTCTTTCTTTAAAGCTTTTGCACAAACTTAATCATCTTTGGAAATTATGCATTCATCCCCCACAAACTGTAGTGTATACCCTTCTGTGGTCAAAGCAAACACACTAACTAAACAGTTTTGTAATTTAGGCACACACAAAACATTATCAAAAGATTTACCAAAACCAGGAATGCAAACAGTCCCCATCTGCTTGATTTCTCTTGCTGCTCCATCAGCTAGAGCAACATAGTTCACTGTGGAGCGTTTCTTATTTCTGAGTAGTTCAAGAGTGTTTACCATGTGTCCAGTGGCACCAGAGTCCAAAATCCAGACTTGGCTCACCATCTGCTGAGTCACACTGTCACAGCCCTGCAGTGCATTTGTTAGTCCCAACGTCTCTGGGTTGCTGTTGATGATTCTTTTTTTTTTTTTTTTTTTTTGTCTGCTGCAAATTTCCTGCAGTCCTGCTTCAAATGACCTGCTTTCTTGCAGTAGAAGCATATTTTTTCCTTGGAAACAGCTGCTTTCTCTGCCTGCATCTCTCTGGATGCTCCCTCTGAAGCATTTGAGGACTTTGAAGTTGCTGACGCCTTTTTGTATTGTGATGCTTCAAACTTGTGGTGTTGGCTTTCTTCAAGTACTCTAGAAGCTACTAGCTCCACTGTAATCTGTGCCTCCGGTACTCCTTGCAACCCATGCAAGATGTTATCATAATCAGATGCAAGAG
>JAIPUX010001232.1:22690001-22706975 GCA_020142125.1 Phrynosoma platyrhinos
CATGTATGTTAGGGTGTTTTGTATGTTTGATTCTGTATGTATGTATGTATGTGCTTGCTTATTGGTTTATTTTTCTCTCTTAATAATAGTGCAATTCTTTTGGACAAATGCTATCTTTGCAGGAACTGTTCCTTCAATACCCCTGCATACAATGGATTTAGATCCTTTTTTTTTTTTTTTTGAGCTAATTATAAATTCCCCAAGGTCAAGTTCTTATTACAGACCCTTTAAACTCAACAAGACTTAGTACTAAGAAAACACATTTCTTAGTGCTAACTAAATATTTCAAAATACTCTCCACTAGTTTTAAAGTTATAAAATGAGAGCTGTCAAAAGGAGACCTGAATTCCTAGAAGACTGCCTCTTTCAGATGTTAACTGCAAGTAGAATGAACAGGCTTGGAGGAAAGTATTGTAATGGCAGGCTCTGGCCTCAACCCAGATGACAGACAGAAAAGCAAGAGTCAGCTCTGACTCTAAATTTAACAACCAACAAAACAAAGAAAGTCAGGGAGGGAGAATCTGTAATATAAAATAATATCTGATCATCAATAAGGAATGAAAATAAGAGTACATGATTTGGCCACAAATCTTAAACAAATTTCCATAAATTGGACCAATTGTCTATACACTGCTGCAGACTACTCATCCCAGGTTTGGCAAACTTATATCATTAACAGAGACATGCATATATTTAGTACATCTAAAATAGGATTGCATGAATTGCTAAAGATACAGATGTTCCAGATAGCATAAGCCAAATATGTTTCAACCCACTTATGTCAGAATCCTATTATTATTCTTGACTAAAGTAAACCCATTGAATAAATTCAATTTACCTATGTGTTCTGTCTAGTTAGGACTAACCAAAAGCCTCTGACTTCATCAAAGGCTAATAAATAAGAATAAGCCATTCCTTTGTGGGTGACAAAACAGTGAGGTTGTTATGATGACCGATTTTCCCTCACTGAGCAGGAAAAAGTGGTTTAAAATATGAATTATAAACTGTATAAACCATAAAACTTTCTAAAGATATATGTAACCTTTACAACTTTGTTAATTTAAGAAGAGGGGAAAAACCTCACCAAACTAAAGGTCTATATAGATTCTATCCCGAATGGGAATCTGCACCTCCATGTTTTTGGGAGCAGGGGAAGATTTATGTTGATTTATGACATTATATTATTCCTTATTGAGAAATATTATTTTATAACATATACTGTTCCTTTTTACAACCTAGGGCACATCTAGACTGTTCAAAATGTCCCAGATTTTGTTCCTATTCTTTTTTATTTTATTTTGGAGATCCATATACATTTTGTTTATTCCATATTTTCTGTCAGTGCCTTGCACAATCACAAACTTTTTATACCAGTTCCCCAAGTCAGCTTATTTTAACCCAGTATAAAATCAGAAAGGACAGGAACAAAATCTGGGACTTTTCTGGATGTGTGTCTACATACCTTATTTTCCTGCGTATAAGACTACTTTTTTACCTGCAAAATCTGTGGCTAAAGTGGGGGGGTCATCTTATATGCCGGATATAAGGATAATGAGGATAGAGGTGCTAAAACTCTATATTTTGACTGGAAAATGGGGGGGGTCGTCTTATACGTGGGTCGTCTTATACGCCGGAAAATATGGTATTTTCTTTAAAATGCCAGAGCCAACTATAATCACACAAGGCTCTTTTCATGCAACTGAATAAGTGGCAAGCCCTTGATGTCTCTATATACCACAAAGGCTTTGTCCACATAGTCATAGAAACACCTATTAAGTTGAAAATGTGGGACTTGCCAGCCCAACTAAAGTGCATTAATTCAATACTCAAGACATGGTTGAGAAGGGTTCAATACTGCTTAAAGCCTTACACTGTACATGTAACAGGAAGACTGGGACTGCCATATAGAATTAAAAACTCATAACGTTTTCTAGACATTCTATTAGAAAACATGCCTAGCATAGCTTACTAGTATTTGGATGCCTCACAGTAAAGCCCATATGAATTAAGAAGAAACATGTATGTTTGCACTTTTCTAAAAATTTAGTATTAGTTTCATTAGATGCTTCTCAATATGTATAAAGCATAGGATGAATAATACCCCTATATCACCCAACCACAATTTACCCCTGCTGGGAAGTGTTGTAAGACATCAGTCAGCAAATTGAGAAGTCCTATTAAAGCTAAATGCTACACAAATGGCCTCAAGGCATGCAACTTCATGTATAGAATAAGCAACTACACTTCCCATCACCCCAATTCATGGTTGTGCTGGCTGGAGATGATGGGAGTTGTAGCCTAATGGTACCTGGAAAACCTCAGGTTTTCTGCACCAGATACAAAGTTTCCATTTGTAAATTTTGCATGTTCAAATCTGTTCAAATGATCAAAAGAATACATGTTGGTGTAAGACTTGATATTATTTCTCCACACAGTGTGTGGGTGCTCAGTTGAACATAGTCAAGTGATCTGCAGAGTTCTGATCAAAAGGAAGAAAAAATAGATTGAAGAAATATTTGATAAAGAAGCTAACTTGAATTTGTTATTTGCTAAACAGAAAAGAGACACTCCAGTTTAATGGCTCCTGTAGAAATGCAGTGGATACACCACTGTGCCTTGGCATGCAAAATTTGCAAGAGTGATCAAGCTTGCATCAACATCTTTCTATAGACACCAAGTTTAAAAGCCAATGTAGCCTATTAGAAAGACTCTAGAGATGTGCATTATTTTACTAACAAGTTCTCTTCTTCTTGCCAACAGGAATAGTATGCCAATCTTTTGAGGGAAAGGCAGAATTGAAGCCACTGAGCTATTGCCAGTCTCTGCTTAGAGACTGAGAGGAATTGTTACAAGTAACAATGATATCTATGACACATTACTTTGGAGCAGGGCTGGGGAGTAGTGGTGATTTTGGCATTACTCCTTGTCCTACTCCAGAGTAAGATATCTTTTCTTAATGTTACTCCTACTCGTACTCCTATTATACTCCTCAATAAAAAATATTTCTCAAAATTAACAGGCTTACAAATTCATATTACTCAAAACAAAATTTTAAAATTTTAAATTTAAATGTACAATATAATAACAGGAATAAGGAGTAACAAATATATTTTGTAACTCCTTATTCCTACTCCTACTCCTGTAAAAACCTCTTACTTCTTTACTCCTTACTCCCCAGCCCTGCTTTGGAAGGTAATGAGAATATAATGTCATTTTTAAAAAAAAAAAATAGTGCTTTAGAAAAGTATTCACACAGCCTTTGACTTTTCCACATTTTATTTTGTTACAAATTCGAAATTAAGAAGGATTTACTTGGCATTGTTATTTAATGTACGTAAGCTACTCAACATTCTTGAAGGATCAAAAATTGTGTTGGAAAGGGAGCAAAAGAGACAAATGCTCCCTTGGCAACAATGTTTCTTTAAATTCCTTTAAACTGCCTCTGTTCAGTTGAGGGCCCATGCATTTCCCTGTTCATATGCAATGAATTTGGTATATTAGTCCGTAGAATAATTTGTATATTAGTCCTTAGACACAGAATACACAGAAAGCTGAGGTTCAAAAATATCTAAGGGTTGCAGGGCCCTCATCTAAGAAACTATGACATGAGAGAATCAAATTCTGAATATTTCGTTGGTGTTCTAATGCTGCACCTTTATTTATGCCAAATCTATGTAATTTGTAAATGAATGGGAGTGTTACAAAATACCAATTTGCCTCCTGTGACCTCATTCCAAAGGAAGCTGAACCTCATTAAATGCTGGACCCTTTTAATTTCCCACAGATTGGAGACCTGGGGCATACAGAGTGCCATGTTACCTTCATCTCTTCTATTCTTCTTTCCCCCTCACTCCCTTTTTTGCACAGATGTTACTCTATGTAGTACTATATGTAATCAGGAATACAATTCATAGCATTCACAAATGGGTCTGACTCCCCTCCCCTCCACCAAAACAAAACAAAACAATGGTGGCCCAAGATTTGGACACAGATATTCAAAATGTTCCCTGGGGAAAAAAGATATATATGTGTCCTGGACTACAGCCAGCACCAGTCCAAACAAATGCTGATAAGAATGGTTTAACAAGGAAGGAGCTAAAAGGCAGGCTACAGACCTTTCTGTTAGTTCCCAAGAAGCACACCAGTACCAAAGCCAGGGTCAGGATTCCAGAGTCCACAGTAGCCAGTTCAGTCCAAGGTCGGGGCAGCCAGAAGGTAACAAGCATCCAGTCTGTTCCGAATTCAAAGGTTCATGGCACACAAGGGTTCTAAAGAGCAAGGAGCCAGTACTCACAGTATCACACAAGGGAACTGCAATAAGCTCTAGCACTGAGTGGTCCTCTCCTAGGTGATTAAGTAGATTCCCTCCTCTGTGCCAGCTGAGGCTTGTTAGTTAATTGCCTCTCTGCAAGCCTCCTTGACCAATGCTTGTTTCTTCCTGATCCTTACCACTAGGCTCCTGTGCCTCCATAGGGATCCTACTAGTGCTAGGACCTGGTTGCTCTTCCTCCTCTGGGGCTGGGAGGACAAGGCTGGGATCTAGCAGGGCAGGATTAGGACCTGGTAGAGCCTCCCTTTCCTCCTGCACTGGAGTAGGCTCATCCTCATTCTCCAAGTTCAGCTCCTGACTAACCATGACAATATGTATCATCATACCTGAATGAAATCAAAAGGGGAGGGAGATAACCATGATAAGACTGCATGGACAAAAGGAAGACTGGGCAGAATTCAATATTTTCTGATAGAATCAGGGGGGGTGGACATATCACGATTTCTGACTTTTTGTGAATCATTTAATAGCATCTCAGATATTTGAGTTTTCCCAACACATTCATGAACAGTACATGGTAAAGCTTTTTAAAAAATATCTCCCTCAGCAGGGAACATCCAGCAAGAGCATGGTGCAATGCAACATAATGCCCATTACATCACAGGGCATCACATTAGGTTCTTGGACTGAAGGACCCCTTGCCTGGTTAAGTATGAAATAATTTTTAGCTGATAACATCCATTATTTCACTTACATCAAATTATGGTAAGGGAATCCTCCTGTGTTGGGGTAGAGAGACCTGCTCATTCTGCTGTAGGCTGTGGAAGGATGGAGGCATAGAGGGTCCAACCATCTTCCCACTAACCTCCTTTCCTAGAGTGGAAGTTGGCTGGCTGTTGATCTCCCTGGGCTTATTTTTCACCTATGTACAGAGAATATGGAGCCTATTTAATAATGATACTGGTATTGTACCATGTTGTTGTTAGCTGTCATCAAACTGACTTCAACTTATGGTGACCCTATGGATAAGAGATATCCATCACCTTATCACCAATATCTCCTTTCCTGAATCCAGCTTGGACATCTGGTATTTCTCACTCCATATATGATAAAAGTCTTTGTTGTTGTTGTTGTTGCAATATATATATCATCTTCTGGTATTATCTCTGCTCTCTTTTCACTGGCAGCTGAAGACATTTTTATTTAGGCAGGCATTTGGTGGGTGAATTTTACTTGTGTGGTGTGGTGTGCTGCTGTCTTAATGTTTTAATGGTTTTTACTGGTTTTAACCATGCTGTTTTACCTTATATTTTAATAATAGTAATAATTAAAAGGTTTTTTTAACTTTTGTAATCAGTGATTTAGTTCTGTGTTTTTAAATAACCTGCCTTGAATCCCACTGTGGGATATAAATCCTTGAAATAAATAAATAAATAAAGAAATAAATAAATAAATAAATAAATCTTGTTTTATTTTGGATTGTCTCGTCATAAGGTTTTCATGGTAAAACACATTCAAAAGGGATTTGCCCATGCTTTTGACTATGACAGTTCAAATAAGATGATTTTCTTCTTGTCAGCTTTTTTCATTATTGAGTTTTCACATCTTACAGAAGCTGAAATTATGTTGATATGGATGATGCTGACTTTGGTATTCAATAATGTATCTTTTACATATAAGACTCTTATCTGTTTTCTTCATAGCTGATCTTTCAGTGTTAGTCTTGACTACTGTCACCATTTTGATTAATGGCTACACCAAGGGATAGAAAATCTTTTACTATTTTGATGTCTTCATCTCCTATTTTGAAGATTTGCAACTCATCTATAGCAAGGGTAGGCAACCTTTTCCCTTTAAGGGCTGAGGGACTTCAGCTCCCAGAAGCCTCAGCCATGTTGGCCAATAGTCCCATGTTAGCCAATAGCTCCTGGGATTCTGGGAGCTGAAGTCCCTCGGCCCTTAAAAGGGAAAGGTTGCCTACCCCTGATCAATAACAAGTCATTGTTATTGATTTCTTAGTTTTCTTCAAATGGAACTCTGCTTTAGCACTTTCTTCCTCAGCTCTCATCAATAGTTGTTCTAGGTCTTTGCTGTCCTCTACAGACTAAAGATTTCTAGATCCAGATTCTTACCTTGAAAGACAAATGTTTAATTTTTAGAAGTCAAACTTTTTCCAGTACAATAATTGGTCTTTCTTTCTTCTCCATTTCCATTCCTACCTCTGTCAAGGACCTTGTGGAGACAGACAGTAACTGACCCAAAGTTACTCAGGTGAATTTCATGGCCCAGCAAGGATGTGAATCAGCACCTTTGCGAAACTTTACAGAAATTCAAGCCTGAAGCAGCCTGGGCACTCTAGCCATGATCAGGCTGGGACCAGCCCGCTCTCAAAGTGGGCTGCTGCCGCAATCCCAAACATTAAATCCACTCCTTTTTCTGGTGGCTTCAGCCCACCTTTGGCACCCTTTGAGCAGCTTCCAGCTAATCTGGGGGCATGCATCATCTGAACACTACGTCCCCGAAGCAGCTTCTTTTGGCCCGTCTGTTTTGGGTCTGAGTTTCCTTTTATTATCTGTATTATTCATCATAATAAAAAATGGAAGTAAATTCCCACAGCCCATGGAAACATTTGTAACCATGCATTTGGACAAATGCAAAATAATTTTGAATCATACTCTGTTTTTTATATATAAGTATTTTTATAATCTACACACTGTGATATTGATTCTACCTTGCTATTTATTGCTCATTTTTAAAATTATGTTTCTTGCTTATTACATTTCTATTTGTTAAAAAAAATAAAACCCAGGACCTCCCTGATAGTCCATACTGTGCCTCAGACTGTAAGTCTGGCCCTCTCTTCATCTTAACTGCTACCACACTGGCCTTGGAGGGAAAGAAGCACCCTCAGTATGTGCTGGACTTGATCCCCTTCCCTGCTGCCATTCCCTTCTCCTTTTATGTCATGCCTTTTTAGATTGTAAGCCTGAGGGCAGAGAACTGTCAAATTAATCTGTAAACTCCTCTGGGAGCCTTTGTGGTTGAAAAGCAGGATATAAATACTCTGAAAAATAAAATAAACAAGATCCTTTAACATAGAGACCTGTCTACTATTTGCACATGAATCTCAATAATGAGCCACGTACACCACTGGTGTACAAACCAGTGGTGTACAACACAATTTGTGACCAAAACTTGACCTTTGGTGGTATTGCTTCCATCTTTATTTCTAAAGACAGAGGAAATAGGATTCTTTAATAATGAATGCTCCTTAGCAATCTGGGAGCACACTGTCATTCCTTTTTTAAAAGTAAATTCACAGCTGCATGTGCACTAGCATGAATACACACTGTATGGCCATATCCTTGAATATAATCTCACATGCATGAGTTTACACATTGTCAGTCCTTTTATCTTTTAATGGGATTTTTCTTCCAGGATCACAGCAGCAATGTTCACATACTTATACCAGCCAGGAATGTCTACAATCTGCACTGAAAATACCCTGCTGTTGTGTCCTTTCTCTCATAATCTCTGTATAAAATTTAATTACATGGACTGAACTTTTTAGTCGTGTCTCCAGATATCAAAAGAGTTCCCATAAATCACTTACTCTCTGGAAACTGCTGGGTATACTCCAATCCTTTTGTTCCTCAAGTAAACTTTTGGTTGGGCACTGACATGGCAATTTACTTGAGATGTTGTTGTTGTTATTGCTATTATTATTATTTGCTTCTCCTCAAAAGTTAGTAGACAGACATGGCAATGGCCTTTTTTCAATAGCAAAAACATGCTCTGTTAAGTTTTTTAAACTGTTCACTAATTGGATGTTATATTTAAGGTTCAGCAATGATTTAATAAAACTATGGTTCAGAGAAGTATGCATTTTTAACTGTGATTCTCCCCTCCCCAAATCCCAAGGATTTTAACTCATGCATACCTAATTTTCATATTTCATTTTTCACGGTGCCTTAACTCCATATTTAACTGAGGCTTGACACTTAATTTTTCCTTTTCTTTCAGTGTCAGATATTAATGGAACAGGGGCCCATTACAGTTGTATTTCCAGATGATACATGCTACTGAGTTAGTAGCACACTGTTTGATACTAGAACTATGTGCTATGACAGAAAACTCTTCTCAGAAATTTTTCTCTCTCTCTTCTCTCCCCATACAGATAGACACACATAGACACACGATACAGATACAGGCACAAAGAGACTTGAGTCAGGGCCAGCCCTAACATCATGGAGAGTGAAGTGACTACGGGCCTTTGCAGACTGCCAGAAATAATGCACATTAAACTGAGGCCCTGCCCTGGCTCAGTGCTAGGGAATCATGGGAACTGTAATTTATTGTGGCACCAGAGCTCTCTGACAGAGAAAGCTCAATGTCTCAGAAAAAAATGCAATTCCCTTGACTCCCTAGCACTGAGCCAGGGCAGTGCCTCAATTTAATGTGTACTATTTCTGGCAGTCTGCAAAGGCCCTATCTCAGGCAGAAGAGTTCTGGTGTTATGAAAGGACAACAAATGGTTAGTTAATTTGTTGTTTTTGGAAGAAGCTCTTGTGAGATTTATTTTTGCTCTTGTCAAAATAATTTGAGTAGCATTGCTTATCTGGAGGAGGTGCCATTTTCTGTTTGATCAGTAAAAAATATATTGAGTCCTTCTCAAGCTGCTTCCTTAGGGCACTTTGACTGCATCCACTGTAACATGCAGTATATGTGTCTGCACGGGTGTCAGTCTCCACCAGAAATATCTTGGGTGGTATGTAAACATTTCACAATACTGGGAGTTTACAGAAGATTGTTGCAGGAAAACAGCTCATCACAGAAATTAGATAACACAAACATTGTGGGCAAGTCACCTGGTACCTGTTTGGACAGTTTGCAAATAAATGCATCTCTTTAAATATCTATAAGGTATAGTTCTTGTAGATGAGGAAATGCAAGGCAAAATATTCAGGGAGGATTCTGCCTCTTTGTTCAGCAAGAAACAAACCCATTCCCACCAGCAATCACTGTGTCCAAACAGTGGCATCACTGGGAGGCAAGGAGTGCATGAACCACACTAGATTACACCCCAGAGGAGGGGTGACACCTGGTTGGGCCTTCCTCCTCCCATTCAGTGTAGAAGGCTGAACACACCCTTCCCAGCTGTTCCAATCACCGTGCAGCCTCCATGTGGTGGAAGCTCAACAACAGAGCAGCAGGAGGAATGAATGTGTGCCCTTCCCAAGTGATACCATCTATAGTGGGTGACACCCTAGCTAGTGATGCCACTGTCCAAATAGGGAAGTAAGAAATATAATTGCTATGCAATGTGATAAAAGGATGATTTGTGTGGATGTAGCCTATTTCTTCAACTGCCTCTGTATTTCCCTGTCTGGAAAGGCCACTTTATTATTCCTTCAGATGGTAGGCCTTTCCACCCTTAATGTAAAAGCAAGAGTTGTACACAGAAAACCATAGAGAAATCAAATATTTTAGCATAGGTTCAATTGGAGAGCAGCATGTTTCTCATTCATCCACAGTCAGAGAAGCAAATGGAGTTATTAAATTATGTCTGATTTCATGAAATATTTCATTATTCAATATTCATTCAAATATTTTATAATTTGACAATGACGATCAAAAACGGCACTCATAGTGAAACATGAACCATAGCAGTGTTCTGTAAGTCTGGTGATTACAAGTCTATGCATGTAATAGCAAGAAGAGGAGGAGAAGGGGACACACAATTTCTGAACATCTTTCCTTGCCAATTAGACCTAATAGCAACAACAGGACCATTTTTGCTATACAGCGTATACATTGACTGTACATACTGGGAGTTTGGAATTAACTAATTACAAAAAAATCACTGCTTGTAAATAATTATTTTAACCAATAATAGAAATACAATTAAAGCATACTGTCATAAAATCACTTAAAAACCAGGTATATAAATTGTTGTTAAGTTTTTACTTAGCCTTTGAAGGTTCAGATGGAGCTTGAAGGCAAAATTATGTAAGGAAAGCACAGCAAGCTGTTTACATATTGCAAAGCAGCAGTGTATGAAGCAGTAGCTTACAATTTTAAAAAGTGCTTGTTTATGTGTTCATAGTATTTATGTTTTACTTGATATACTACAAGGGTGAGAATTGTGTGGCTCTCCAGTTGTTGGATTGCAGCTCCCAGAATCACTCACCATTAGTCATGCCACTCAACAATTCTGGAGGCCCTCCTGATTTCCACCTGTTATATAATAATACCACTAAATATGGAAGTTGTGCCTGACTGTTACATTAGCATTTTCATACTGTGAAGGCCAAAGACAGCTCCATCCTAGGGCAAAGAACAGCTGAAGGACAGGTTTCATCAAGACCACAAAACAAGGGGAATGGCTGAAATCCCCCACTTGGTTCCACCACCCTGTGCAACTCCTAATTCTAAAAAGATTCATGTATCATAACATACATGTAGTAGCACTTGTAGATTCTTGGCTCTAAGGGCTCATCAACACTGGCCAGAATACTCTGGGCTGCTCCCATAGCAACACTGGGCAGCTGTCTAAACACATGTCCCAGAATGCTGTCCTGCATCACCTCCTCTGGCACACATCATTCCCTCTATGGTCAGAAAAAAGACATCCAGCATCATTTATATGGCTGGATACCTTGTTGTGACCTCAAGGAGAATGACTTATACTAGCAACAGCAGTACCAGGCACCATAGCAGAGTGTGCGTGTGTGTATAAACAGCCACCTAATATCACTCTAGAGCACTCAGGAGTTTTCTGGAAAATCTGGAACAAATGAAAGGGGGAGATTTGAGATTATCCATACTCTGCTTTAACAATCACTGAAACCAATAAAAACACAGAGAAATCATTACAGTACATTCAATTGGATGTATTCAAAGAATATTTTAACCCTTAGCTTCAATCAACTGTGGGGATTGTCTTCTTCCAGGGCTAAGTCCAGCCATCTAAGAATTGATGCATATGAAAGGCAGAATTTGGAAAAGTTGTTTTGGACTGCAGCTTCAATGATGGCTGATAATAATGTTTGGGTTGAGGGGAACATCAATGTTTCCAAGCTCTGATGAAAGGAAAACATAAGAAAATGGCAAAGCTTTTAAAAGTGTGTCCTCTGAATCAAAGCAATATGTCAAAGCTTTGGGACAAACTGGTACTTCCTGCCAATTCTCCACTGCTACTGTATGACACAAATTTTTCAATGCTAGTTTCCTAGTGCCAGAGAACTACAAGTACCTGTATTCATTCAAGAATCAACTATATATCTGCTAGGTATAGATACTTAGTTGACAGTTCTAACAACCTCTCCCCTGACCAAACAACATGCCATCTATTTCACAGGTCACTCAGCATCCCATCTGCATAGCCTACAGGGACAAAGGGGCATATCATAGATTTTTGAAGTTAGAAAATTAACCTCTATAGATTGAGCGGTCAAGGAAGGAGGGAGAATTAATTGCCTTCCATGCTTCATTCAGTAAATGCTAAACATGTGACTATTCACAATTGGATATCACTGTGATAATCTGTTAGCCATCTTAATATACTTTATGTAAGTTATACTTATCATGTCTAAGTAATTTGAAAAAATAATGTCTCCTTTCAAATCTAGGAGTTACTCAACCCTTGCTAACACAACAATGTGTGTGTGTGTGCGCGCGCATGTGTGTGTAAGCCCTCATGTCACTTGTTTACTTAACGTAACCCTGTGAATTGAGCAAGGAACACTCAGAGATGGTTAGCCATTGCCTCCCTCTAAAGCATAGCCTACAATACCTGCCTTTCTTTGATAGTTCCTATCAGCAAACATATATATATATATATATGGCTGCATCCTATCACTCTACCTATCCAACTTATAAGCAGAACATATTGTAAGGAAAGCAGGCTTGGAAGAAGGAGAAGTGAAAATAAGAGGAAAAAAATATCAACAATCTGAGATATGCTGATGACCCCATAATACTAACAGAGAACCTCACAGACCTGGAACAACTACTAAGGAAGATCAAAGAAGAAAGTGCAAAGGCAGACTTACTGTTGAACATAATGAAAGCAAAACTAATGATCACAGAGAACTCGCACACATTCAAACTAGACAATGGGGAAATAGAAATAGTAAAAGAGTTCTCATATCCGGGATCAAACATTGATTGGAATGGGGACTGAGCCAGGAAATCAGGAGAAGATTAAGAATGTAGAGGGTGGCTATGAAAGAAGTAGAAAAGATCCTAAAATGCAAAGACATGCAACTCGACACAAAAGTCAGAATCATACAAGCCATTGTATTCCCTATTACCATATATGGATGTGAGAGCTGGACAGTCAAGAAAGAAGATAGGAGGAAAATCAACGCATTTGAGATGCAGTGCTGGAGAAGAGTGCTGAGGATTCAATGGGCAGCCAAAAGGACAAACAAATGGGGCCTAGTGAAGATCAAGCCAGAAATATCCCTAGAAGCCAAGATGACAAGACTTAGACTGTCATACTTTGGACACATCATGAGAAGGCATGAATTGCTGGAAAAGACAATAATTTTAGGAAAGCTGGAGGGAAGTAGAAAGAGATGAAGGTCACATGCTAGATGCATGGACTTTATCAAAGAGACTATGAATATGAGTTTGCAGGAGTTGGGCAGAGCAATAGAGGATGGGGGTCCAGAGATGTCTCATTCATAGGATCAACATGGGTCGTGATCAATGCAAAGGCAGTTAACAACAACAACAAATACAAATTCCTATTTAATATATTTTTATGTCTAATTTTGGGATAATGTATCTAAAATAATACAACAGACATTTGCTTTCAAGAGGTGTGGAGGTCCTCGAGTATTTTCCTTTCAAATAAGGTAAACAGGATAAATAGGCAACAGGTTATATGGCTGGTTAGCTTCAGATCTGAAAAATTAGCCTCTCATATTGGAGTATGTTTTTATCCTCATTTGTCCATCAAATAAAATAATGTAAAATCTAGCCTTTTCAAGTGAGGAGAGGGAATGAACTGATGAAAATTTATGAGCAAGGATGAAAATCATGCAGCTTTCAGCAGTTGCATCTACCAGCATTCCTTACCACTGGCTATGCTGCCCAGGACTACCAGGGCTTGCAAACAACTTCTGAAGGAGCATGTGGTTTCCATTCCTGCTCTAAAGCTATTTAAGATAGAAACTGTGTAAGTGAAGCCATTTAACCTGGTTGCCTGCATGCAGGGCACCACCTTCATCACATTCATCATCATGAGGGAAACACAGGGCCTTTTCACACTTTGTAAGAATAATGCTATGATCCCACTTTCACTACCATCCAATGGAATCCTGGGATTTGCAGTTGAGGGAGGCTATTAAGAATTCTCAGCCAGAGAGTTCTAGTGTCTCTAATGTCTCTAGTGTCTTCAAACTACGTATCTGAAGATTCCATAGGATGTAGCTATTACAGGTAAAGTGGAATCATGGCACTATAAATGTATAATATGAAAGGGTGTATAGTCTCACAGGAACAAATATTTAAACTGAACCAAAACATCAAATTAAACAGACACAAGTATTTCTGAAGCCCAAGCCAAAGCCAAACAATGGAAAGACTGTGTGAATACCATTATACGATGTGCAATGTGATATAACTAGAAATATTTCATAATATTGAAAGACTTGCAATACATCCTACACAAAATTTGGGGGAGACATATATTTTTAGTATTTTCCCTAATCTTAAAGCACAGACATCTTATGACACTCATTCTCCATGGCTGCCAAATCCATTTTCAGGGAAATCAAGGGGAGACAGGAGGGGGGTTATCACATGACATCAGCATACTCTGTTCTTTTGAAGATGACCCGAAATGTTCTAATTATTGGTTATTCCCTCTAGTTGGCAAATGCAGCCAGCAATCACGTAAAGTTCAGTGAACCCGCAAGTGTACAGCTGTTATCTTTGACTTGTGGCCAAAACAAAATTGGAACAGAATTTACTCAAACAAGAAGAAAGTCTTTTCTTTACAAGCAGTTATTTTCTGAGCCAGATAAACAGGTTTGAAAATAAGGATTTTTTTTTCATCCTGTGACTTGCACCATGGTCAACATCTTGAAGACAAAATGTTAACATGGATTAGCTCCTTAACTGAACAAAGTCTCACCAAGAGTTCCTGCCTAGAATCTATAGAGCTGTGGATAGTGCCCCCCCCCTCAGTTTTGAAACAGACTTTTCCATGTTTGATCTTTCAAGCAAACTTTTCTTTCCTTTATGTATTTAAGAAAAAAAACATGTTGAGTTTATTATGCTGCAAAGAAGGAATTTCAATGTTGCTGGCAGTAAAAATATTCAGGCATGCTGTAGGAGACCCAAAGAATGGCAATGGGGGGTAGGCGGCAGGAAAAATGAAATGGCTCGCTGCTGTTTCTTACTTATTCCATTTTCCTTATATCAATTCCCTTTAAAGTGTAATCTAGGTTCTCATTGTGCAGCATGACAACTAACATTTTTCACTTTATTTTTCCCTGATGCCCCTTAGATTAATCAGGCATTACCCAATTCTGTAGGTTAAGACTATATTATAAATTAGGATTAGAATTCCAGGGTTGGAGCATTTGTGTTTAAAACACATTTTAAAGCAGAGAGGGATAATTTCAGAAGTCAGGACATGGGTCTAGACCAATCAGAATAATCTAGGCTACTCCCTGAGTCTTCTGGCCCTGAAATTGTCCCAAATCCTGCCTCCCTTATCTCTACACCCAGGAGCAATGCTTGGTGACTATTTACATCCCACTGTGCCATAGGTCACTCCATCTCAGGTCAAAATTGAGGGCATCAGGTGTCAATCACATGGCTGGTTGCCTCATTATGATTTTAGAGAGAGTGGACCATGCCTAGAAAAGCAGCAGGCAGCACAGCAGGATATGTGTGTAGGCAGCTCTGGATTTTCCTGGAAACTCCACAGCAAAAGGTCTTTTTAAACTAGTATTTATTATTATTGTTATTGTTGTTGTTGTTGTTGTTTCTTATGTGCCTCTCCCCATGGATTGAGGTGGAGAACAGCAATTAACAAATGCATCATATCAGTTAAAAACACATCAGTTAAAACACACATCAGTTTAAAAGGACAAATATGTTTGTTGTTGTTGTATGCCTTCAAGCCCAACTTATGGCAACCCTAAGACCCTATCATGGTGTTTTCTTGGCAAGATTTGTTCAGAGGTGGTTTGCCATTGCCTTCCCCTGAGGCCGAGAGCATATGACGTATCCAAGGTCATTTCATGGTTGAGCTGGGAATCAAACCCTGGTCTCCAGAGCTGTAGTTGAGCACTCAAATCACTACATCATGTACACATATTTAAACAATCCACATTTTAAATTCATCATTTAAAATTCACAGTTTAAAAATCATCTGGATAAGCCTGCTGGAAGGGACTGGTATTTAAAGCTCTTTTAAATTCAGACAGCATATTCAGCTGTCGAATCTCTTCCGGCAGCTCATTCCACAGTATGAGGCAGCTGGCAAAAAAGTTCTCTGGCTGATAGTTTCAAACTTAACTCTGGCTAACTGAAGCAAATGTGTACCAGAGGACCTGAGTGTACAGGATGGATTATACAGGAGGAAGTAACCTGGACCTAAACCATGCAGGGCTTTAAAGATAATAGCCAACACTTTGTACCTGACCTTGAAACTAATTGCCAGCCAACTGAGTGATTTTAAGTTTGATGTAATGTTGATTTAAATTTAATATTAAAATTGATGTAATATGATAATTCCAGGAGGTCCCAGTAACAAATCTGGCTGCTATGTTTTCAACTAACTGAGGTTTCCAAACTAGATACAGGGGAGGTTTACCAATGTACAGTGCATTGCAGAAGTCTAGCCTTGAGATTACCAGCATGTGCACTACCACCTTTAGGTTGTTCAGCTCTAGGTAGGAGTGCAGCTGGTGTTCCAGCTGAAGTTGATAGTAAGCACACCTGCCTGTTGCATCTATCTAAGCTGTCATTTAGAGCAACAGATCCAAAAGCACCTCCAAGCTGTAAACACAGTCTTTCAAAGGGAGTGTAACCACATTCAGGCCTGGTTGACACACCACCAATTAGGATCCTTAATAGTAAGCACCTCTGTCTTGTAGGGCTTCAGCTTCAAGTTGTTTTTCCTCATCCAGTCCATTACCTCCTACGGGCATTCATTCAAAGGAGACATACTATCCTTAAAGGAGGTTGTATTTGAAGTCATGGATAAATATATTTGGGTGTTATGAGCATCCTTCCCTCCAAAATGAAATCCTCAGTGAAACCACTAGATTTCATTTGTTAAAATAGTACTGCATACCTGTATGAGAGACCTTTAGTCCTAGGTCACAAAGTGAAACACATTAGGTAAGAAGATCAATGTAAATGTTCACTTTCCACCAATATTGAAAAAAGATTGTTGCCAAAACTCTGAAAAAATGTCTAGTTTGTTTAATGGGAGATGCAGTCCAACAGAGGAAGAAAAAGGATGATGATGATGATGATTAAAAATATATCAATAATTGGAATTTAAGGGGAGATGCAGCAGGGAGATAGAGGAGAAAAAGATGTTTTGAAAAGAGAAGACATTAAGGCATAGCAGCACTATAGATCAGTGTGAAGTGCACTTTTTATTTTCTTTCATTTGGGGCCACACCATGGACCCTTTTTCATCCCACAGCTGCCACCACCCTATGCAAAGA
>JAIPUX010001232.1:22730764-22766819 GCA_020142125.1 Phrynosoma platyrhinos
CACCCATGACTCCCTCCTGTGTTTTCTTGAATGTGTTGCCAGTTGTGTAGGTGATTGACAGGCACTTTGAAGGGGCACAAACTAGTGGGAATGACAATCATGGCTAAAAAAATTTAAAAAGCGAAAGAAAAGACCCACTTCCATAGTGGGAATGACGCATGGACTGGAATCGAATCACCATCCTGGAGTGAAAGCAAATCTCAAACCAGGTTAAATGTAAGTGGGAATGAGCCCTCCAAGTTGCAGCTTTCACAGATTTTTGCTTTTTTCAGTAAAGGGCATTGGTTATCTACAAACTCTTCCTTATATTAAACTGATAAGACTCTAGCCAAAGGACTCTGGCCTGTATAGCACAAAAGTCATAGTTATCCCAAAAGAGGAGTTCACTCTTCCCAGTGAGCCAACGCCAAACACATACACCAGAGCTGGAGATTCAAACTACTGTATGAATGCAGCAAAGAGGTGTCCAGGGTTAAAATCAACAAAAGAGGCACAAAGGAAAATGATAAGCACCTAAACATTTATACATTTCTATGTGAAAATTACAAGGCACTCTAGCTCTATGTTGCTGCCATATCACTAATGAGCATACTTCTTGAGCATGCATGCTAAACAGGTCATGTACATATATCATATATAGATTTTAAATTTTAGTTCTTGGAGTTACTCTTTGCCTTCCAGAGCCTGCATGGCCAAGGAGGAGTAACAGCTTCTGCCTACATGGATATCCCTGCATACCATCTTAACTTAGAACAACTATGACAACATCTGGATGAAATGCAGGCTACGACTGAACATTGGTTTTTGTTTTTGTTTTTGTTTTTCTTGCTTGATTGTCAACACCTTTGCCTGATGAAGAACCAGTTGAGCTTCAAAAGCTTGCATCATATACTTTGGGCATTTTGTTGGCCAAATAACAGTATCACTGTTTCATGGATTTGGGATGTTATTGTACTTTTCTATATGGTCAACATGGCTACCCCTGGATATACTTCGCATAATCATCAGTTATTTAATTATTTTTGCTTCATTAACATGGTATGTTTCCATGGGGGGTGCTTTTCACTATTATAATGAGGAATAGACTAGAAAAGTTCGCAAACTCTTCATGATCTTGGGGGATTGTTATGTGTTGCTAGGCACTTTCTGCATGCTGGCCTCCTTTATCTGTGCCCTTTCCATTAGACCTTGCATTTATCAGCCTTTCAGTACATTCTGTTCTCTGTTGCCCTGTCAGGATGATACAACCCAGGACCATTAGGTACATTCTTCCTCAGGCCTGGGAGATGGGAGAGCAAACTGACATTTTCCAGCCACGTTGGTAATTTATTTTTCCATACTGGTGTCCCAGTTTCTCCTATTTTTCCCTATCAAAATCTGATGCTTTGATGATAACTGTGGACATTTACAGAGGTCTTGCAATTTTAATTCTGCATTGTTGATGAGATGAGATGAGATGAGATTTGAGATGAAGTAGTCTCAGATGAACTGAAATGGGGAAGGGTAAAAGGACCCAAATTACTGTGCCAGGTTATTTAAGCATCTTTTTGAAAGATGCAAACACCATGACCAAGGCTTCCTAAACTAAATGCACCGACAAATGTGCTCTGGGGTGGTTATAACCTTTGCTAAACAAACAAACAAACAAACAAAACCATGCAATGATCCACAATAGTAAATCTCTTTGAAGAGTAGGCACAAAAAAGGGACCCCAATTTTGGTATGATTAACATGATGACATGAAAATTTCTGGAGTTAAGCATTTTTAAAAATCATTGTTCTGAAGCCACTGGTGTGCTTGGTGATGAACTCCCTTCATTTTGCTTTTGTTAATTTCATTCTAAATTAATTTTATAAATATAAATTGTACTTCTGAGTATCAGGTCACTTCCTGGAAGCCCAAATCCTTTCAAATAAGGAAAGAAAACTCTTTTTCCTGATCTCTTATTGGTGGTCATGGGATTACATGATCCAAACAAACATGTAGCATGCAGCTGTTCAGAATCCTTGCTTTCTTGGGTAGAGCCTTTCAAATTTGGCCTAAATCCTAACACAGGTTTCCCAACACACTTGATGGATCAAAAGATTGCAGAATTTCGTATTTCAGCAAAAGATTCTAGGCAATCCTTAGATGAGACAGGTTCATCAGAGGAATCAAAGATGTCCCATGACCCTAAGAGAATGAGCAAAGGAGGGAAAAATGGACACCCCACACCAGCAGACCTCTCTTTTCCAGACTTATTGGAGAAACTATGGGCCTTGACAGACTGCCAGAAATAATGCAGCTTGAGGCCACTTTAACTGTCCAGGCTCAGTACTAAGGAATCATGGGAACTTTTATTGTGGCACTAGAGTTCTCTGACAGAGAAGGCTCAATGTCCCCCCAAAAATAATACAATTCCCGTGATTCCCTAGCACTGAGCCAGGGCAGTTAAAGTGGCTTCAAGCTGCATTATTTCTGGCAATCTGTAAAGTCCCTAAGAGAGAATTTAGTGAAAGATCTACAAAAGGATTGGGCTTCTGCCCTTGAGCTGGTAGATACAAGCTATCAGCCCTAACAAAATGGATTGGAGACATAGGGCAGATGCAGACCGGCCATTTGGGACAGCAGAGAGCCACTCCAAAGAGCGGAGGACCAAGGCTGTGGCAACTTCACACCGCAGCCCCAATCCTTCCTTTTGCCACCCCTAAAAATGCTGCTCCTTTTAGGGGCAGCAAAAGGCTGTCCCAAGAGCTGGTGCCGCAGCTCTTCCACGCACTTTCGGCACAGTGTGTTTAAATGCTGTGCCAGGAGAGCATCCTGATGCCGCCTGCCATGCGTACGGCGGTGCAGCGTCAGGACTGTGTTGGGGTGGGGGGGCCGGCGTGTGGCTGCTCCACCCCAACTCCACCCCCAGACCGACTCTTTGGGCTGGTCTGCAATGGCCCATAAAAGAGGCTGAAAATGCAGCGCTGCAGCAAACTTCATCCCACCCCAGTAGGATTGAAATATTAGAAAACTCTCTTGACCACCTTCAAACAAAAACTGAGGATTTGGAAAACAGATACCACCACCTCAACATCTGCTTGAGAGGTGTGGAGGAGCATGAACAATCAGTTAATCTTCTGCCCCTCATGATTAAGTGGATTAATGACATCTGCCCTAATTTAAGACTCAAAAACTCAGACATAGAATGAATTCATAGATCACTTGCCCTGAGATCGAGAACATACATGCAGCCACAGGATATACTGATCTGATTTGCACATTACCCCACAAAATCTCTAGTTCTGAGCAACATCTCATCTATTAAGGACTTATCATACAATGGTCACAAAGTCCAGGTAGACCAGGATCTCTCACCTGAGACACTGAAGCAAAGATGTGACTTCAAACCACTTACCTCCCTAGTGGCATCCCTAGTGTTGGTGTCATCCAGTACAGACACTCATGGGGGTGGGGGTGGGACATATGGGGTGAGACTTCCAGTGCGCAACTTCCAGTGCACTTCCAGTACATGTGGGAGCATGTGG
Organism: Phrynosoma platyrhinos; assembly: GCA_020142125.1. Taxonomy (NCBI): domain Eukaryota; kingdom Metazoa; phylum Chordata; class Lepidosauria; order Squamata; family Phrynosomatidae; genus Phrynosoma; species Phrynosoma platyrhinos. Next base: position 22,734,278 of record JAIPUX010001232.1, read on the forward strand.
CCAGAGATGCCATGTGCCCCCCAGGGAGCAGCCCCAGGGCCCTGGGGATAGTTGGAAATGCCCAACACTCCCTGGGGAAAGGCCTATGGCTTCATGGAAGTACCACAAGGGATGGGAGACCAGCTGGGTGTCTCCTCTTCTGGGGTGTCACCCAGTGCTGTCCACCACCACCCACACACCCACAATGATGCTACTACACTTCCCTTTTACCAGAAGCTGGAATAAAATACAAATGGGGTTTCCCATTTAAGCTAATTGTCACCCACAGGGACAGCAACATAATTGCATCAACTAAAAGCCAATTGATTGAGATCTGTGGTGCTGTAGACATAAGAGTACCCAGAGACCTAGCAGAAGAAGCAAAAGATGAAGGTAAGCCCAGATTGAATCAAAATACCTTTGAATGGAAGATGATCACTAAAGGAAAAAGAAATGTAAGCATGAAGAATTCACTTCTAACAGACTTAGAGACACCCTTCAAGCTGGATCTCTTAAGCACTGATGAAACAGAGTAGATTAACAAACACTGACTCACCCTTGATGTTGAATAACTTAACTTCAGATTCAAAGATAAGCTAAGTAGGAAGCCATCTTGGTTTTTCTTGTTCTCTTGTTGTTCTGCAGAGGGGGCCTTCTGCACCTCCATTTTGTTGTACATTACTACCCCATCTTTCCTGCTCTTACTATGGTGCAAAAGGCCTAATCTCCCCTCCCCTGCTCCCCCGGTGAAGCCCATCACATAGTGCACCAATTTCTTTCTCATAAACATGTATGAAAATTTATGAAAATTTATTGCACTGCTTCAATGTGTTTATACTGATGTTCAACCTCTATATGTCATTTGGGGTAGGTACCTTGAAGACAACTTGACCCTATACTACCCCCCATTTTCCATCTGAGGAGTTAAGCCATGCTTGCACTGACCAGGTCCCATGATGCAATTTAGGAGCTTGCCCTCTTGGTGATGACGTTTTTAAATTTTAATGTTGATGTAGTTGTTTTTGTTATTTGTATTCCAGCCCTGGGGAATAATCTCAGTTGTACCTACGTATGCTAAACTCAACTCACTTATAAAGAGTAGACTTGTGTTAATGTGGCTCTCTATGCAACCCCACCCCACCCCCACCCTGGATAACCTTAAGATAGTCTCACTTAATGTTAAGGGGCAGGAGTTTTCCCCTAAACATAGAAGAATTACAAACTACTTGAAGAAATTAAAACCAAATGTCACATTTCTGCAAGAGACCCACAGAAAGGGAATAGGGAATATCCTCTCCAATTCAGTGTTCCCAACCCAGTACACAGTGGGAGACTCTATGAAAGCCAGAGGGGTGGCAATTAGGCTTGATAAGCCATGCCCTTTTATAGAAGAACATGTGATTAGAGTTCCAGCAGGAGGCTTCATAATTTTGCATCTCTCTATTGCAAGCAGGAAAGTCACATTATTCTCCCAATAATGATCAACATACTTTTTTACAATCCATTATTAGCACCCTTCAGGACAATGCAATTGGTGAAGTTATCATTGGTGGTGATATGAACATAGTCTTAGACTATGATCTAGACATGTCTCATCACCCCACCAAGAATAGACTGAGAAACTCCCCCCCATCTAACATCATTGCCAAAACTGCCAGTATTGATCCCTGGAGAGCAATGCACCCACAAGATAGACAATATACTTTCTTGTATAACATCCATAAATCATACTCTAGGATTGATTATTTTTCATTTCCAAAGTGCTCCTTCCAGAAGTCACTGATGCCAAAATCAATCCTATCTCCCATTCTGACCACGCATGGTGACCATGCACTGGAGACTTGGTCCTGGCATCCCAAAAATATGGATTTAGAGATTCAACCCCTCCCTTGTATCCAATGTAAACTTTCAAAACTGAACTAGAGAGGGCATTAATAATGTTTACAAAGAAAATGAAAAGACAGACACATCAAATGATCTATTGTGGGACACTCCGAAAGCAATACTCAGGGACTTACTCATCCAAGAGGGAGCTCAGAAAAAGAAACTTAGAGATTTGAATAAACAAACCCTTATGTCTGAGATTCAACATTAACAACAGGCACACATAAACACCAAAAGCCCAACCATATATGACACGCTTCTCAAAAAAAGACAGAACTAGCAGACTTAGACCATAAGAAAATTCAAGTCTCACTACAATATACCAAAGCATATTACTATGAATTTAGCAACAAAAACTCATACCTATTAGCCAGTGCAGTTAAATAAAAAGTGAATAAAAGATTAATCACCACAGTATCCCCCAGCAAAGGTGACTTAGGGCCTTTACAGATGGCCCATTTCGGGCAGCTCTGGGCCGCCCCTGCTTGTGGCAGATCAGGGCCATGGCAACCCCACACCGCAGCCCTGATCCTCCCTTGTACTGCCCTGAAAAGAGCAGCAAAATGCTGCTCCTTTTTGGGGTGGCAAAAGGCCACCCTAAGAGCTGGTGCTGTGTCCTGATGCTGTGCACCATGCAAATGAGCGCATAACATCAGGACAGCCTCAGGGTGCAGTTGAGGTGGCCAGCGTGTGGCTGCCGCACCCCAACTCCACCCCCAGGCTGGCCCCTTAATCACCCTTCCCAAGGATATTGTTAATGAATTCCACAGATTCTATAAAGATCTGTACATATCAGAAAAATACATGTCATTCATCTACAACTGATTTCATGAAATCATTAAACATAAAGAAACTCTTTGAATCACAGTGTTCTTTTCTGAACAAACAAATAGAACTGGAGGAAATTAAAAATGCTATAGGCAAACTGAAATCATTCAAATCCCCAGACCCAGATGGCTTCTCTGGTTAATTCTATAAACTCCTTACAGATGAATTAACCCCTTCACTATTTAATTTGTTTAATGAAGTCATGGATGGTGGTGTCCCTCCCAGCAGTTGGCGCAGGTCAAGAATCATTCCCATACCAAAGACACGAGATGAGAACCCTCCAGTCAAAGCATTCTGGCTGATAGCTTTATTAAACTAAGATATAAAATTATTCATGTTTATTATGGCAAGCAGACTAAGCTTCTTTGGCACTTTTCTGGCAATAGATTTATATCTATCTTAGAACATCTATACAACCACTCTGAAGCAACAGTGTTGGTTAATGGGATAGACTCAGATTGCTTCAACTTACACAGAGGCACTAAGCAGGGATGTCCCCGCTCACCAATATTATTTGCACATTTTATTGAAGCCCTAGCTGAATTAGTTAGGTCAAACCCAAATGTTGTTGGGCCCCGTATCAATGGCCACCATCACAAAATAGTGCCTTACATGGGTAACATTTTGCTTGCAATGCAAAAACATCATTTCCTGAAATTAAAAAAAAATATTGGACATGTTTAGGAAGCACTCAGGGCTTAAGATCAATTATCAAAAATCTAAACTGATGTATCTGAATGCTCCACTTTCAGACCAGGGCAAGATGACAAATGTTTCTGGATTACAACTATGTCCCTCTGGTTTCATATATCTAGGTATTCTTATCACAAAAGATTTATCTCAATTGTTGACCAGGAACTATAACCTTGTCACTAAATAGATGAAAGTAAAAATAAGAGAGTGGAAACACTTAAACATCTCCATTCATGGGAGGATTGCCATTGTAAAAATGTTTCTTGTCCCAAACTTATTGTTTTCTATTCCAAACTATACCAATTTGTCCAACTCCCCTCAAATTCAAATTTTGGCAAAAGATGGTTAATGACTACATATTCAAAACAAAAAGACCCAGATTCCCTAAATCTGTTAGATATACTAACACCAAGGAAGGAGGGTTGACAATCCCAGATGTCAAATTCAATTATCATGCCTTCCAACTAAACCAACTCTCCCAACTTGTCATGGAGCAATATTCCATGAAATGGGTACCCATGGAACTAGACAGTTATAGTTTAGCTGAACTTAGGGGGGTTGCAGACTGCCAGAAATAGTGCAAATTGAGTTCACTTTTGGGGTTAGGGTTAGTGCTAGGGAATCATGGGCATTGGTTTTTTTCTGAGACATTGAGCCTTCTCTGTCAGAGAGCTCTGGTGCCACAATAAACTGCAGTTCCCATGACTCCCTAACCCTAACCCTAACCCTAAAAGTGGACTCAATTTGCACTATTTCTGGCAGTCTGCAACCCCCCTTAATCTTCTTTTCTCTATAAAGACACAGAGGGTGTTGAAGGAGAATTGAAATCCGTTTCTCTACAACTCCCTCCTTATTTGGAAACAATGGGTTCACATATTAGTTCCAGATCCTTCTCCTATTTGCCCATTCCTATTACACTCCTATTTTTATGAAGTGGAAAAATTATCTCAATTCAAATGTTGGAAGGAGTGTAGCCTATGCAGAATTATGGATTTATTTGAGCATAGAAAGCTCAAAATGACAGATAATTTGCTCAGTGTCTTGGGACATGCCAAATCCTCCTGGTTCCAAATACTACAAGTGCTCTCCTTTGGAAAAAGCAAATTGATAAAAGACAGTTGCCCCCATCCCTTGATCTTTTACAAACACATTTGTATAGCAAAAGGACAAAGATCTAAAGGTGGGGCAACCATTAGATATAAAAATCTAATACAATTCACCTATGGCAAGTAAATCTGCCAGGATAATTTGTCCATCTGATATAAACATGGATATCTCTGAAACCACCTGGTCACACATTTGGACTTCCCCCCATATAAATCACGGTCAGCAGATGAGGGAGGGAATCTTAAAGGCCATACATGGATGGCATTTATCACCTGTAAGATTATCAAAAATGGTGAAAGATGACTCCCCAAAAAGCTGAAGAGATTGTAAGACTCATGGTTCCTATTTACACATGTGGTTGGATTGTCCCAAGGTAACAGCTTTCTGGAATGCAATTTTAACCCAAATTTCTGATATTGTGAAACAACCTGTATGATTTTGCCCAGGTCTTCTAATGCTATCAATTTACAGCAAGGACAATAGCCACCTGAAAAATCGAAAATTGTCACATTCCTCATCTCAGCAGCCAGAGCTGAAATCACAAGATATTTGGAAAACAGGAGATGTTCAACTGAGCAACTGTGGAAGAGGATTTGGGACACATGGTTGTCAGAAAAACTCTCCTATACCTTCAGGGCTTGCAGTGGACAAAAGAAGGCACACTTATTTTTTGAAGATTAATCTGTTTTACTCATTTCCACCAGCTGCCATTCAGTGAGATGACACCTTGGACTTTTGAGTGTTACCACTATCCCAGGATAAATCATCTTCCTGTAAAACTCTTTTTGTTGACCCCAAGGCTCATAGAATGTATATTGTGATGATTATATTGATTGTTTGCAAAGCTATTAATAAAATCTGTTAAGAAAGAAAGAAAGAAAGAAAGAAAGAAATCCTATTTATTTCAATGAAACAGAATTTCAAGAAAGCAGGTACTGCAGACCAAGCTGTCAAGCCACTTGATCTTAAGCATTGTAACCCAGAAGCCAGTCCAACTCAATTCAGAAGGGTTTATTTCCTAGTTGCTGTAGTAATATGAGCCATACTAGTGGGAAAATGCTGAAAGGGTGGTGCCATCTGCAATCCAGATGGCTGCCCGCCATCTTTATCTGACCATCTGTCCCTGTTAAGAAAAGCCATAGTCAGTGCCCTCTTCTGCATCCATTTGGATCTAGAAACTTGATTATTACAACATGAGCATCCTGCCAAAATTCCACTCCATTAAAATCACTCAAAAAGTATTGCCAAACCAATCAGTCCTCCTTCACAGCCAGTGATCCATCCTTATATTGTTGGCCTTTTTACCTTATTTTATTTATTTGCAGCCCTTTTAATGCCTCCAATTAAAATTTATTCTCTGTGTGATGTGCAAACATTTAAACAATTTAAAAAAAAACCAAGAATAAAAACAAGTTAAAGCTACTATCAAAATAAAACAAGCAACAGAAATGCCCAAGATTTTAAAAAAAACACCAAAGTCCATTTTGGGAAAACTGAAAAGGCAGGGAGGGGGAGCAATTTCCTTGTGCTTAAAAATTACAAATAAGCACCAAGCAAGAGACATTTTGTCTGTTTGCTTATTACATGTATATCTTACCTTTCTTCCAACCAGCTTAAGGTGCTGATACTGGAGTATCTGACCTGAGCAGATACCATAAGATACTTGTCTGGGGGGGATATAGGATTTACTTCCAAGTAAGCATGTTTAGCTTCTTAAATAAAAATAGGGACCCTTAGGAAACATGAAGTTCGTCTACAAAGGAGAACACAACTCACTGCCACTTTTTCGGGTAGCTCCTAAATCTGCATCTTTAACAGCAGTTTCAAATTCAGATATTAGTGGTGATAAGTATCTTTAATTCACCTGCTGATTTTGTACATTAAGCTGGTGTTAAAGGTACAAGAATAATCACCCAATAATCTGGTCATTTGATAAACCTAATAGAGAAATGGCTGGAATGTGTGACAGGATATAGAAGTGGACAATACCTTGAGAAAGCTTACTTGTTCTGACCATTTTTCCCCTGAAGAGAGTTTGATTCAGTTCACATGTGACAATGGTTTCATGCATAGAGCGTACAAATGTCAATTTCCAAAGCAAAGTTTGTCAGCTAAGCCTGTAATTTCCATATAGATTTGTTTCATTTTTCAGAGCATGGAATCCACAGAGCGGAGAATATCTTGGCTTGTAAAGTCACTTTTCAAATAACAGGAACTGCATTCTAAGTACTGCATCACACATTACATTTTTCACTACACTGAGGTAAACAATTGTAGGAAAACAAATCTCCTCCATCATCTGATGTGCAATGCAAAGAATCTTTTTGTCAAAGCATCTGTTACTGGGTACTGACCCAGTCCCATTAACCAATTGCATGCATGCCACATAATTAATCTTCCACCATGATTTTGTATCAGTTCTTTCTCCACCTCCACATTACTCTTTCCAGTCCTTCTGAGGAAAACCTGTCCAGCTGTGTCAGTTTTTGTGTATGCTGTTCAGACTCAGGAAAAGAAATGCCTGTGAATTGAATTTATTATAGGATCACAATCACTGCCCTGATTACTGGGCGGTGATCAACTGGTGTGGCGTGATGATGCTGTTTTGCTTTTATCACTTTTCTACCTTATGATTTCCTAACAATGGGTGCATACTCTCCAACTGTTCTGATTTGGCAGGAAAAGTCCTAATAAATCCTCTGTCATCCTACGTTTTCAGTAGCATTTCAAACATCATAGTTATTCTTTCTTCCTTCCACATTCTGCCTTTGGCCTCAACTTATGTTAATTGCTGAGTTCAAACAATTGAGTTGTTTGTATTGGGTTAACTCAGAGGAGGGAAGGAGGGAGGGAGGGAGAGGAGGAGACAGAGGGCCTTTACAGACTGCCAGAAATAGTGCAGTTATTAATGAAGACATACACCATGCTATGAATAGCTGCAGAGGTTTGCTTTTGCTTGAGTCTACTGGAAAATGCACATTCTGGGCCTTTACAGACTGCAGTGCAGCGTGAGGCCACTTTAACTGTCCTGGCTCAGTGCTAAAGAATCATGGGAACTGTAGTTTATTGTAGCACCAGAGCTCTCTGATAGAGAAGGCTCAGTGTCCCAGAAAAAAATACAATTCCCATGATTCCCTAGCACTGAGTCAGGACAGTTAAAATGGCTTCATGCTGCACTATTTCTGGCAATCTGTAAAGGCCCAGAATGTGCATTTTCCAGTAGACTCAAGCAAAAGCAAACCTCTGCAGCTATTCATAGCATGGTGTATGTCTTCATTAATAACTCTTGCCATCTTCACCTCATGTTGTCATTGTCAACTGTGAAATATTGGAGGGTGTGGAGATGGAGAGTCCAGTTCTTGCTCAGCAGAGGGGCTGGGTATAAATAAATTTTATTATTATTATTATTAACATGTGTGTGAAAGTTGTATCTCTTCACTTCAATTGTATCTCTCACGGCAGGAGGGTGGCATCACCCTCTTCCTGTATTTGACATAGTGAGATAACAGGTCCAACTTTATTGAGTAGCTCTGGGGGTATGCAAATGGCCAAAAACACCATCTTCAATCCCAGGAAAGGGAGGGGCAGCCAGACGCTGGGCGCCCCATCCCCTTCCTGAGGACGTCATCGGAGTGATGGTCCATCCGCATGATGGGCGCTCTGATGACATCCTTCCGGCTCAGCATCTGGACATGCTGAGTCAGAAGAGACACCGAAGAGGCACGCCACGCCTCTTGTGGCACCCCTTTTGCGGCTTGCGGAAGGAGCACTACTTTAGCGCTTCTTTCGCAGATGGCGAAAGGGAGGATCGAGGCCGAGGTGTCCGGCTGTCTCGGCCTCAATCTTCCACTTTTGGGGGCGGCCAAGGGCCACCTGTCTGCTTCCCCCCTTAGTTCTTTATACTATATACAAAGTGTGAGATGGAAACCACCAGCAAGACATGGTCCATATCAAGTATGCGTCAGGTAGCAACATTCTTTGCTAATGTCAGTAAACATTATAATCAAACATCATTATAACACTGAACACCAGTCACTGTTACTCAGAGCATGTGGTTCAAATAATAAAGTGTAGCAAATGAGGAAATATTTTCTGGTTGGAATTGAAATTTCCAAGCTCTGTACTGAAGAGGGAAAATACTTTCCCATCCTTTCTTTTTAAAAATCATTTCAAGCACAAGGAAGAGGCAATCCAACCAAAACATTTTTGAGGCTCTGATTTGAACAGACAATGGGCTGTCATTGCTGCTCTAAAACAGCCTATAGGAATATTAGGGACCAAGAAACACATAGACATATGTAATTTTTCAGGTCTGTGCTCTTGCCCTGAGATTCCTCCCTTGCCTGTTAAGAAATAGAGGCCAAGGAGACCAGGGCTTGAGATCTAGGGACCCTATATACATATGTTCAAACACCAGTTTGTTACAATACCTGTTTTTAAAAATGTTAGGAATAGGCATTGAAGCTGTGTACAATAGCTTTTGCTGCCACCACTCCCTGCTGCTGTTACTGTTATTGTGTCTTCAAATAATTTCTGATTTATAGTGACCTTATCATGGGGTTTTCTTGGCAATATTTTTTCAGAAGGGGGTTGCAACCCAGTGGATTTACATGGCCAAGTAGGGATTTGAACCCTGGTCTCCAGAGTCATAGTCCAATACTCAGACCACTATACCATGCCATATACAATAGTATATGGAGTATGAAATTCTGCATCAAAAGAAAGTTTGCATTTATAGGCATAGATTTTCTAAGAGCTCATTGCTTACTTCTGATTCTAAAAACCACACACACACACACACTATAGAATAGCTGTGCTATTCTATCCCCTTGATTATACTTAGGCAGGGGAAAGGAATAGTTCCCTGGTGATCATATCTTTGATATACTGGGAAAGAGCGTCTGTGTACAACATTATAAAATGCATCCACACAAGGAACTTATTGACAAACTGTAAACCTTGAAGAAGCCCATCAAAGTGTTACTTTGTTACTAGAGTTCTGACATAAAAAGTACCCCCCTACACATTATGTTTTCACTATGTGATTTTCTTTAAGGGAAAGAGTTCTTGGTTGGCGGTGAAAGAAACCATAAATAGTATTTATGGAGGACTGAATGGGGTGAGAAGCTGAGCTTCTCACAGTAACTATTTATTGTAAGTATCCTTTAGGCCAAGTAAGAGAAGTATTTCTGCCTCAGTGTGGGGCAGCCTGAAAATATTTGCTGTTGTCATTTGTACAGTTCTTTTCACTTGACTGGATCATTTGGAGCAGTTTATTTTGGTGTCATTGGCTTAAACCGGAGACCCTGTTGCATTGACATAAATAGTGTGCTTCCTGTCCATCAATGGATGGCTTTTGGGTTTGTTGTCCCAAAGAGTTTCTGTGGAACACATGACGCTTTGGGTGCTGATAGTCCTGTGTTCATTATCTACTAATTTGCATCTGAGCAAATAATGCTAGGTGTTAGGCAACTCATCAGCACAAGGCAACTTCATATGTTCAAAATCAAGGCAGATGAAGAAATAGTTTTCTCTCCTTTTAAGGGTAGGGCTCACTTTTAGGACCAAATCAGAGTTAGCATTATTTTATTAGTGACCAATTACTTTATAACTTACAGGTTACTTTGATTTCTCTGGCTGCTGCTACACTACAGAATCAATGCAGTTGGACACTGCTTTAATTGTCATGGCTCCATCCTATGAAATTCTGGGATTTGTAGTTGGCTGAGGCACCAGAGCTCTCTGACAGAGAAGGCTAAATCTCTCACAGACTTATAAAGCTCAGAATTTCATAGCCTTGAGCCATGGCAGTTAAAATGGTGTCCAACTGCATTAATTCTGCAGTGCAGCTGCCATCTCTGTTGGTTACAATCACATTTTGTTTTTCTTTCAGTGAACTCATAGCTGTACTTTACTTTGCTTTATTCCCACACCTTTACCAGACCAGAGTCTGGAAACATTATTTTTTGGGACTACATTATCCAAAATTCTCCAACAGAATGGTTACTGGCTATACTGGCTAGGGCTTCTGGAGGCTGTAGCTCTGAAAAGTAACTTCCCTGAGTTCTGGATCAACAGAAGGAAACCATGAGAGTGTGTGGTTAGTCTATGACCACCCAGTCAGATTTTTAAAAGAAAAGAAATACAAATAGCAGCCACCAAATGGATGGGTTGGATCAATACAGCATCAGAATTGTAAGGGGTGGGGAGGGAAAGTTCAATTCTTTCCCAGAAACTGAGGGCCTGAACAGACTGCCAGAAACAATCCATCTTGAGACCACTTTAACTACCCTGGGAATTGTAATTTATTGTAGCACCAGAGCTCTCTGACAGAGAAGGCTCAATGTCTCAGAAAAAAACTACAATTCCCATGACTCCCTAGCATTAAGCCAGGACAACATGTGGAGACAATGGAAAATATTGAGTTTATGGTATAGTTTGCCAAGACCCCCATCTCTCAGCAGATATCTATTTGGGGGCTTTGGGTGAGAGCAGAATTTAGAAACAGATATCTCTTAGGAGGTTTCACCCAGTTCTAGTTATTCATACTGCTAGCTTGCTTTAGGACATAGACACAGAATGTATAGTACTCCAGATGTTGTTCAGCTGCAACTGCCATCAGCAATAACCACCAAGTCAATAAAAAACAACAAGAACAAGATTGGCCATAGTTGCAATTGGTTCAGTCACCTACATGTCAGAGAGTCACCCTGTCCAATAAATTTACTTTGGGGGAAATCTGTATTCATATCTTCCTACCAACAAGCATCATTTCATTACAGGTTCAAGTTTAGACATTCTGTTGTTCCACAACTTTCAATGGATCTCACTGAATAGAACTTGCAGAGCATGGGTAGTCTGCATTAGCAGATGTATGATGTATGTATTGCTGTGCCCTTTCTAGCTTTCAGGTGTGAGATGAGTGTTTAAATGACCCTCAGCATAAAATACTCCTTCTCTATAGAAAAGACCCTTCACATGAGAGAGGAGGTTCAAGGCTTGCATGTCTTGTTGTTGGGTGCCTTCAACCCTAAGGCAAACCTATCAAGGCTTTTCTTGGCAAGATTTGTTGAGAGAGGGGTTGCATTTGCCTTCCTCTGAAGCTGAAAGAGTGTCACCCAGTGGGTTTCTGTGGCTCAGTGGAGATTCAAACCCTATTCTTCAGAATTATGTCCATTGTTCAAAACACTATACCACACCGACTCTCTTGCAACTCTATGGTGTACTTAATGTGATGGAACATTAGAACCATCAACCATTTTTTGAAAGGTTTAATCAGTCCAGCAAGAGATCCCATGCATGAAGATGCTGTTCATGTGCTTCAGATTTGCTATTAAAACCAAGCTCATACAAAGGACTGGGGTATAACAACGAAAGAAAAAAGAAAAAATGGCTACAATAATTTAATGATATGAAAATCTTCACAAAACTAGATAACACTGAATTATACTACTACAGCAAAGTCAGAGTAAACTTACATTCTCACTATAACACTGGAGTATAATGCTACTAAATATTTGAATATTTAAAAAGAAATCCAAATGTGCTTTGACCAATTTCTTCTCCAATAGTATAAAATGTGTTTTGCTACTGTAGTTGAGCAACTAGAAATAGTTTAAAAATAAGCCTGAAACCTGTGTGAAAATAATTAAACAAAAATAAATCCTCTGGTGGAAAAAATAATGAAAATATCCTGAAATAATGCTCACCCTCAAGTTTAAGTATTCAAACAATGAGGAAAGCTCCTCTGGGGCTTTAAAATATTCAGCCAAGAAATAAATGAAACGATGATGGAGATTATCCCAGAGAGAACTCTTGTAGAGATAATCTTGCAACCAAGATGCTTGATGGATAACAAGAGGTAGATTTGTCAGTAATGGGTTAATTGGCCTGATATTGTAACAAGTACCTTTTAATATTGATATATGAACCATGTTTGTTGTGAATTTTACTTGTGCGTTTCATGTATTAGATTTGTCTCTTTAAGAACTATTGGGTTGGAACAAGCAAGGATATACTTCACACCTGTTAATCCTGTCTGTTTCATTACAGAAGAGTCTCAACTCATTTGTTTTCACATAGCCAATCAACATACTAAAATATAAGTAGAGGTTACTGGACTGTTAAGGATCAGATTCAGATTTTGCTACCATATCGTAAGTTCTGATTTCAAAGTAGCCTACAACAAGCTAAACTGGGACTATGGAGTGAAATGCACAGGCCAAATAAAGACATTTCAAACTACTTTGATGATGCACACCTCCAAAGCGGGTGGAAATCAGATTGAAGCCTTGCTCTGGGGCTAAACACCAAAACAAAAAGAACCAGGGATATTCTGACTTAGCCCGGAAAAGGGGCACCTTCAACCCTGCATATAAATACCCCGATGCTAGAGCGGTTCTGAAGGAGCAATCCGTCCAACCCTAACCCTAAAGCTACACTTAAATGCACTGGTACAGGTGCACATTTTAAAAGGATGGAGCTGTCATACCCAAGCCATTGGGGCAGCTGGTATGGACAGCAGGGTTTCAAAACACTTTTGGAAAAGGCAGCTTCGAGCTGCTTTTTCCTGCCTGTCTGTTCTGCCCTATGAAAATACTAATGTTTCCTTGTCTCAAGGTGATTAAGCAAAGGTAAGGTTTAGCTCTGCAATGTTAGCCAGTGAGAAGGTAGGATGGGCAAAGAAGGATGAGCAACAACAGCTTCATAATGCTTCCCAATGAACGTTTATTTATTTTTTATTCACATCTGACTTTTGATGCTTTATCCAGGGAGTATTTTACTGAATCTGTTTACCAGTTTCTGCAGTTTGTCTGGGTTGAATAAATTACTGCTATGCAGCTCTTCTGAGGAAAAACAAAAAGAACAAAATGCTCTGATCCTACTTGGGAGACTCTATAATCATGATGGGAAAAGCCTCCCGTATTTCAAAGGTGACATTAATGAGAGGTCACCCTGTTATATTATAGAGTAGAATGCTCTCGGTGCAGATATTGTAAGGAGCAAAGTGACTCTGCAGTCTGGTTGATGTTCTGTTTCAACAGGATTATCCAGCAATATAGAACTGCCAACTGTAAAATGATCTCACTTAAGGGATAAGCATCTGCTGTTACAACTGATGCAAGACAGATTTACAATATTTTATTTATTTATTTGCTGCTACAACTGTTGCAAGACTTTCATAAATTAATGTTTTAGTTGGATCTTTTTAAAAATTACTATAAGCTGCCTTGGATTCCATTTTGGGGGAAAGGTGGGATATAAGTGCAATAAATAAGACTGATTTGGAACATTTATTTATTTATTTATTTAATATCCCACCTTTCTCCCAGTAGAGGGACTCAATGCAGCTAACAGTACATTTAAAACAATACAAATGTAAAATAATACAATTAAAAGCTACATAAAGGTAAAGGTATTCCCTGTTGACAAGGTTGTCAAGTCGTGTCCGACTGTAGGGGGCGGTGCTCATCTCTGTTACTAAGCCAAAGAGCCAGCATTATCAGAGACTACTCTGTGATCATGTGGCCAGTTACCTTCCCACTGAGAAGTGGTACCTATCTATCTACTTGCATTTGCATGCTTTCAAACTGCTAGATTGGCAGAAGCTGGGACTAGTGATGGGAGCTCACCCCATCATGCAGGATCCAGGCCTCGAACTGCCAACCTGCTAATCTTGCAATCAACAGAGTCAGCATCTTAACTACTTGAGCCACCGCATTCCCTACAAACAAACCATTTAAAAACTCACAAACAGCACTGCACCACATTTAAGACCCAACTCTTGTCAGTTTGAAAAAGCCTGATGGCACGCAAATGTTTTTACCTGCTCCTGAAAGGAGAGCATGGACAGAGCCATCCTGGCCTCTCTAGAAAGGGAATTCCAGAACCTTTTCAGAGCAATAATGGACTCATAAAGAAAACATAGCAAAGCAATCCAGGAATTACTCAAATGTTACTAGGAGACACATATATTTATCAGCTACTGGTGCTCCCATAGTATATCTACATGGAAAGGGCTTCCATGGGGCCAACAGAGCTATTTTTCCCAGCTGTACCTATAGTTGGGGGGGGGGGGGCAGTGACAAGTAACATTAGTGAGAATGAAAATTTTGGATACACTTGTTCAAAATCCCTATTCTGCCTTGGTACAAGTTTAATGCACTCCAGAACAGCAGTACCTTGCACCAGCAAAGGGAAAGGCTTAGAAAGAAAGCCGAAAGCAAGATGGTATGGAGAAGCATGCATAGACCAAACTAAGAGCTTCTAATGTTGTGCACAATTAGATCTATGGATGGTGGTTGGAAGGTGAGTTTCACATTCTACACAACGGGTGCATGGTAGATTGATTGTGTGTGGTGTTTAGTAATAGATTAGCTAAAAGTCACACACTTCATGCTTGGCAATTCTGTGTGTCACAGAGGCTGGGAAAATTCTCTCCCAGGATCTCACAACTAACCTGGCCAGTGGTGTGCTGGCTGGGGGATTCTGGGAATTTTTATCTTAAAACTGAATTTCCCAAGCTCTGCATCTCTGTTTTATTTTATATTTTCCTCTTCTTGTAGTTTTGGCACCCAGTGCTCCAGACAAGGAGCCAATAAATGAAAAGGGACCAACCTGCTTCTAAATTTAAAAATTCTGATACCATCAGTATTAAAAGCTCCATTGAAAAGTGTCAAGACATTGTTTGAAGTGAAATAGATTAATGTACCAATTTTTCTCATGGAGTAATCAAATAGTGTGCCATAAGCCTGCAAATTCTTATCAATATGATGAAAACCAAGAGCCTGCAAATGCTCACTGACTAATATACCGTATACCAATATTATAATTCAGCAAGAGCAAAAGTTTTAATTCACAAGCTTTCCAGAACCCCACTGTTTGGGCATCATCTGCTTCAACTGACATTTAGGTTTACTTTGAAGAAATCAGAAGGGTGAACCATGTTCACTTTTTCTTTCTGACACAAACACCATGTTAGATATTTTTGTCACGTTCAAGAAAATAGGTTTGCTGAAACTTCAAAAAACAGGAGGAAGTGAACTGAACATTCTTTTTATACTAATATGTCAAGCTCCTCCTCGTCCATTCATCTCAGTATTGAAGGCACAGCTCCTGAACCAGAGCTGATTCCTCAAAGAACTGGACTCAGAAGATCTATACCATATTTCCTTTCACTCCATTTGGCAAGAAAGGGGCAGTCCCCTGAACGATCAAACTCTGAGGAAGGAATTGGCCTTGGGCAATCTTCTCTGAATGAAACCCTCTTTTTGCGATTCCTCCTCTCTTCTATGAACATATTCTCACATGGCATAGAGAAAGCAGATGAAGAATATTATGCCAACTTTCCTTTTTTCAGCAAGAGTACATAGTTTCTCCTTTTCTCCTCTATACAACTTGTAGTCCTTTGTTTTGTGTCTGTATGTGAAAACTGAAGTTTGACAATACTGTTATTGACAGTACAAGTTATTAAGGCATCCTATTGCTGTTTGTTGTTGAGTGTCTTCAAATCATTTTTGATTTATGGTGACCCTAAGGCAAACCTGTCATGACATTTTAATGGCAAGATTTGTTCAGAGGAGATTTGTCATTGCCTTTAGAGCATGGGACTTGCCCAAGGTTACCCAGTGGGTTTCATGGCTGAGCAGGGAATCAAAATGTGGTCTCCAGAGTCATAGCCCAACAGTCAAACCATCATGCCACACTACACCCAGCCTAAATACCCTAAAGGCACCAGATCCTGTCTGATCTAAGCAGGGACCGCCCTGGTTAGTACATGGATGGGAGAGTGAATACCAGGTGCTGTAGGCTATATTTCAGAGGAAGAAACTTGCAAAACCATTTATTATATTCCTTGCCTGAGAAAATCCTATAAAATCCATAGGGTTATCATAACAGGCAACATGAATGCACAGAGAGAGAGAGAGAGAGAGATCCTATAATGATATAATAATTATAGATAGATAGATAGATAGATAGATAGATAGAATAATAAGCATGAGGACTGCAGTCATCAAGCATTCTGTGCGCATTGCTAATCCATTGTTCTTTTGAACAAAGACAACTGGAGCTATTTTTGTGCACATTGTAAGAACACAATTTGGACAAGACTGAACCCATATTTCATCTATACACCATAACAATTCAGAATTGGTCTAAATAAAAACAGATCTTGTGCTAAAATTGTTCATGGACTAGACCATGTCAGGCTGCAGGTGAGGGATTAGACCAGGGATAGGCAACCTTTTTGAGCAGGGGGCCGGGTTGCTGTCCCTCAGACAATTGTGGGGCCGAAGCAAAAATAAATAAAATTTTAAAATTATTTTTTTAAATATATATATATATGCATGCACACTATCTCAGCCCCAGAAAAGCCATGATGGCAAAACCCCTGTGGAGATTTTGCCAAGAAAACCCGAAGAACAAGTAATAACAACAATAATCAATATCATCATGGTGGGCGGCTGTGGCAGCAGGGGTTGTTGGCGGCTGCGGCAGGACCAGCCTGGGGCCGGTCCAAAGGCCTCGGTGGGCCGCATCCGGCCCCCGGGCCGCAGGTTGCCTACCCCTGGATTAGACAATCAGATCACAAAAAGCTTTATGATATGGAGAGACACAAAACTCTACATTTACAAAAGCATGTGGAAATGGTTAAACTGGGGCTGTTCTTCACAACAGCTTGTTCCTGGGCCACACCACTGCACATTTGAAGTGGGCACTAAAAGATTGCCTATACTGTATGGGCAAACTTTCAATAGTGGTATAACTTGGATATAGCCATACCCCTATTGAAGAGGTATAATTTGGAAACAGTCTTGCCATATAGTGTGTTTAAAACAGGATTAAATCATGCAACCATCTCAGATTTTGTAATGCTCATTTTATTGAAATGAACTAGAATTTTGCTTCTGGATTTCATTCCTTGACACTTTGAAAATCAGTTGCAGAGGAAAATATATATGTTTGGCTTTCATGTTTCTCTTCTATTTATTTTGAACAGCTTGAAAATAGTGCAATAAAGTTAGTATTTTTGCACATTTCTTTGAATATACAAGAAACCTGTGGCCATACCAAACCAACATCACCTACCATCATTTTCTGACCTTTAAGGATGTCATTTAGGGCAATTTTATTTCCAGTTACTTCATTCTGCACAAGATGCAATTTCAGTTCCCCAAAGTGAAATCAAGTAGCACATTTATCAGCTCTGCTTTCCAACCTCACTTTTCTGACATGATTATACTTCTTTGCTGTCTGGTATAACACATATCCAAAAACAAGGAACAGAAACCTTTCAAAATACATTTTATTCCTACATGATAATTAGGATCAGTCTGTAAAGATAAGGGGAATAAAACCAATTTGGATTATGAAATGTTTTATCTGCCTTTTAGAAGGTTTAAGTTCAAGCTTTACAGCTTTGTAGCATGATCAGCCAAACTGAAGCTTACTTACCTAGATGAATATATTATTATTTCAGAAATACAAGAATATTTGTCACTTTAGAGACTGTTCAATGTTAAGATTTTGCATTTCAGCAAAAATTACATTAGTGGTCAAATACACATGAATTGACTAGAAACATGTAATTTTGTATAACTAACCACTCTGGCTAGTTTGAAGTTCAGGCCTGGTTTAGGGACTCAATCAGCCTTGGTCATCTTGATCATCTGCTAGTTAACATACTTCTGGACTAGATCCAGCAGTTGGAACTGTGCACTTTTGTACAGTTAATTCCAGAAAATGCCATTTTGTGTCTTTCTTCCTTGGAAACTCAGTTGTGGGCACTGTATATTCCTACATATTCTTATCCCTAACACATGTATGAAGCTATTGGGTCTGGTCATTGGGCTATTTGGAGTGAAGGGTTGCCAGTAGACATATTCTACCCAGCTCTATTTCTTGATTAAATCTGAGATTGTTGTGGGCATGTACAACCTGAAACAGTGTCTGGATGCATTGGCATGTTGGATAATGCTCATATATCTAACATGGAATTTTGGTAAGGTGAAGAACTTGTGTGTGATCAGGTCCAGGAGTTGTGTAACTTACCTGTCTTTGGTACCTAATGGGCTACCTCCTCCCTACTCTAAAGAGTAAAGAAATAAAACACAAAGCAGGATATCAAATGTACTGGATTCGTTTGAATTGATCTGTCTCATTTTTGGGCTGATACTACCTTTGGCTGATATGATGGCTAATGGAACACACCAAAAGAAAAACACATCTGCTTTATAGACTATAGAAAAGCTTTTGACTGCATAGATCACAAAAAGCTATGGCACATTCTTAAAGACATGGAACTGCCACTGCATTTGATAGTCCTGCTGACAGGCTGCTATTAGAACAGAATATGGAGAAACAGAATGGTTCCCAATTGGTAAAGGGGTCAGGCAAGGGTGAAATCTATCACCTTATATGTTCAACTTCTATGCAGAAAACATCATATGAAGAGCAGGACTAGACTTAGAAGGAGTGAAGACAGAATATCAGCAATCTAAGATATATGGATGACACCATATTACTAGTGGAAAACATCATAGAATTGGAACAATTACTAAGGAACATCAAAGTGCACATGCAGGCTTGCTGCTGAACATAAAGAAAACAAAAATAATAACCATGGAGGACCTCCATAAATTCAACCTAGACATGGAGAAATCAAAAGAAAGGTTTCTTGTACTTTGGATCAAACATTAATAATAATGAAGACTGCAGTCTAGAAATAGGAAGACTAGGAATGGGATGAGCAACTATGAAAGAACTAAACAAAATCAAAGATATACAACTCAGCACTAAAGTTAGTTTTGTCCAAGCCACTGCGTTCTCCTTCACCATGTAGGGATGTGGGAGCTGGACAGTGAAGAAAGGCAATAGGAGGAAAATTAACTCATTTGAGATGTGATGCTGGAGAAGAGTACTGAAGATATTGTGGACAGCCAGAAAGACAAACAAATGGGTCCTAAAACAAATTGAGCCTGAAATCTCCCTGGAAGCCAAGATGATTAAACTGAGGCTGTCATACTTTGGCCAAATCATGAAACAGCATGACTTTTTAAAAAAGCCCACAATAATGCTAGAAAAGGTAGAGGATAATAGAAAGAAAGGAAGACTGCATGCCAGATGGATAGACTCAGTTAGGGAGGTTACAGGCCTGAATCTACAAACCTAAGCAGAGCAGTGGAGTATAGGGGGGCTTGGAGATGTCTCATCCACAGAGTTGCCATGAGTCAACTTGAGGACAACAACCAGCTATGGACATTCTGCACAGGGGTCACTTGGCAGATTGATCAATTAATTGCTAACCACAATATTAGAAAATTACAATGTGCTTTACATGAGATATCCTTGAGACTGATTTGGAGGTTGGAGTTGGTGCAGAAAATTGCAGCTATATTGTTCTATGGAATTTCCTTCCACACATATATGATTCCTGTGGTTTCCAACCCCTTTGATTTTGAGTGGTACTCATTGTATTCTTGCAGGTTTATAAGGCTCTGAACAGATCAGGGACAGGTCGTCTGCAGTGCAGAGATATTCATAGTCTTTACATTGCCACAATTTGTTGCATCAGCCTCAGGAGACTGGCAATCTTTTCCTGTCATAGCACTAGCAGAAGCAGAGCCCGATCCATCCCCTGCATCATCTGCAAATTAGAAGGATACAGAGACACTTCACCCTCTGGGGTGTCATAAATTAAAATACTGTTTGCAGAGGAACAGGTAATACTTTGGTCTGCTTTAAAGGAGAAGCAATGAGCTCACTAGGCCAGCTGTCTAATTTACTGTGGGTCAGTCAAAAAGGCATTCCATGGCTCCAGACAGATAGCTCCAGTGCTATCTTGTAACCTGGTCTCTGGTGCCTCTGGCTTTGTGCATCATGGACCTTTGGCATGTAAACTGGATTTATCTTTCTGGATGTATCAACTTCCTTTATGACTCTGGACCTTGCTCAGGACTGTTTTTCATATTTGGACCTCGCACTGCCTGACCATGCTTCAACTTGCTCTGAAAACCCTATGTATGACCTGGAACTGACCTGCTGTTGCCTGTATGTTGCTGTAGATGGTTAGGTACACTTTAGACACTTGTCAGCATTACAGATATGGTTACATTCTAGTGCAACCATGGCAAAGCCATGGCATGTGTGCCATAACCAGCATGAGGAGCCATCTCTGTGGGCACATGTGGCTCTCAGACCCCAACCCCCAGGAAGCCAAAGGGACATGTGGGAGGGGAAGAGGAGCAGGAGTAAGCAAACTCCTTCCTCAGCCCACCCAGCCCTTTAACCGGCTCCCCAGCTCCTTTCTAGGACAAAGAGCTGCCTTTCCCCAGGGGTGGAGGATTGACACACACCCCCATGCCCTTTTCTAGGCAGAGGCACCCTGGTTCACTAGGCAGCTATCCATTCTGGAAAGGGTTGGAGGATCTATGAGTGTTTTTGGCTCAGGGTGATCAGACCTGGTCCTCCCTTTTCTGGACCTATCTCCCTTTCCACCTCCTGTTCAGGAGGAATTTCAAAATGTCTTCCATTTTGAGCAGGGCTGAGAAGGATGGATTTAATATTGATATGAGTGGCTTTTTTTATTTTGAGCTTTTATTTGGTCAGGTCCTCCATTTTTTCCTTGTGTGTTGTCCCCCCGAAAGTCCCCCCACCCAACACGAGGTGACATCTGGTGCAGGAATGCCACTGAGTTTGGGCACTCGGTCTCTAAAAGGTTTGCCATCACTGTTCAAGTGCAACACACTGCCTCCAGAAATCACATAAATAGTTGAGCAGAATCTGTGTGCAACACCAGTGGATGTGTGGAGAAGTTGATGAGTATGTGAATACTTCTGCGACACACTGTAAATAATCTTATTTATCTGCCTCCTTACTTTGACACGAGAGGAGGGAACAATATTGTGGGCTCCATCTCTTTATCATCTTAATAATGGAATATTTCAAGGCTGGGACATTGTGCACCCTGCAGCTTGTATGGTGCCCCCGTTCCCCAGAATTGTATTTGAGGGTGGACGTGTCAACATTTAGTTAATTTTTCCCCTGAATGCATCAGAACAGACTGCGGATGGTTTTCTCTTAAATCATAGCAAACAGTATATTTTGCTCTATTAATCCATATCTTTTCCCACTGTTCCAGATTAATACTGCTTTAGATCTTGTGCCCATTTAGTCATTGAGTCTGTTATTACCTCTTCCTCCATCTCAAAGTCCATCAAGTATTCATAAAACTTTGCAATTCTTTGTGGCTGAAGTGGTTTTGTCTATGCGGATGTTATATGTTTTGTTATATGTGTATGTATGCATGTATATATGTAGGTATATTTATAAATGTAAATATATATGTTTTTTTAATCTAATAAAATTTATATTTTAAAAAAAACAGACTGCGGATGCAATGGCTTAATTTGACCATCCCTTCCCAAACTTCCAAATCCCAGGAAAATCTGCATGTATAGTTGAAATCAGCCCAAAATGGCAAGTGGAAGTGATGTCACTTCACTTCCAGTATGACTGGAACACACAGATGCAATCTAGAGGGGTGAAAGTTAGTCCTTGACTGTATAGCTGCCAAGCTCAGAATAGAGAATTTGGAGTAGTGCATTATATGGCCTCAAGTGTTTGAGAATTGTATTCATTTTATCATTGTCACCAAAGCAATAAAGATTTTTTTTCCAAAATGAACAGAATAAAAATATTTTCAAAGCTACTACTATTTTTTTTTCAACATTTCACATTATGAGATGTACAGCAGTATTTCAAGGACTTAACTATCAGTCCTGTTTGCTTTTTTGTAAACAACATACACAAGTGGAAAAATGTCTGAAAATCCAAAGCTAGGGGTCAACCAACCAACCAACCATCTGGTTCTGTGAAGCCAAGAGGCCTTAAGAGTTGCTTTTCTTGCCTCCTACCATGGTTTTCAAATAATCTGTTTTTTGACAAGTTATACAAAAGAAATTCAAATAAAACAACAACACGTGACTAGGTGTATACAAGTCCTAGGAGGAGCACAAACAGCTATTTAAAATCTTTGCTCAGATTGCCTATTGTTTAGATATCTACAGTAACTTTGCTCTAAGACAAGAATAGCAATTCTGCACAGAGTGCCTTTCACTACTTTCTTCAATATAGTACATGAGGAAGTGTTATCAAGAATACTTTTAAAAGTGTGTTGGCACATGCAATCCAGACTTCTGCAGGTACTCAGGTATACAAGAACACAACTTTATTTTAATCAAATGCAAAATACTGTCTTTGGATTCTAGACTTTATGGAGACACTGGCTAAAACAGAGAGTTGTTGCATGCCTTCAAGTCATTTCTAACTTATGGTGACCCTAAGGCAAACCTATCATGGGGTTTTCTTGGCAGAATTTGCTCAGAGGGAGTTTACCATTGCCTATCTCTGAGGTAAGATGATGACTTGCCCAAGCTCACCAAGCAGGTTTTCACTGCTGACTAGGGATTCAAAGCCTAGTCTCCCAACATCCTAGTCCAACACACAAACCACAATATCATGCTCACTCTCTTGGAAGAGACTGTAGGACAAGACATCCCACTTTCTGTGGAAGTTGCCAATTTCAGAAAAAGAATGTGAAACACCCAAAGAACAAAGCAGGATATCAAATTCATCTGAAGCAAAAAGCCCTGGAAAGAAAACAAGACTAATACCGAACTGTTGCCATAGCAAAAAGGATTTATTCTGTGGTACTAAACATTGGCTTAAATAGAAGGGCCTTAATTAAAAGGATGAATACACAATGAAAGCTAGCTACATTTTGCAAATGTTGTTCATTTAGTTTTACTGGGTAGATATTTATGAAAAGAATTTTGATCTCCTCTATCCTCTTAAGCCATTTTGGGAAAATATCTATTTTATATGAAGAACATGCTCTCACTCTCTCTTACACACACAGCCACACATTTTTGTCTTGGTGACAGGACTTGAGGAAAGGATTTGGATTGTTATTATTATTATTTTTAAAAAAGCTTTATGTGTAAATAGACACACGCAGAGTATGAATTTCCATATGTAGTTGTTAAAACTTTGATGTAAATGATAAATGTAAATGTTTCTAAATGGACGTGTACTCCTGACCTTGTTTCTCCCTTATAATACAACTCTATGCTAATAATTGTGGAAGTAACTGTAGGTGGCGTGGAACCTGCTTCTCCTATTATAAAAGATATTTAGTATTCTACTCTTTAGTGTAATACCAGACGTCACAAAGGATGTGCAGATGTCAACGACCATGTCAATGACCCTATCTCATCCTGGCATGTTCTTGCTAATCCCTACTAAGAGGGATGAGGAACATCTGGCCCACAGGATAGATGTGGCACATGGGGATTTTGCACTGGATTTAAAAACTGCTTTTTTTTTTCTAAAAAAAGTGGCTATTTAAAGCTTGAGAATCTGAGAAATGA
The DNA here is from genome assembly GCA_020142125.1 of Phrynosoma platyrhinos. Classification (NCBI taxonomy): domain Eukaryota; kingdom Metazoa; phylum Chordata; class Lepidosauria; order Squamata; family Phrynosomatidae; genus Phrynosoma; species Phrynosoma platyrhinos. The sequence continues at coordinate 22,758,199 of JAIPUX010001232.1, forward strand.
GCTCTGCTTTGCTGCCTGGGAAGCAGTTTGTACTAGACTCTATTTCTGACCAGATATGCCTGGAATGGAGTTTACTCCCAAATAGATGCACGAATGGAGTTTACTCCCAAATAGATGCACACAAAATTGAACTCTGATTTGCATGCTTTGTGGGCTGACTCAGGCTGATAAGAATTACAGCTGGTCCCATCTACTCTGCCTGAATGCCTTGCCCAAAATTTGAGTTCAAGGGTTCTCTACCAGTGCAGCAAAAGGTTTGGTATCACACCAGTGCGCTCCCTTCCACTGTCTGCTGATTATACGACAGAGGGAAACTTTGAGCACAACGGTACCCTTTCATTTCTCCATCCATGACTTACTATGTGATGAAGAGAGATCAAATACTGCTCTTGGCAGCTGCCATGTGTCTCTTAAGGCTCTTAATGACAGGAAAAGTAACAGGAATCATCTAAGTGTCTAAAACAGAATAGCTGGAGCTTCTCTACATTAGAATAGTTTCACACTGTTGCAAAGGCCTTTCAGTACATTTTTTTTAAAAAAAGAATAAACAGTGCAAGAATAAATATTATAAAGCAATATATTACATTCAGCGATCCCTACGAGATACTAATAAGGAATTTAGGACAAAAAAATGTCCGATCCTCTCTCACATAAAATGCATCGTGGTTTTGTTTTTATTTGTTCTGAAATAAATAAGGCACACATTTTTTTAAAAAAAAAATTGGCTTTTTTGATAACATTTTGAACAGGGGTAGGCAATCTTTCCCCTTTAAGGGCCGAGGGACTTCAGCTCCCAGAATCCCAGGAGCTATTGGCCAACATGGGACTATTGGACAACATGGCTAAGGCTTCTGGGAGCTGAAGTCCCTTGGCCCTTAAAGGGGAAAGATTGCCTACCCCTGATTTTGAATATTACTAATTACTATGTCCAAGTAACCTGCAAGTATGATCTGACAGATTGTATAAACTGATCAAATGTTTTTATACAATTAAAACTGGAATCAAAATACTATTATAGTGTTTAGAAATCTCCAGAGAGTTGTGCAATTGACAAATGAATTAGCAAACGTGCCAATAATGATTCATAATGTGAAAAATCTCTATCAAACACAAGAGTACACTAAATCACAAAGTGAATTAAAAAAAAAAGCTAGCTGTTTCCTAACGTGCCTTTCTGTGCACACCATATATTGTAAGATCATTTATAGTCTAAAAGAAAGTAAGGGCCTGAACTGAACAAACTGCCAGAAATAATCCAGCTTGAGACCACTTTAACTGCCCTGGCTCAGTGCTAGGGAATCATGGGAACTATAGTTTATTATGGCACCAGAGCTGTCTGACAGAAAAAATTACAAATTCCCATGATTCCCTAGCACTGAGCCAGGACATTTAATGGTCTCAAGCTGGATTATTTCTGGCAGTCTGTTCAGGCCCTAAGACTCTTTGGTATTTAGAGGGTTAACATTATAAACCAGCAATAGTACATTATATTTTATAATTCAATTGAGAGTAACTACATATTGAATATACATTTCATCATACATGTAAGAGTACTTTACACATAAAATATCACCTGTGCATTAAATATACACAGTTTAGGACATTTTGGCAACCATTTATACCTATACAACTTTATAAAGCATCAGTGTCAGTTGTATGCAGACTCTGTCATACTAAGAGGAAACCCAATAAAACCAGCAGAATGAAAAGTAGTCACGACTAATGCTTCCCTGATTTCAATTGTTCTACTCTAAGAATTACTAAGTCTGGATCTAGTTCAGTGTATTGCACCCCATTTTCCTTCTAAAATTTCAAACTGCCAGCAACAGAACACATAGAATATACATGGTTTGATAGTCATTTTTAAAATACAAAAGAATGGCTTAAAATCATTTTAAACTACACATATAGTAAAGAAAATGTCTCCCATTTACATTAGCTTCAAATTGCTTTCTAGCTACTTGTAATAGAATGAAAGCCACATTGCCACATTATAGTGATATAAAGACCTATTTTATATTCAGAGAAAAATCATTCTCAGTGTGTAGTTCAATATTTAATAGTGAACCTAAGTGTGCATATGTGCATCATGCCAAGTGTTCTAAATATGTAACAGCCATGAAAATCCTATTTGAGGCACCAATTCCAAAATGCAGGAAACACATGATATCAAGATGGTGCCACTTCAGAAGGCAAGTGGAAATCAGCTGTTAGAAAGCTCCTCTACACTGCATACCCCTATGCATGCTGAAAGATAACATCATAGAGGTGCTCTGCCCATCCTAAAAGTTAGGAATGTACTTTAAAAAAGGACTGCAAATATTTCTGGTGTGGAGAATAATTCCCCTTGTATTCTGTAGTGATGATACGTGCTTTTCTTGAACTTCTGGAGGGACTCTCATTAATTGATTAAGTGGTGAGAGAAATTACAGTGCTCGCAGTCTTGCTAACAAAGCCTCCACTTCAGGAATCGTTTCTCCTTTAGGGACAATGCAAGCAGGTTCCATTTCCTTCCCTCTGTCACTTCTTCCATTATTGACATCCTTTTTCCCAACAGCTTTCTTCTTTTCTACAGATGAATTAGGTTCCATTTCACAATGAAGCTCTTTGCAGACTGGATTCCTTGTTGAGCTTGCGTTCATATTGTGATGGAAATGTAACTTTTCTGCTGAAGCTTGTTGGTTTCCTGTAAGGATGACCAAAGGAAGAAAATATATGTATTTATTAATTTAAACATTTATTGCTTGCTTTTCTGTCTCTAATTCAATGGCAAACTCTCCTCACATAATACCCCCCTCATACACAGATGAAGACCACCGTCTATTTTAATTTCAGCACCCATATTCATGAAAAGCTGTGCAATCTACATGTTATTTAAATAAGAGTATGTGTGAGGCTGATTAATGAAAAGAGGGATAGACAAGAACATCCTGAATAGCAACACACACACACACACACACACAATTAAACTATATGGCATTCAAAGAATCATGTCAGACAAGCCCAGTTGGATTTTAAAAGCTTTTTTTCCCTTAAGAATATCAAACTACAACCTTCTTTTGAATGTCCCTTAAGATTCACAAAGTGGCATGAGAAGGTGATGCTGAAGAGACACAACCCTAGTACCCTCTTGGGTACATGGTAATTACTTGTATTTCAAATTGCTTTCTAGCTACTAGTAATAGAATGAAAGCCACATTGCCACATTATAGTGCTACAAAGACCTATTTTATATTCAGAGAAAAATCATTCTCAGTGTGTAGTTCAATATTTAATAGTGAACCTAAGTGTGCATATGTGCATCATGCCAAGTGTTCTAAATATGTAACAGCCATGAAAATCCTATTTGAGGCACCAATTCCAAAATGCAGGAAACACATGATATCAAGATGGTGCCACTTCAGAAGGCAAGTGGAAATCAGCTGTTAGAAAGCTCCTCTACACTGCATACCCCTATGCATGCTGAAAGATAACATCATAGAGGTGCTCCGACCATCCTAAGACAGAGCAGAAATGCTTGCCAAATGCTGAGCACTCATCACTCACACTGAATCCAACATCTAGGAACCTTCAGGATGAAGAATTAGTCCAAAAGGAAATAAGAAAGAAAAGCACAATTCCCCCTCTTTTAACAGTTTAAGTCATGGGAGTACACCAAAGTTGTGGTGTAGGAACACCCAGGAATAATTGTGGCTAAACCCAAGAAGCAGGGAGTTTTTACATTTGTTGATTCATGAACATGAATAAAGTCCTTCCAGATTGGCAGGATTTGTCTGTGATTTTGACATACGTGTAAGACTCTTCTAGAAGTAGGGGTCTCAAAGTTATCTCTCATTTTAGACAAAAAATACCTCTCATTTGCACTAAAGGGGTATAGTAGAGACTGCTGGTCATTCAATAAACTGCATGAGTGAATAGTGATCTGAAACTGATCACTATTCAGGGATCTGTATCCCATTTTCTCTCAGCATAACCTAAAACTCAGACAGTTGTCCTAAGGATAACATGAAGAAAATTTTGCAACAACATGTTTTCCTCCCATAATGAGTATATTACTATTTCAAACATACAAGCATAATTTATTTTTATTTAATTTTTGGTTTAGTTTTTATTCTTTAGAAACAAATAATTACCGTATTGAAATCTTTCCTTTTTCAAGTTAATTTTGTCCACTTATCAGTAAAAACTAGTAGCCAATCCAACTATGAACTGTTTCACTGTATCAGACCAAACCCTATCTAACCCAGTATCCTCTCTCCAACAGTGCCAAGATGCTCCAGCAATATCATAATCCATCTCTTTATTGGCTGTCCCCAGAATGTGATAAATTAAGAGGCAGAATGGAATTTCAGATTCAAGTCAGCATTTTGGACTTTAAACAATGCACAAGGCAATTAAAAAAAAAATCAAGCTATTCTTCTATCTATCTGTCTTTGAGTGAACCTTTTGACAGATCTCTAACCTTTTTTTTTTTTATTAAAGCACATTCAATATTCATGTAACCTTGAACAAGGCCTGAAAATGGCTTCAACAAACTTGACATGACATTTAGAGTTTTTTGGTTATTCGCTGAAAGATGTTCCATCATCCCAATAGTAATGACTTTGGAGCACAGGCAGTCACTCATGACAGTGTGTTTTATGTGAGTGCTGAAAATCCCTACCGAAAACAGCTTGTACATTAAAAGGCTGCTGCTGAAGATATTTACTGCACTGTCATTCCTTGACCAGGGGCTCACAATGATGGATGAGTTTTTTACACAGTTTCCTGGGCAATTTCAACAAATTTTAGAAGTATGATCACCTTTTGGCTGTTAGGAGAAAATAAATATCCCTTTCTATCTCTTCCTGCATCAAGGGGACAATTGGAACTTACAATCTAATAAAGGTGGAACAGTCTTCATTTGGCTCATTTACTTCTTCAGAAATTAACAAAAACGTATAACCAGAATTTAAGGGGATGAGGCTAAAAGAAATGGTAGGAGGCAAGGCAAAATAAAGGGTCTTTTGAACTGACATAGAAGAATTTGGAAGCATTTTAATTCTTCTATGTAATTTAAATTTAAATTCTCAAGGAAGGACACATTCTGGAATGGTCATATTAGCCAGAAAAATAGCCATCTATGCAGCTCAAAGCATCAGAAAGGCCCTTTGCACAAGAAAATTATTTTCTTCTGCCTTATATGTCAAGCTCCTACATGCAGAAAGATTTTGATATGATGGCATGTTAAATCTCCTACACATGGACATATATGTAAAATTAACTTACACCACTCGATGCGTGATGTTATATTCTTAAAATCAGATCAATGGACATTTTGTGCAGAGGTTGGAAATGTTACTTTTTTGGATTTCTGCTGGAGTGGTCAATGTGTCAGTTCTGGCTGCCATTTTGGTGAGAGTACAGAGCACAGAGGTGTTGGGGGAACTCAGGGCTTCTGGGGGATCGTAAGGTGGGGTTTTTAATGTTTTTATATGCTTGGGGGATATTTTGTATGGTTTTCAGGCAAAAAGTGCCTCCAGAGTGCTGCTGTTGTTTTTTTAACATGGGAGAGAGTTGTGTGTCTGTTTGGAGGGCTTATTAAAAGACCATCTGGGGTCAGATTAAATGACCCAAACATGGTGAAAATCATAGTATCACCTACAGGGAGTTTCATGGCTAGGTAGGAATTTTAATCTGGGTCTTCCCAATCTGAATCTGAATATCTAATCACTTCTATCTGGTGATTTATAGAGGTTCTAAGAGGCAACATCAGGAGGCATGACAGACCATCAGTACAAACATTGAACGGGCGGCGGCGGCAGGAGAGGCCGCGTCCAGGGCCCAGCTGTTCCTCCTCCTCCCCCCTGACGAGCTGTGCAGCGGCAGTGCAAACGGCCTGAGAAGGCCGGGAGAACCGGGCCCATGAAAGGCCCCAACGAGCCCCTTTGGCCGGCGACGGCGGCAGGCGAGGCCGCGCCCAGGGCCCAGCTGTTCCTCCTCCTCCCCCCTGACGAGCTGTGCAGCGGCGGTGGCGGCACAAGCGGCCTGAGAAGGCCGGGAGAACCGGGCCCATAAAAGGCCCCAACGAGCCCTCTACAGCTGGTGGGGGCGATAGTAAGGAAAATTTGTGCACTTGGGACCTTAGGAGGCACTGGGCTTAGTGTTCCTTAATTATAACTTGTTTAGGGAGTCCATTTAGTATTTTTGCTTTTCTTATATTTGATTATCATTGTTGGGGTGCTTCAGCTCGAGCTTAGCTTGGGTAGATACTTGGATAGTTTACGTCAACATGGTTGTCAAGAATAGTATCAAGCGAAAAAGGAGGCTAACCAAAAAAGAATTCCGTACAAATGCTAAAAGGATTAAGAAACCTGCTAAGAATTTAATAGCGAGCTCATTGAATCCAGAAATAACAGAGGCTGCTACTACCCTGAAACAATTAAAAATGGAAGAGTTATTCTTGTTAAAAGATAATAACAAGTCTATTTCTGAAACATCTGCTCTCTCCCTACATGAAGAGCATGCCTCAAATCTTGACACAGATATTGGTACCAATCATATGACTGATCTTGACCCTGTAGCTAGGAACTGTTTACTTACTGCTAGAACTGTAATTGCTATTTTTGACAAGTTAACAAGCATTGATCAGAAACTTGATAGGTTAAAAGACCTTATGACCAAGCCTAAATATTCATCAAATCTAGGAGCAATATCTAATAAAAAGGGCTCCGAACAAACCCAAAACAATGCTAAAGTTAGGAACAGTGATAAGCTAGTGTTACTGCAAAATAGCGTAGCTCTGTTAGTGGCCAACAATCATTACAACTATGCCAGGTGGCATAATAAGTCTGTTATATTGCATTCACTTTCCCTTCTTTTACATCGACACTTGCATTATAATGAGCTTCTTGGAATTGACTGGCTGCCTCCCTATAACAACGCCAAGAGAATTGTTTTGCGATTTAATAATGCTACAACACCTTCCTTGATATTGAAAAATTGGAGTTTTTTCAAGGAATTTTCAATCACGCCAGTACATGTCTTTCGTAATTCCAATATTCAGCCTTTGTTGAGGTCCCATTTAAGACGCGAAGCCTCCCATCAGAAAGCGAACTTTGATGGGGATGCCAGGAGGATAACATCAATATCTGAGAGTCTCCTGGATGATGATGGCAAACTGACTGAGATGTTTGGTTCTCTTACCGATGAGGAACAAAAGCAAGTATTAAATAGGTTTGATGACATTAAATCTATGCTGATGTCAGTAACAACCAAGACAGTTAAGGATCTACTATCTATTAGCTCAGGGGTAGGCAACCTTTCCCCTTTAAGGGCCGAGGGACTTCAGCTCCCAGAAGCCTCAGCCATGTTGGCCAATAATCCCATGTTGGCCAATACTCCTGGGATTCTGGGAGCTGAAGTTCCTCAGCCCTTAAAGGGGAAAGGTTGCCTACCCCTGTATTAGCTGCTCCTTATCGGACCCTCTGTTACAATCTAAAAATGGACTTAAATGGCGTATCGGTGAGGAGGAGGATGATTTGATCCCTGTAATGTATAGGTCTCCCAAACGCCCATTGGACCGTCTGGCGGATCCCCTTATCCCATTAACTCAAACCTCTCCCAAACATATGACTGGACATCACAGTGAGTCTCTGCAGCTAATATCATGGAACACTCCTAAACCGATGACGAACTCACAATCATCCAAGATCAAGAAAAAGAGATGTCTCAAGTCAAATTCCTCTGCAGCCAATACAACTAAGCAGAGCTTATTTGTCATTTCAATCAATCTAGCATCCGAGAAGGGAAATACACCTAATGGCTATGTAACTGCTAATGAATTGCAAGTTGCCACATTCCAAGAACAGTCAGTATTTTCAGGCAATTGACATTTTTCTACAGGAAACGTGGCTCGCTGAAGAAATATCCATAGAGGGTTATAAATTTACGGGTTTGAATGCTATTCCTGGTAAAGGTCACGGAAGACTATGTGGTGGCTTAGGGGTGTTGATATCTTTGGAACTCAAGGTTCAAATAACTAAGGTCTCTGTATTGGAGCAGTATGCCCTAGCTGTTCTTTTGAAGTTTAATAATAACTTACTATACTTGATTAATATCTATATTCCCCCACTTTAGGGCCGGGCCAAGATAGTAAGTGTATGGAACAAGCTTAATTCCTTTATCAAAGATTTAATGTTTGAGACGCCTACAGCCAATTTCATTGCAGCAGGGGATCTTAATGCCAGAATGGGTGCCGACAATGTGTCCTTATATGCTAAATATAACTGCCAACCCCCTTCTCCCATAGTTATCCCACCCACAATGTGTTGTAAATCCAAAGATATGTTCTGTGATTTCAAGGGATTCTGTCTAGCTCGCACCTTTAATGAATTAAATCTAATTATCCTTAATGGTAGCTTTAAGGACGACCATCCTGCCGAATATACACACTGGGCAGGTGTTAGACCATCGACCCTTGATTATATGGGGGTTTCTCCAAATTTAATTTCCCATATTTCCAAGTTTGCTATTGTTAGCAGACCTGACAGTGATCATTTTCCAGTTTTCTTGTGTTTAAAACTTCATGACAATCTCACCTTGCCTCTTGATAAGATCTCTATTTGTGCTAATGATGTTAG
>JAIPUX010001232.1:22768804-22797972 GCA_020142125.1 Phrynosoma platyrhinos
GCATGTTCTCCTTTATTGTCAATTTTATAGGGACGCTCGTCACCAATTAATCAGCCCACTTTTGAGTAAATTCCCAGGTAAATCTGATTCTTTTTATTTACGCCTCTTACTAGACAAGAATGACCCTACAGTATCTCACATGGTGGCCAAATTTTGTTACATTGTCTGCAAATTGCGACTTCAATTGATAAATGGACATCTCACAACTGTGTAGAAAGATTTGGTTGGATATTGTACTTATATAGTTTATTTCTAGTTTGTGCACTGGTCTGTTGGTTTATATATATATATATATATATATATATATATATATATATACTTTTTTAAAATTACTATTTTATTTTCATACTTTATACTATATTTTATATATTTTATTTTATATATTTTTATATTTTTTATATTTTTTATACTGGTCAAGGACCGAATAAACTGAATTGAATTGAATTGTTCAAACATTGAACATAATGTATTTTTTAAAATGCTTACCTTCAATTAAGTTTCTCAAACTGAACTGAAACAATTGTTAAATACTTGTGAATTTTTTTCAAAAAAGGCTACAACTTAATGGGAATACCTTTGACCTGAGAGTTAGACTATTTAAGCTATTTTTATGTCCAATGTAGTCCATCAAATGCATTTCGAAGCTGGACAATCTTATGAGAACCAAATGTAACTAAATGTTCCATTTGAACCAAATGTAATAGCAAATTGAAAACTGTTTGGACTAAAATTTAGATTTATTTTGCTAAAATACAACATCTACTTTGTATGTTTCTTCTTCACTGACAAAGAGAATATTTTCCTTAAAAACAATTAATTGAATGCACTACAGTTGCACTCAGCAGTAAAAATGTTTTCTGACCGTTTCATATTTTGCTTTAAAAACATACAAACCAACCAACCAACTAATCACAATTTTCATTATCTGTTCAGCTATGAAAGCTCACCATATTCACTGTTTCTGTGCCCAATCTACCCTGTAAGGCTGTGTATGTGACTAATACAGCTTTGAGTCTTTAGGAAACGGGAAACATACAAATGAAAGAAAACATTCATTTCAGCTCATTCATTTTAAAAAAACACCAAATTCTTGTTAGTTATGACCAAATTCTCAGATGACACCAAATCTATGTTTTCCTTCTAAACAAATAAATCTCTCTAATATACCTCCATATTAGATAATTAGATGGTTAGAAGCACTTCACACTTTACAGTAAATTTTATGTTTAATGCTTAACCCTAGGAGACTTTGGAGGGCTGTACGTGCTCCCAGGGAGAGGAAAAAAGCACTCAATACCTCTAGAGGGCATTTTCACCATGTTTGGGATTTCCAAAAAGGCTAAATTGGCCCAGGGACCTGCAAAATGTGGGAAATATGCACTATCTGTCCCCTAGTGAACATTTTGGACCATTTGGAGGTAACAATGTTTTTTGAAAATTTTTGTAAAACTTGTTTTTGATCTTTGGGGAGCCCTCCACATCCCCTAGAATGTATTCTGGGATCCATTTTTTTTAAATGTTAAAAATATTGAATTGTTTTGGTAAAAATTGAATGTTGGGTTGTTGGTTTTTTTAATACATCCACACTCATACAATTTTGATCCTTGGGGGTCCACAAAAATTGCCCTCAAGCATTCTGTGGCCTGCAGGCCACTTTGTCCATTCCTGCCTTAAAATAAAGCAAGACAGTGTGAGTGTCTGCGAGTCAGCTCTCGACTAAAGGTGACCCTATGAATTTCATAAGATTTTGTTAGTTAAGGAATACTCAAAGGTGGTTTTACTAGTTCTTTCCTCAAGACCCAAAACAGGTTGTACACACCATCACTTCCTGCTAGCAGTGAAATTCAAAACAATACCACTATAAACTGTCCACATGTAGATTAAAAATACATTCTCCACAACAAGTTTTGAATATTTGTTCACTATGATACTCTCATTCCAAAGGTGAATGGTGAGGTCTGACAGTTTATACTGTACTTTGTTAAGTTGATAGCAGTTTCTTAATGTACCTCCAACTCTACACATTTATTCAAAGATTTTTTTTCTTAGGGTTTGTTTTTTATTTATTTTTTCCCTTTCTTGCCAGTTCCTTTTTGATTATTGGGAACTGTGTTTGAAATCCAAGTTCACTATATGGCTCACAGCTGATTCACATTATTATTATTTTTGACTTGGATATAATTACTTATCTCAAGAAGTGAGTGTTAAATATAACGTGAGAGGAACTGTGAGTGTTTCTCTCTGGATATATGAATCAGGAAGCAGAAATGTAATAGCTTCCCAAAAAGAATACCTGCGGAGAAACAGATACTTTTTGTAATCCATACATTACCACTTACTCGCTTTTGCCTCATGAATGTTAATCTTCACGTTGAGACAGGAGAGGCAGCCCTCCTAAATAGCTATACTTATGTCTTTCTGTAGACTAATATCTCTGATAACCAATGGCTAGATGGATTCTAAAAACAGAGCTTTTGGAAAGTATCAGGATCATGATTATTGAGGATTAACTTTATGGAATCAGCTATATGGGGATGCCAAACAACTAAAATGTGCAACATTAATGTACTGGGCACAGGTTCTTGCTCCCAAGCTTATAACAGCTATGCCCGTCTCCATCAGACAAATGGGAAAAGACAGAGTGCACTCAGAAATCTGATGCTCTAAATGACTGTGGATTCTGAAGGATGTTGCAATGTATCTGAAAGCTAGACTGCACCTAGATAGATATGGGAATGCTTAATATTTGCAATACTCTTTATCTGCATTATCTGAATAAAGAAATCTTGTGCAAAAATTATGTTTAAAGTATCAATTCCCAATCTGTAATTCTAATCTATTTTTATATCCTGTCTTTTAATAAATTTTGAATGGTTTTAACTCCATGAACTATTTTTGTAAAAGATATATTTCTATATTTTCCATTTTTAATTTGTACTAGTTTTAATCATTTGTATTCCAGTACTGGGAAAAAGGCAGAATAGAAATGAATAAAGTCATCATCATCCTCTGCACTTTATTACAGAAATGATGTTTGTCTGAAACAATATTTTAAATATGAACAATATTTTTAAATATGAACAGGGAAACAAGGGAGCATCTATGGACACACACTTATCAGTCTTGATCAGCCTCTCCTGGCTGTAAATTTATTTCTCTCTCTCTTCTTTTCTTTCTTTCTAACATGAGACCTCACAGATGTCGAAGGCACCCAGTGCATCTCAGGTGACATTTTATGTAGCTAGATAAAGCTGCCAAATTGTCTTTTATACCTGAAAATGGAGAGATGCTCCAAATCTTTTAACATTCTTTTAAAGGTGAGTGCATTTAAATATATTATTATACATTAAATGAATATATAAACAATATCTAATATGACACATTATTAAATAATTATGAAATAATTCAACTGGCAGTTTCTTCCAATGATTTAATATCACCCAACAACTGATGCTCAAATTCTGATGTACAGTCAGTCGCCCATCTGTTTTCATGGACTTTGAGTCCATGGTCTCGGTCCTTCATGGACCAGCAACCCCCATTGGCTAAAATGGTGCACGCATGCAGGAGTGCGTGGCCATTTAAGCCAATGGGGCTTGAATATCTGACATTTTTCATTTTCGGGGGTTGGGGGGTGGGGGTGAGGGTCCAGAACAGATCCCCCACGAAAATGGAGGGGCGACTGTATTTACATTTATTAATATTTATACATTACACTTTCACAAAAATCCTGATATGTTTTTTATAATGAAATAAACAAATATTTCCATCAGTCTGTTCTGCTGAGAGTTCCTCTTACATTATATTTAACACTCACTTCTTGAGATGAGTAATTACATCCAAGTCAGACACAGTGGTCTTCTATTGTGAGGACAGAATGCAATATGAGTCATACCACAGGCTAAGATGGATCACAGCAGTAGCACCATCATCATTTTATTTTTGCTGGGTGTATACTGGAGGAAGGGGAGAGACAAGGGCAACCAGTGTCAAATGAAGACAACAGAAAGCTTATGCTTTCAATGATTCTGAGAAGAAAAGGCCACCTCATCTGGCAACGCTTTTCTCAACCTGTATGACAAACTGCTACATTAACATCATCATCCTTTGTATGATGTTTACAGGAGTCCCGTCTTCTGTTACATCTGGTCATCTAGGAGAGGAAAGCTACAAGATAGCTACAGTGCAAGTGTTCAAAATCTTTTTTAAAACAACAACAATATTGAAGTAGGATTCAGGGCACAGTTACATATGGGTCCTATGTCTTAAAGGGACATTGCTCTGGAAGAGATAATAACAGTTATTATCTAGTAACAGTTGCACAAACACTTAACACTTGCTGTTAAATGCAAATAACAGTTGAACACTTAACACTTGCTGCTGCATGGCTGGTGCCAGGTGAACTTCTGCAACCTTGAAATGCTAGATCAACCCCACCCTAAATACTACATTCTTCCTACATAATTCAGCAATCGCTCTTCACCTAAACTAAGCAGATGCGACAGAGTAGGGTCACATTGTCAAAGTGTTTCAAGGAAGAAGCTTTATGAGCTGCTGGCAGAGAAGCCAGGAGAAATGAGGTGGTAGAAAGACAGGAAGTATGAAGAAATGGGAGACCTCATAACTGACAAATGGAAGCCAAAACAAGCAGTATGCATGAAAAGCAAAAGACACAGGGGAGAAATAAAATGGCCAGACTAATAAAGGCAAAAACCTGTGTAATTGTGATAACTAAAATGTACTCTGGGCAATGTTGAAGAGATAAATTGGATACAAGTCAAACAACAATTAATAAGTCCAAGGCTCATAAGATATGGTAGCAGATTTAAGGTAGCAGGTCACTCAGAATTTGGTTTCATATGTGAAAATGTGATTAATTCATAAAATACTTGAAGTTGCTCACTCATATACAAAAGGAGAGGGGAATTTATCACACTGAAGATATTGGATTACAAGTTCCATTGTCTGTACTGTACTGATGGGAGTGGCAGTGCAACAACATTTATGGGAGCATCACATTTGCCCACCCTTAACACACATCATATGCCCATCATTTTGCTAGATTAGTATGCCAGCTTTCTTCTTGGAGTAATTCAGTCCCTCAAGATTAATAGTTTCTGAAATGAAATCAACTATTGAGCCCCCCCAGCCCCCCCCTCCACAAATGACTTCCCAACTTAGTTAGAATGTGTTGATAATAATAATAATAATAATAATAATAATAATAATAATAATAATAATAATAATAATAATAATAATTTTTTATTTATATACTGCCCTGTGGCACGCCAATCCGGGAGGTGAACAAGAATAAAATAAAATACAACATAAAAACAAGATAATTCCCTCCTCCCCCCCTTAAAAGTTATTAAATCATGTGATTCCCTTAAAACTGTGTGCCCAGATTAAAAAGGAGTTCAGATTAGCTCTAGCATAGCTTCAGTGCTGGGCTGCTAGCTATAAAGCATTGTGGCTACTAGTGGTGACCTTGTTATGTCACCTTTTTCTGCAGACACTGGAGTGAGGTTCATCTGATTTTAAGAACTGAGTTCTTGGAAAGCACTCAGTCTGTTGATACAGCTACCAAGACACCAGGAAGAGTAAAATAATTAATCATAACCACAAACAGGAGAAGTGTAGAATTTAGTTATCTTCTTAAAATAACAAAAAATACAAGAAAAATTTATGAGTTAGGGACCACAGCATTATCTGAAAGTGAAATCAATTGAAAAGTGGAGCCTAGGCTTTTTCCATCTTGCTACCTGCATTTTGGCTGCCTAAAAACTTAAATAATCCACTATACCACTTCTGAATGTGTACAAAAGCTAAATCAACACACTATATAAATAACCTAAACTAATATACTATATTTCTTTGTTGCAGGAGTCAGATTAGATGACCCTCAGATCTCTTTCCCAAGAGAGTCAGACTAGATATCCTTTAGATTTATTTCCTGCAAGGGTCGGACTAAGTGACCCTCAGATTAGTTTCCCACAGGGGTGGAGAGAAGAGAGAAGTCCTGCTCTTGTGCAGTGGCAACAGCTTCAAGCAAAAGGGCAGGGGGACCATGAAATGAGGCAAAGGGGGCAACAGGGCTCACCTCCTCCTCATGAGGCTTCCAGGGCTCCAACCATGACATGATCCTATGCAAAGCTTCCCACAGGAGGAAACTGGCAGGCTGGTGGAGGCAGAGGAAATGCAAAGCAAGGCAAAAGAAGCCACACTGCTTCCTCCCAGCCTCCTTCCTGCCTTCCCAACGCTCCCACCTTCCTGCTTGCTTTGCTTCTCTCCCTTTTGCATCTTTCCCTCCCTCCCTTCCTACACAGCACCTACACTGCCACTTGTCTCCACATATCCCTTGGTAAGATTTTTTTGAGGGTGTTTACAACATAAGACACTGTGAGTCTAGCAAAGGACACCTTTCTCAGTCCCCCATCACACCTGGACCAGGGTCTGCATAGTTGAGTGGCATACCTAAATAGTGCAAGAGAATATCTGCAGTCAAACAAGGCTAACTTAGTACAACATGGCCACGAAACCCACTGAGTGATCTTCGGCAAGTCGCATTCTCTCAGCCTCAGGGCAAGGCTCCCCTGAACAAATCTTGCCAAGAAAACCCCATGATAGGTTTGCTCTAGGGTCACCATAACTTGGAAATGACTTGAAGGCACACAACACATAAAGAACAACCACATAAAGAAGGAAAGACAAGACAAAACAAAATAAAATAAAAAACAGATACAGATTCTCCTCTACAAAGGAAAATTCCACAGCATGTTGAGAACAGGTCTCTGAGTGTATCCTGGCCTCTCTGTTACTCAACACGTTATTATGGTAGGCCATTCCAAGGAGGACCAAAATGTTAGGAACACAATTTGGCCAGTAGTCTGATCCTGTGGGAATCCATTCTGAAGATGGAGATACAGGAGAAAGCCACAGATGAAAACATCAAAAAAGTTACCTGATATAGGTAGCACTGGGGAGGAGTCTATTATATGTAAACAGGTATTATATGTTCTCATTCTGTTTGAAATACAAAACCAGTAATCATTTCCCTCACTCAAAATTTCCAAAACATGTTTAAATGAAATATTTCATATATGAAAATTTTCAGCACATCTTTTATATTAAATACAGTTTGCCTACCGAGGGACAACAGTAAATATTAAAACACTATAATAATACAAGAACAGGAAACCAGGAAACTACAGTCCTTTGTGAGTTGTTTTGGAAACTGAAATTATGAATCCCATACATTAAAATAAAATAAAATAAAGAGCTTGTACTCAAATGGATAAGCAAGACACTTGTTTTATCTGAAAAGTTGCATAAAGGAGAATCTTAAAAATTGGCAGTCTTGTGATACTATGTTGCAATATGATTTGAACAACCAACTTGCAGAGCACTTATTTCCCATATGACATGAGGGGTATTCATGTCATATGGAAAATAAGTACTCTGCATTTCTGAAACATGCTTACTTATGCAACAATTAACAGTTAAGCAATGTGCACCCTAGAGCAGGGTGAGAATAAATGCAGTCCTCCAGAGGTTGTTCAACTGCAACTCCCAGTAGTCATGGTCAGTAAAGCTAATGGTGGGGAATGCTAGGAGTTGCAGTCCAGCAACATCTGGAAGGCTGCATGATTCCCAGCTCTGTCCTAAATTATTCAAAGGTCCAGCATAGCAAAAAGTGTCTATATTTATTCTTGTGACCAAGTAGAAAAATTGCTGTTTAATAACTTCTTTTCCTTTGTACAAAATTCAACAAATGGGTGCCATGAAGAATTGTTCCAAGGTGGTCTAATATACCATAGTAAATAAAGTTGAATCTTGTCTACTATGTTAATGTTTCTTAATCAATTAATATTGATAGAATATTATTCAATTTGTAATTTTCTTTTAAAAAGTAAACATCAGATTAAAATCAACTTTCATTCTGATTAGAAATGAATTGGTGGTACCAAATCCATTTCAGAATTGTCTACTGAATACCTAGTCAATCAAGGCCAGATAGCAACCTTTCAAAATTATTTGATGAAGTGCTAAACAAACAAACAAACAAACAAACCTCAGTTGATGGAATACGGTGCAACAGTTTTTTTGTGTTTTCTTCAGCTTCTGTTAATAGCAGCTTAGCAAACAAAATGAAGCAGGAAATAAATTCAAAAGGTTGTCAGTAAAACACAAAAAGGTTCAAGGTTGGTAAGTATAGCAGTGACTTAGAAAGTTTTACAGGCAGTCGGTTATGACAGAATCTACAAGGAGACTTGCAGCAGCTAGTTTTCCATTCAACCTATGCTCTTTCATTTGAAATTATTCATCATGCAATTTAGAAACCTGAAAGAGCAGGCTTCCAATTTCACAGAAAGGTCCCCATGCATGGTACATACACATATACACATCTTTCAGACTTCCAAATCAATGAATGCTGATTAGAAACAAAAGCTGATGTCACAATCTTCCTCCCCCCACTGGTCTTCAGACACATTTAATATTTTAACAGTCTGATTGAAATCAAAACCATCAGAAAGTCTTGTGGCATCTCAAAGACAAACAGGTGTATTAATGGCATATGCTTCTATGGGTTACAGAGCACATAAATCATGAAATCTAATTCCATAAACAATTTGTTTATTCTTTAATGAATCACTGGACTCTCTTTGTCTGTCTTCCTCCAACACAGCTATCCTATTGAAAGCTAAAATCAACTCGTAGAAGGTTCTACTGAGTTATGAAAGAACCACAATATCAAATCATCTAGTCTGCACATACAAAGTCACAAGTTCAATTCCGAATGCCTCTCATTAACAGACCAAGTAGTAGATAATGGAAAAGACTTCTGATATCCTAGGGGAGCACTAGTTGGGTAGATAGTTGTGAGACAGATGGACAATTAGTTCAACGTGGTCCACATCATCTTCTTGGGATGATGGCTCTCTCATACCTTTTCACCACATGTCTGAGCAGAATGCAATAATAAAGTTGTTTAGAAAAACAGGCTTGACAGGTAATGGTATCCTTTACAAGTTTTCACCTTCATACTGAGAACATTTATTCCTTCATTTTTAAACAGAGGTTGGTAATTGTATGAAAGCTTGTTGAATACATATATCAGCTAGTACCATATCGGCATAAGAAAGTCGATTCCACCCCCAAATGTATGTTTCAACTGTTAGATTTTTTTCTTGAGGGATATTTGATGAGAGTTAGCATGATAAAGTATCATAGTACTATTTGCCTTGTATTTTCACAGGCCCCTTAAGGGACTTCGGTGATTCCTCCCCCAATATTGCAGCTTATTTCTATGTGAGGGTATGGGGCTAAAGCACTAATCACTGCTATGACTGCCTCACAGTTGCCTCTTCTCCTGAGTACAGATTCATTACAATCATTAAATGTTGAGGCACACCCATTTCTTTGAGAGCCATACTTTTTCATGATCTATACAATGAAAAGATTTATTATAATCTATAAAACACAGGCTGATTTTCTTCTGAAATTCTGTGATATACTCTATTATGCAACCTATGTTTGCAATATTATTCCTAGTGCCTCTTCCTTACCTTGGATGTCTGGAACCCAGGTTCGATACCTGGAATTTCCTGTTCCATATATGGTAAAAGTCTTTGTTGTTGAATTATGAGCAGCATTTGCTTGCAAGAGAAATTAATATAATGGTCCTGTGGTTACTACAATCCCTGGTGTCCCCTTTCTTGAGAATTGGAATGGGTACTGAATGTTTCAAATCTGTGGGCCTCACTATTAAGGCCACCCCATTTCTGCTTAGATTTTCAATTCCTGAGTAAAAACTGTAATTATGTAACTCAAAAATTATGTAACTCAAAATGTCCCGTTCTTATCCACTTTAGCTTGTTCACCCCACTGCAATGTTTATACCTTCCATTTCTTCCTTTAATATGTCTAGCTTCCCTTGATTCTTGCTTCTCACATTTCATAATTTTTGTTTGCCTTTAAAATGATTTCATACTGTTCTAATGTAATAATTTTAATTTTCTTCTTCTTAATATAGCTAGGTTTTTAATTGATTCTTTATGTTAGTCACTTTTGGTTCCACTTCAGGAGAAAGACAGTATACAATGAAATCAATCAATACTGTGGGAATAGATCTCACTAGTTTTAGCAGCTAGTTGTTTTGATGCTAGAATACTTCTATTTTTAAAATCTACTGTTTATGTTGCTTTCACAATAGGATGTCCACTAGTTTAATAAGATCCAGTTTAACATATTTTGCTTTTAATGGCTGCCTGGAAACAGAAGCATGAGAAAGGCATGGCTTTACAAGGAAATCTCAGTAACTTTGGATCACTTTCATGTAGTTACAATCATCATCCTCTCTGATGTATAATTGGTCCAGCAATTTAAGGTTACAAGGCAACAGCACAGAGCATACATTTCAGTTAGGATTTCAAACCTGGGTCTGAACTGTGTTTGCAAGTTCTAGTTTAATTGGGAACTAGTTTCCCCCATGGCAGTTCTGCCCTGTATTTCCTGCTTTGTATGGCTGAGCAAGCCAAAACCTTGAGGGTAAACACTTGGTCAAAGGCTTCACACTAAGAGAGCAACAGCTTCCTCATGGTTTTTTTTTATTATTATTATTTTACGGCCGTTCGGCCAGCACAATCCTCATGGTTTAAATTAAGCTTGTTGTTTTGTCTGTTATTCACCATTAACTGAGATAAATCTCTGAAATAATGGAGATATTTGGTTCAAAGTCTGAAGACGGGAAGAGTTGACAAATATCTTGCCTCCTTAGTTCTTCTCTGTACACCACAATCACATGGCACTACTTAACTGACCTGCTGATTTTCTTCCATTTCAAATAGCTTCCAATCACAATAATATATATTTTTCTCTTTTTCCTGGGTGTTGCATGTCAACTGATAAGATATAGGAAATGTATAGATTTTGTTTTTTAAAAATCAATTAAGATGGATATTAACTGGACTAGCTAATATCTCCACACCTTAAATAGTAAGTCAAGATGAACATAGTATGATGAACTTTGAGAGCTCTGCCATGGATGTGAGCGGTACCTGGATATAAGACCACCAATAATACCATAAATGGTTAGACCTGGCTTTGGAAGTAGAAGGATACAAGTAAGAGCAGCAAATTAGCTGCTACCAAAGCCTGGAGTGCCTAATTACAAAATATGACTTAAAATTTAAATATTTTAGAGTAGGAAATATTATTTCAAATAGGATATCGAACCAAGAATGCTAAACACCTGAAGAAAAATACAAACATCTGTGACTTAATTCAGAAGTATTTTTAGCTCTTGGCAGAAATTCATGTAAAATTTATTCTGTTTGAATAATTTACTAAGTGCATTTCCATAAGTATCATAAAAAGCAGTAGCTAATAAAAAGATAAATACCTTAATCATCCTCTCATTTTCCAGCAAATCACAGCCATTGCTTTCTAATTATTAACATTATTACATTCTGGGAACAAAACTCCTGCTCAGCATGAACCATTAACCACAGCTTCACATGAACATATGTAGTATCTTTGTTCAGTATGCAATAGATGTAATCTAAAGGTCCCATTCAGTGCATGCAGACACCTGAATACACATGCTGAGTTTGCTTCCTAGTACTGTCTTACACAGGCCTGCACAACATAAAGTCCATGGGCTGCATGTAGCCTGCCAAAGGATTTCAGTTGGCCCACAAGGATGCAGAACTTCGAGGCTCTTCCACTGCTTGAAGGAGGAAGGGTAGACATTTGCCCTGCAAGGCTCCTCCACCACCTAGCTTCCTCCTGAGGAGAAGGCTGGTCAGAAGAAGAGGAGGAGGGCAGGCAAATGCTTGCCCTAGAAGGCTTCTTCACTGCTCAGCTTTCTCCTGAGGTAAAGGCTGGGTGGAGGAGAAGGACAGGCAAATGCTTGCCTCTCATGGCTTTTCCACTGCCTGGCTTTCTCCCAAGGAGAAGGCCAGGTGGCGGCGGAGGAGGAAGGGCTAACATTTGCCCTGCAAGGCTCCTCCACTACTTGGCTTTCTCCTGCAGAGAAGAATGGGTAGTGATGGAGAAGGAGGAGGAGGAGGGACAAACACTTGCTCTGCAAGGCTGCACACCTTTCTCCTGAGAAGGCAGGACAGGAGAGGAGGAAGAAAAGCAAATGCTTGACCCTCAAAGCTCCTCTGTCACTTGGCCTTCTCCTGAGGAGAGGTCCAGATAATAATAATAATAATAATAATAATAATAATAATAATAATAATAATAATAAAAAGTATTTGTATCCCGCCTCTCTGCCAAGGTGGAGAAGGAGGACAGGCAAGACTCCTCTGTTGCTCAACTTTCTCCTGAAAGGAGGGCTGGGCAGAGAAGAAGGCCAGAATTAACATTAATTAATTCTAATTAACATTAATTAATTAATTAATTAATTAATTAATATTTAATTAAAAATATCTGCACCCTGAAGAAGTTTAGCTTATTTTAAGTTTGGCCCCTACTTACTGCCAAGTTGTGCAGGTCTGGTCTTGCATCTTGTTGAATACTGCTTCTGAAACCCCTATACAGCACTCTACTGCCCTAGTGGCCTATTATCTTTAAAACCTTATAGCCTATTATCTGATCAAGGTTCCAGGCCATGATTGGTCAGCTGCTTGGGGGACATAACTTTAAAAGCATCTATGAATTAGCCTTCATATGGGAAGCGAGACTCTGCACCACACCTCCCTTTTTAATAGCCAATTTGCCTTAGTGCTTAAGCTTCAGTAGCTAACTTTTGAACTACTCAGCATATTAGCTTGTATTTTAAATGTATCCTATCTATTAGGAAACAATAAGGCAGTGATGAAGCGGTTATCAATGTAGTAGTAGCCTTTGCCACTATAAAGATAAATCACAAACCAGTTCAAATGTACAGTGCAGAAAATGATATGACACATTTAATGGAAGCAGTTTGTAACACTTTTGGGAAAGTATTTTTGACTTATGATTTATATTTTTGTATTATTTCATACATATGCAGCAAAACCTCAATTGATTTTTTTTAATCTAAGAACAGTTTAGTCTTTTCACTTGATTCAAGTAGTTAAGAGTGAAATATTAGTCTTTCCTAATGAGAAGCACTAATCTGTGATTATACATTCTGTTTAGTAAAACTTTACTGAAGGTCAGGACTTCTATTTTTTTTTTATTTTTTTTTCCAAAGAAGAAATTAGCAGGAGAGAAATATCCCTTATCAGAAAGAAATTACTGTCCTAACTAAGGCAAGCAATTAAAAAGATATGCACTAGTACTCTCCTCAGTAATTTGTGTATTTTTTTAAAGATTCCTCTTCTAAATTCATCCACAGAAATAACAGGAGAGTGCATTCTTTCCTTTCAAAAGCAAACCTTATTTTAAATTATATGAAGGACCTTCAACATTAAATACAGGTGATTTTCCATCTGTGATTAAAAGTCAATTCTATTTTAATTGCCTTTAAGCTAATTTACTTCTTTCTGCTTAGATAAAATGTCCTTTTTTAGTGACTCTAATTGCTTTTTCGGCAACACTAAGAAATAATGTTGCAAAAATGATGTATCAGAAAACTCATTTGTTTAGAGGAATGCTCATTTTCAAAAACAACAGACCTTTGATTATATTTATACAAGCATTTGGTTGATTGCATACAGAACATCAGACAGCTATTATGAAAATACTATTAGAACAAAAAACTGAGCACAGTTTTAAAAGCTGTCAATAGATATAATTACTGTTTCAAAACATAAGGAATTGTTTTTTTTTTAGTGACAGTGACATGTTCTCCTATGTCAGAGTTTTACATTTCTTCAGTTTAAAAAAAAAAGAACCATGAAAGCTGTTATACAGATAGTGAGGACAAATATATGCTGTATAACTCTGAATTCCCTTATAGTGGGTTCATTCATATTTATAATACATCTGCACTGCTGATACAATCACTTCAGACCTCACCATTATTTCAAACCAATCCATAACTGAGAAAAAGGCATCCTGTTGACAGGAGTTAATGTGGGTTTTATTTTGCTTACAATTGCTTTCTAATCTACTAAATGGCTGTGAAAAATGATGCACTCTTCGAAGAGCTTTTATACAGTACTATAGATAAAGGGCTGTTGTACTGCAGTAATCTCTGTAATGCTAAATTGAATTTGACAAAATTCTTTGTTTTCTCAATTTTCAGGTAAACAAGTAGATCTACAGAATTTCTATTAAATGCAAAAGAAAATATACCCTGTTAATTGAAACAAAGGCTGAAAATTACTGATATGAAAGAGTAATTATTATTTTTTTCTTTAAAACCATGATAAAACCAGAACTCAGGCGCCAGCATAACAGCTACATACCCCAAAGATACCATATAAAATTCAAACACCCCACATTGAAAACAAGAAAAAACAAAGCTGAAAACCTATGACCTCCTGCAGTTTTAACCAATACAGCCCAATATATTTTACTGCCTAAGGGGGGTTGCAGACTGTCAGAAATAGTGCAAATTGAGTCCACTTTTAGGGTTAGGGTTAGTGCTAGGGAATCATGGGATTTCTTTTTCTGAGACATTGGGCCTTCTCTGTCAGAGAGCTCTGGTGCCACAATAAAATACAGTTCCCATGATTCCCTAACCCTAACCCTAAAAGTGGACTCAATTTGCACTATTTCTGGCAGTCTGCAACCCCCCTAAACGCGTCTCCAGGTGTAAAGGAAAGAACAACACAACATTGAGTTTACTGCTATTTATGAGTGTGCTGCCAATATCTATAACTTAAGATGGTCTACCTCAGTCTAACTACTCATCTGGTCCTCCTAGCTAATATAGCTACCAATGTACAATAGGTAAGTTACTGTTCACTTAGATGACATGAAGGAACTTGAGAGGACAGTGTTCAAAGGTCCAGCATGAGTTCACTGCTGGAAAGTAGGTAGTAAAACCATGTTGCTGTTATTTTATTTTATTTTATTTTTTTTTAAAAAAAATAAAAGTAGCAGATCATGTAATAGAATTCATAAATAAAATTCACAAGTTATAAAATCCAAAGACTGGCACCATACGAAAGGAAGAATATGCTTTTTAATGACAAAATCTGAACAATCAACATCTAACAGGATGTGAAGCACCTATTCATCCTAGAAGATAGTGACAAAGCTACACTGCACACCAATGGCCATCTTTGCAACAGACATACAATGCAATTGAAATAAATAACAGGCCCAACAACACTAAACAACTGAGATGCACTCAGAACAGCATCTAAACTTTGTATTAGCAGCATGGCTCTGGTAGCCCTAAATGCAAAAAAGATACAGCAACAGATGACAGGACCGCCAATTTGTTGTTGGCTAATGACTAAGGAATATAAATGGCAGTTTGTAACATGAAAGTTAATCAGCACAACCAATTTAATGACTCATTGCAAAAACAACTTGAAATTTTTAGCATTGTTGTACAGATGGAATATTATCACAAAGGGAAATAATTAAGTCTTAACTTAAACTCATGCAGAGGCTGCTGGATATTGCTGGTCCAGGCTGAATGATACATAGACCTGATGTCTAAACACGAAAGAAATCTCTTGTGCCAAAGGTTAGAGGACAGATGAACACGCTATGGGCCTTTACAGACTGCCAGAAATAATGCATCTTGAGGCCACTTTAACTGTCCTGGCTCAATGCTAAGGAATCATGGGAACTGTAGTTTATTGTGGCACCAGAGCCCTCTGACAGAGAAGGCTAAATGTCCCAGAAAAAATTAGAATTCCCATGATTCCCTAGCACTGAGCCAGGACAGTTAAAGTGGACTCAAGCTGCATTATTTCTGGCAGTCTGTAAAGGCCCTATATCCACATTCTTACTGCCGAATATCCTACATGCAGGTGTGAGGAGACCAAAACTAAACGAAAGCTAAACTTTTTGGATGTAAAATGTGATGTGTTGCACAAAGTGAATAGCACTCATAGCCCTGAGAATAGAGGTGTCCCAAATCCTTAGGACCAAAAATGTTTTGAGCCTTTTCAGATTCTGGAATACAGTATTTGCATATACACAATGAAATATCTTGGAGATGAAATTCATTTAGTTCTGCATACACCTTATAAACATAGCCTTAAGATAATTTTATACATATTTTTAATAATTTTATGCATTAAACAAAGTTTGTGTACACTGAAAGCAAAGGTGTCTCAGCCACCCATGTGGACAATTCTGGATTTTAAAGCATTTCAGATTTTGGAATTCTGGATAAGGGATACTCAACCTGTACCATGCCTATATTAAATCATGGTGGTGGCAGCATGTTTTGGGGATGTTTTTCAGAATGAGGATTGGGGAAATGGTCAGGATTGAATGCAGTCTGAGTGGAGTAAAATACAGGTAATCCTAAAAGAAAATCTGTTTCAGTCCCAGGTATCTGGGAATGGGCAGAGATTCACTTTCCAGCAGGACAACAATCACAAACCCATGGCCAAACCAACAATTAAGTGGTTTAAAAGCAACAATCTGGATATTTTAAGATTGCTCAATCCAGACTCTAATCCAGTTAAAGAGCTATACACAGCTCCCTAAGTCGTTCCTCATAGTGCATGGTTTCCAGACCCTTCACCATTTTAGTTGCCCTCTTCTGGACATGCTCCAGCTTGTCAACATCCCTTCTGAATTGTGGACACAGCATTCCAGGTGAGGCTTGACCAAAGCAGAATACAGTGGAACTATTACTTCCCTTGATCTAGATACTATACTTCTATTGATGCAGTCTAAAATTGCATTGGCCTTTTTAGCTGCCGGATCACACTGTTGACTGAAGTTCAACTTGTGGTCCACTAGGACTTCTAGATCTCTTTCACATGTAGTCTTATTAAGCCAGGTGTCCCCCATCCTATATCTACACATTTCATTTTTCCGCCCTACATGCAGTAACTTACGTTTCTCTGTGTTGAAATTCATTTTGTAAGCTTTCGCCCAGCTTTCTAATCTATTGAGGTCATTTTGAATTTTCACCCTGCCCTTTGGGGTATTAGCTATTCCTACTAATTTGGTGTCATCTGCAAAATTGAGAAGCATGCCCCCTATTCTTTCATCCAAGTCATTGATAGAAGATGTTAAATAGCACTGGCCCAGGACAGAACCCTGTGACACCCCACTGGTCACTTCTCTCCAGGATGAAGAGGTGTCATTGCTGAGCACGCTTTGGTGCTTAATCAAGGAGACATGCAGCTGTAATGTGTGTGTGTGTGTGTGTGTGTGTGTGTGCGCGCGTGTGTGGGTATAAATACTTACACAACCATCTACCTTTTGTTTTTATTGAGCCAACTTTTGTGACACAATAACAGTATCCTGCACCTTCAGTGTTGAACATTTTGAGTACATCAAATGGTAACAATGCTGGCTACATTAATTTAAATTTAAATTTGTTTTAACACAACAACCTGAGGAAAAGTGAAAGGGGGAATTTCTGCAAGATAGTGTACTACCTACATCATTTTAAAAAGCAAATAAAAAAGCTGATAACTGTGTATATTGTAAAGGCAGTTACAAAAGCAATTCTTCTGGTTCCCATTAATAGTGTATGCTCAAAAGCTTTAGAACCTTGTCTTCTGAACTACAGGAAAGAAGGATTTACAAGGACAGTGCAGAAGTCTGTCATTACATTCTGACTACATAAGAGCCAGTTTACGGATAAACTGGGAATTAGGTTTAATTGTACAGGTTACAGAAGACTGTTTGAATCTTCTCTCTTAACTTTGCATAAAATTATCACAGAAATGGGATGTTGAACTCTACTGTGAGAGTCCAACCTCAGGTCCAGCATCACCGGTGCCTGAAAGGAATGATAATCTGCTTATCGCAACACAAGAAGGTAAGGAATGTATGATCCTTCTTTAAGTAAGTTTCTTTAAGTAATCTCCAGCTCAAAAGCAGAGACGGAATATAATGGAGTAAAAACAAAGAGAAGTCCTACCAGCCCAATGGGAGAAATACTAAATAATGTGACTACATAATATTGTGTAAGGCCAAAAGAACTCACATAAACCACATTTACTGGCTGAAGAGATGGCTCTGTTGTCATTTTACAAAATGGACCCTTTGGTAAAATATAATTTCTTGTTCTCTGGGTTTACCATTCTCTGAATTTCCTATTTTCTGAATGTGAGCTGCTTCTTAGTAATGGAAGGGGTGTGGCTAGTGATGTAAAGTCAAGAAGAATCAGGCCCTGAGATTTCACCTGAAACCTACAGACAATCCCTGGTGACATTATGGGGGCAGATTACAGGGTGTGGCTCTGACAATGACATGAAGCATGATACATTAAGCCTCAATCGCAGTTATTCAGACTACGTCACTCAGAGGATAAAGACTTGTTGAGACAGAGCAAGGGAAGGAAGATAATGACAACAGTTAGAAGGCTAAATGGGATAAATGTGAGAAAGAGGAAGAGAAGAGGAAGAAGAAAAATGTAGCTTGGAAAACTGGGAGGGGGAAGAATGAGAAAGAAGAGATGCGGAAGGGGACTGGTGAAGAAGGAAGAAGATTGTGCACCTTGAAAATCAGAAGGTAGAAAGAGTAAGGTAAAGTGGAAAAGAAGAGAAGGAGGAGATACTTTCACGCAGGCAAAATGTATGGTTAAATACAACTTACATCTAGGGTGTACAAGCAACAAAACAAGAACTGATTAATTTCAGAAGTTAAAGTAAGTGCTTATTGCTGGAACTAGATAAGACTTTAAGCAAGTGTTTAGTATATTGAAATCCAAAAGAAGCAATACACAATAAAAATGTATTTAATCAATGTAATATGGCAAGCATCTTTAGCTATCCATAGCAAAGCCAAGAATGACACATACCCTGTAGGTATTTTGGAAAAGCTGGTAGGATTAACTGTGCAGCAATGTCTTATCACCACTTATTTTCCTCATAAAGGGAGTTATTTATCATCATTTACAACAACAAATACGGTATATATTTTGATGTAAAAACAGAATGGTCTGAACTGGCATGCAGTTGCTGTTTGTCAGCCACATTTTTCCTAATGAATTGCCCCTGTTGCTCTGCATCTCTCTGATTACAGTCAACAGCTTTCATTAGTCATTGCAAATAAGGCTTGGTGCCACCTTATTTACATTCCTATTGCAAATAATTAGAATTTCATGTTATAATCATGCAAGAAGCTTCTGAACTTGCAGAAGGGGCCATTTGACATCATTCAGTGCTTAATTTTGCCCAGAACAAACTTGAAACACAGAATTCAGCATATTTTGGAAATGTGGTATCAACATTATTCTAAAACGCTTAACACTTCTACACCCCTAATAAAACAGAACATC
Organism: Phrynosoma platyrhinos; assembly: GCA_020142125.1. Lineage (NCBI taxonomy): Eukaryota > Metazoa > Chordata > Lepidosauria > Squamata > Phrynosomatidae > Phrynosoma > Phrynosoma platyrhinos. Next base: position 22,788,114 of record JAIPUX010001232.1, read on the forward strand.
AGCTTCCTACCTCAGGGAACTAGTTACTTCAGTGAGAAATATGTAAAATGATTTCTTCAAAAACACAAAGAAGCCCCAAATAATTACAAAGATAATCTATTATTTAAATATTATGGTACCCCAAGTCTTTCTAACTACGCCTTGAAAATGAAGTAATAATATTTATTGCTATAGTCATACTATAAATTTGTACCATATAGTTTTATAGTCCACCACAGCTTTTTACTGATGAAAGTGTTAGCAGCCCTCCCAGGTAGGAATCTATCAGAATGCACAGGAATCTGAGTAATAATTTAAAACTGATGACTTGTGGAATTCTTTTAGTATGGGTATTGCTTTGAACTTAAGTAGCAATGGGATTCTTAATTTGAGGGATGGAATTCCAGAAACATGTTTAAATATACTGAAGCATATCTGTTTCCATAACTAATAGCCCAGTGAAAACTCTGGCCAATTTCTGAAATAGGGAAATGGCCCCAGTGGTTAGCACAGTCACATCCCTTTCCCTTGCTGAAGCCTGTTTACTTTGGTTCACCTAACAACTGGAGGCAATGCAGGAGTTTGATGGCTGGATCAATAGTAGAAAACTACTTGTGATAAATTTAATGGCTAGCACCTATGTCAGAGCTTACTCTGACATAGTCTCTCTTTTCTGTTTCCACTAAACTGGTGTTAGATCATTTACCAGTCCGATCAGAGTCAGGTGAAGCTGACATATGGGATCAGAAATGGACTGGATAAGGGCCCAAGAAACTAAAGCTCAGTCCAGACAAGGCAGAAGTACCATTGGTAAGAGTAGGTACTCACTGTGTAGTGTCACTTTTAGACCAGTGGCTGGATTCTGACAGAACACTGACAGGTAAAATTAAGATACCACCGTTGCAAAGAAGTCAATATCAGGGTCTATCAAAACTCTCTTTCTGTACAACTATGTGTGGTGGGTCAGAGTACAGAGCACAAATTTTGCTCACTTTCTGTGTTGAAATGATGGAGACCAAACATACACATTTAAAGCAAAGTAATGTAGTCTCTGTTCACCAATGGGTACAAAGGGCTACTCTGAGCTGTGAGAGAACCACAGACAACAATTATGCACATAATGTAGAAATAACAAGAGGGTAGATGTATGAAAGTTCATTTGACCAATGGGTCAACACAGAACCAGAGGGTGAATAAATAACAGATTCTAGAAATCAGCAAATATTTATGTTCCGAGGAACAGGATATGATATATCAGTGCAATGAGGCATAAGGAGAGATCTATCTCTCCTCAACCTGAGTTAGCGATCCAGGTATGGAAGAAAACTGAAGAATACATGACTAGGAAAAAAAAAAAAAAGAAGGTTGGGAAACATGGTATTCGGGCACCTAGGCAACCTCGTAATTTCCAATATTCATCAACATCTCAGTGATAAGGAGAAAGGGAGGGAACATAATACAGAAGCATCCTGGACCAGTTACAAAGCAATATATTCCCCAAAGACATTCAAACTCACAGTTGCCTCCCTGCATTTCTTGGTGTGGAATATATCTATAAGGGAACATATCTGTAAGAGGTGACCCTCACTTCTGAAGCCTTCAAAAACAACAACAACAACAACAAAACCTACCATCTAGAATGGCCAATTGTGGTGAATAAAATGTAATGGTTCATAAGGTCTACTAGAACAATATTGTCTTTCATATAGTAAGAACAGATTGCTTACTGGTAACTGTGGTTCTCCAAATGGTCTTCTGTGTCGTAACACAAGTGGGTTTGCGCCTGCACAGAGAATTCCCACAGAACATCCCAGAACTGAGTACCTTGGTGACAACACCCCATCACCTCCTGCACATGTCCCAGCCTGTCAAGCTACCTTCTCTCAATTCTGAAGTCCACCAAAAACTACAAGGAGGCAGGGCTAGCTTATGTGAAGACACAGATGGCCACTTGAAGAACCACAGTTACAGGTAAGCAACCTGGTTTGTGTGGAGTTTTTTTTTTTTTTTTTTTTTTTGTGGTCTCTGTGCCTCACACAAATGGGTAACTGTGAAGCTTATCAGGGGTTGGTCAGTCAAGTCACTGGAGCACAGAAAGCAGTACATGTCACACTGAGGGTGAGTCATGAATGTGAGGGGATATAGTAAAGTAATAATTGTCACACGAAAGTTATTAAGGTATATTGATGAAATTTTGTCAGTGTCATCATCACCAAGTGACTTTTTCTTTTCCCAAAAATGAAGAATGTGTTGTGGGGTTGCCAATTTGTCAACACAGATGACGTCACCCATGAAATGGAAGAGTGGTTTAAGGCGCAGTCTGCAGACTTCTACAATAATGGTATTCAGAGGGTGAAGAAACACTGGGGGAAATGTGCAAATCTGGATAGCGACTAAGTAGAGATAAGTTAACAACTACAAATCAAAACAAACTTTCTGTCAATTTTTTAAAAAGATGATAATTAAAACTTTACAATACCCCCTCATATGCTCTCCATGCAGAAGTGACAGCTACAAGAAATGCCACTTTCAGGGTAAGCAAATGTTCATCTGAAGAGGTCATCAATTCAAAAGGATGTTGGGTCAACTGGGAGAGGAACAATGACAACAACCAAGGAGGAGTCAGTGGATGCACTGGAGGGTAAAGGTGAGCCAGGCCCTTCAAGAACTTTTTGACTACCAGGTCAAAAGATAAAAACAGGGCTGTAGGAGATGGTAGCTGGTGAATCACAATTGCTACTAAATAAACTTTCAGTGAAGAAAAGGCAAGGCCTTCTTTCCTGAGATGAAGAAGAAATTGTAGAACTTTGGACACACAAATAGGAATAGAGGGCTCACACTGAAAATATGGAAAGGAACAGAAATGTTTCCATTTGTATGTGTAAGATCACTTAGTCGAGACTCTCCTTGTAGCAGATAAAACGGAGAGGAGCTTTAGCATCGCCAAGGATGGATCCTCCAGGCTGTCAATCAATGCCTCTTGAGGCTTGGATGAAGGACTTGCCTGCAGGAGTTGGACAGAAGTTCTGCTCACGGTGAGAGTCATGTAACTTTTCCTTGAGAGGTGAAGCTACGGAGAGAACCAAGCTTTTCTCGGACAAAATAGAGCTATAAGAATGGTGTTGGGTCTTTTCCTTGGTCAGCTTCACTATCACCTTCAAGAATACGGGAAATGGCAGAAAAAGATACATTAGTATTCCTGATTACTTCTGGAGCAAGGCATCTCCCAGAGACCCGAGACTTCTTCCTCCTCTTGAGCAGTACTGGTGGCACTTCATATTTTCCTGTGTGGCGAAGAGATCCAGGACAAGCAATCCACACTGAGATGTCAGTAGATGGAATACTTTGTCTGAGAGTGTCTACTCATGGTGAAGCATCAGGGCCCAACTGAAAGAGTCTCCCAGGACATTTTCTGTTCCTGCAAGATGGACCACAACCAAATGAATCTGATGTTTAGCACACAAACACCACAGGGTTAATGCTTGCTTGAGGAGGGCAGATGAATGGGTACTTCCCTGTTTGTTGATGTTAAAAATGACCATTGTTGTCTGTGTTAATGTGGACAGTCTTGCTCCCATGATGCTTCTCAAATGCCTTTAACACTTTGATACCTGCCAGCTGTTCCAGTGCATTGATGTGAAGGGTCATCTTGATAAGACCACTGCCCTCAAACAATCATGTTGTTACAATGAGAGCCTCAGCTTGTCATGGAAGCATGAGTGGTCACTATCTGCAATGGGTCCTGCATCCAAAATGGCAGGCCAGAGAGGAGGTTGTGCCACCCTGTTCATCATAGTAAAGAGAGGAGACAGTCAATTGCATGGACTGTTGGTTGTGAATTGGATTGAAGTGTAGCAGGAACCAGTGCTGTTGGGTTCTGAAATTCAGATGAACATGGTAAGTAACTGCTGTATTGGCAGCCATAAAGTCAAGTAATTTCTGTATAATATGGGCAGAACATCAAGGATAGAGCATGATGGAGTATACCCAGTCTCTGAGAGCATTAGCTCGAGGCTAAGGCAGATAAGCACAGCTGTAGCGGGAGTCGAGCAGAGTCCTGATGAATTCTATCATGAAGTTAGGTTTTAGAACAGATTTCTTTGTATTGGCATTCAAACATAGGTTGTGAAGGAGGCACAATATCATATGAATGTCCTGAAACAGTTTGGATTTTGAGGATGAGACTAGGAGCCAGTAGTCAAGGTATATGCAAATCTGGATTGTTTGAATTCTCCAATATGACACCACCACTTCCATGCACTAGGTAAATGCACTTGGAGCAGCTGACAGACCAAAGCGGAGGACTTTGTATTGGTAAAGATTGTCGCCAACTGCAAACCAGAAGAATGTGTAATGCTGAGGCTGAATTCTGATGTGAAAGTAGACATTTTTTGAGGTCTACTGAAGCAAACTAATTGTTGGTATGTAGAAAGGGCAGAATGGCATGTAGTGCAACCATCTTGAATTTCTAGGGTCTGATATAATTAATGCTGTTGGTTTAATATACCTTTAAACAACAGAAAAATATTTTGATTGACTGAATGATGACTCACAGCCAACATACTATATTAGTGGACCAGGAGACTGGTCACATGTCAGATGACAGCTGGAATGTTTGTGAGCTATTGTTGGAGCAGCAAGTTACTGCTGTGAGCGACTGTGTTTTAGTTTGTAGCAGTGAAACAGACCTTGAAGTTGACTGAAAGTCATAAAAGAGTGTACATATATGTATGCTGCTTTATATTGGACATATTATAACAGAAGATATAAATCTACAGGACTCTGGGTGAATCAACTATCTGTGATTGTTTCTTTTAATTGTGAAAAGTGGCCAGTGCACTGCCAATACCAATAGCTGTGGTTTTTGTTGGAAATACTCTGCTGTGTAGATTGTTTTTGGCTGTAATTGAGTGATTTTTACCCAGACTGTGCCGGGAGCTGGCCTTTGTCGCAATTTAATACAGTGGCCAAAAAATGCCTCCTCATAAGTCCAGTACTGGACCTAATCCCCCACCCCTTTTTGAGACAGTGAGGTATCTGGGGGTGGAAATGTGTTTGCAATGGGTAGTTAGTTTGTCCACTGCCCCTTTCTGAAGTTAGGTTATAGGGGCTCAGAAGGAGGGGTAAGTCTGAATAAGCCAATGGGTAGAATGCTTGAGAATTCTATGGCTTAGCCCATATGGATGATGAACCCATGAATCTGTGGTGACATTCTGCTATGTGGAATAGTGGTGCTATAATGATGGTAAAAGGCCTGGGCTATAACTATGAAAGACATACGGATGTGTCCTGACTAAGTTAGGAACATAATCTTGTAACTTTTTTTTGCATTTTACCTCACTTTAAATCATGTCACATGCAAACCAATTTGTGTGAGGCACAGGGACCATGATGAAGAAATAATGTTAGAATTGCACAGTGTATGAACCACACCCATAGACTGAGAACTAGATGAATCTCCATGCAGAACACAGTGATTGTATTGTCTGAAACTACCTGGACAATAAAAAATAGTGGAAGGTGAGGAAATGCCATCCCCACTGACTTGGAGGAAGGTTGTGGAGGTGACCTACAACTTTGGCAGCTTGTCCTTGAATTTTAGAGAGAAAGTTTATGACTGAAAAATTGTACCACTAAATTTTAGTGGCGTTATCCTCTATTCAAAGGCTCATAGAGACATGGGGGCTGAAAAAAAATGTGGGTGGGGACTGCATGCAACCCAGGACCACACCTTTCCTGTATTTTATCTAGCCAAATATTTGGACCTTCATGATTCCCTTCCCCCTATATTTTTTTAACCACCTAGCTTGATGAAATACTATGTAAGCATGGTGGATCGTAATAAAGGTACCTAGAACAATTTAAAGTAAAATGAAGAAGTCAAAGAATTCTGTCTCATGGCTAAGAGCTCAGCTGGTAGTGAATTCTCTTGCTAAAGAGCATCTTGGAAGTGGAATAGAAAATTAATTGAACCTGCTCAGTATTAATATTCTAATATGTTTCAGACTATAAATTGTGTTTTTGAAGAAAACTATAACAAGAGATAAAATAAACACTGACTTAATCCTTCTCCAGTTGTATAGTAGTTTAGTTTGTTATATTTACATTTTGAGTTCACACACACCGAGGTGGGGTCATTTTTACTATATATTCTGCAACACACTAAAATTCCTAGGAGCTCAGGAAAAAACCCCACAATGTAACTCAATGATTTTTTAAAAACTTTTCTGGATGAAGGCTATAAAATCTAAAATCAAAATATGTACTCAGGCCAAACTTTTCATATACAGTTGTCCCTCTTTTCATGGGATTGAAGTTCGTGACCTTTGCTTATCTGCGAGGGACAAATGTATGGGCACAAAATGGGTGCGTGCCCACTCACCCCCGCAGACACACACCTCCATTTAAGCCAATAGGGCTTGAATATTTGCGTTTTTCCTTTTTCACGGGGGTGGGTGGGTGGGTAGGTGGGTCCCGGAACGAATATTCCACGAAAAAGGAGGGAGGACTGTAATTATTTTTAGAATAATGTATGCTACACCTTCAGTGATGAGGTTCTAGGGCAATGTATAGCTGTAAAATAGCAATATAAATGAGCATCATAAAACAAACCATGATAAAACTGCTCACTAAAGTTATAAAAAAGTTGTGGGCTTTTTTTTTTTTTTTTACATATTGTTCCCAAATGTATCACTGTGTAAACAGCTTGAGTTTTTCTAGTTCCCTTTAGAAAGTATTCAATCCCTGAAGAATAACCATACAAACATTCTTTTTAAGAATTACAGAATGCCCTAGCAATGATTCTTCCTTGGAAAATATGCTTACAGTTCACAGGAAACTGCACTGCAGGGGTAAAGTCAGAAAGTGTAGGGGTAAAGTCAGAAAAGCTAAAGTGCAGAATGAACTCAGGCTTGCTAGAGAGGTTAAGAACAATAAAAAGGGCTTTTTTGGGTATGTCCGCAGCAAACGGAAGAAGAATGAAATGGTAGGGCCACTATGTGGAGAAGATGGCAAAAAGTTAACAGGGGACAGAGAAAAGGCAGAATTACTCAACACCTTCTTGGCTTCAGTCTTCAGGCTCATGAACAATTTAAATTTATGGTTAAAAAAACAACCCTATATATTGAATATATTGGAAAAGCATTAGGGATGGACAATATTTTGGGGACAGCAAGTTTTATAATTGGGAACAAAATTGTTTCTGTATGAAAGACATGCATATTAGGAGGCTTTGATGTTCCAGAGGAGGGTGAGGTTTTGCAGAAACTCATGAGGTATTTCTAAGTTGAAAAGATCACAAATACAAGACAAGCCTCACTGAAAACTAGCCTGCCCACAACAGCTGGTTTTCCATGCTATATGAAGGTGCTGGAAAGTGCTTAATATGTTCAAAGTTATTCCCTCAATTAATGCATGGACTTAAGATTCAGCTTAGAATCCTATTCCATGGGTGTTTTTTGTTTTGTTTTTAATGACAGATATATGTGGCCCTATCAATATGGAAAAGGTTTTTTGAGGCAGAAAAATTGAAAGACACTCTTAAGAATAGTGAACGTATGCGTAGAAAAAATATAGTTTGCCATTATGGTGCAACATTCCCTTGATCTCACATTCTATTCACAACAAAAGCCATAGTCACAATAAAGTAGAATAATTAAGTATGAAATTAGGGGTCATGTGTAAGTGCCATCTCTTCTGTCATCTTTCTATTCACATGGTTAGGAAGTCTGAAAAATTAACTGTTGCACATGGAAAATGGTCATGGAAATGGTCAGGCTAGCATGTTTCCTCTCTTTGTGCATTTCTAAAACACTTGAATGAGGCTAAAGTGAGTTCAGTTATTCAAGTTGTCTTTGACTTTTATCAATCAACATCAAAGCAGCCGGAGAAAGAACTGTTTCACCTGCAGCCCCTGGAAATTTGATAGTCAAAAGTACTTTCGTGGACGTTCCTTCTTAAATGTCAATCGTGAAAATGTTTGGAAATAATACACACTTTCTAGATAAAAGTCAAAGCTGTTGATATCTACAGCTGCACTTCAACTTGATTTTTCCCCCTTGTATGAAGAGTATTTTGATCAATGTTCCTGCACATATAACTTTGCCTTTGAGGAGTCATGCCATGTCAATTCTCTGCATCACTGCCCTGTGACAATCCATGATGCCCACTAGAGCTCAACTTGGATGTAGCCATCAAATCAATTATAACAGCTTGCTGCTGTCTTATACCGACAAGAGATGATTGATAACAAAACCTGCCTACTTTCAGTTCTCAAGTGACAGCAGAAAAACAGCCCCTGACTGCTTTTACTGGTATTTGTCATAAATCAATAGCAATTTCATCACTCAAAAAGGTGCTGTCAACTCTGTTTAGTCCAGATGGTTTTACTTTAGCCTCAGTTTTAACTAAAGCTATTCAAAAACATTAATGTATTACTTCAATTTTGAGTGCCAATAAAAACTATAAATGCTGCAATTCAGAAAAAAATCTCCACACTACAGAAATACAACAAGGCCTTGTTGCTTGAAGTTAATAATAATATTTAGTACTCATGAAGCACTTTTCTGAAGTACCGAAAGCAAAGCACATAAATTATCTTACTAACTTCTACAGCAGCCATGTAAGGTTGAACTCTTTTATTATACTACAGATTGAAAATGGGCAGTAAATTCATGTCTGATTTAAGATTTTTATTGGAGATCCCTAGGTCACACATCACACATTTTGTAAACATTTCCTACTCACCTGCAATACATTTCCTATTTGAATCAGATTGTTGCACCTACATAGAAATAGGGCCATGAGACCCAGGCTGAAATTTCTGGCTTATAGGGGTTGCATACTGCCAGAAATAGTGCAAATTGAGTCCACTTTTAGGGTTAGGGTTAGGGAATCATGGGAACTGTATTTTATTGTGGCACCAGAGCTCTCTGACAGAGAAGGCTCAATGTCTCAGAAAAAAAATTCCCATGATTCCCTAGCACTAACCCTAACCCTAAAAGTGGACTCAATTTGCACTATATCTGGCAGTCTGCAACCCCCCTTAATGATATGGCTTAAAAAATACCACAAGACTGTTTGTTTTTTTTAAAATTAAGACAAGATGTATTTTTATTCATAAAGTGAACAGGCATATAAAAGAAGTGTTCAGTGTCATTACAGTTCCATAAACAGTTAAATGAAGCCATTTTACTTTCACTGTAAAAATAATTGCACACAATATTAAACTGAATACCTTCATTTTATGCACTATTAACTGGTTTGTAGAAAATCTACTTCAGACACACACACACCTAGCAATGCCAATACAAGGATTGTAACTAGCAGGCTTTAAGAACAGTAGTAGAAAACTAGAAACTATGACATAAATTTGGAGGTTATTTATCATTATGGCAGGATGCCACATGAAATAATATACAGTAATTGAACTTTCATTGCAGAGCAGCAGCAGGATATACCTGTAGTGCACTCAAGAAAGTTTGTCTTTTGACCTGAGTAAAGATATCCCACACTTATTTCTAGTGAGTGCTAGGGAGGAAAAGCTGAGGAGGCCTGCGTTTGGTGGTCCCTATGTAGACTTGTCTGCAGCTGCATGGTATGCAGTGTACAAACACAAGTCAAGGAACATGAGAGACACTGCAGACTGGGCCAGCCAGAAAAATCAGCAGTAGCAGAACACATTATAAACCATCCTGGGCATAAAATGCTGTTTGAAAACACTGAAATTCTGGACCATGTCAACAACTATCAGGTCAGAATGCACAGGGAAGCCATTGAAATCCACAAACATTTGGGTAACTTCAACAGGAAAGAAGAAACCCTTAAAGTAAAGAAGATATGGCTACCAGTCCTACAAAATAAGAAAATCAGCACTCAGCAA
>JAIPUX010001232.1:22812607-22864391 GCA_020142125.1 Phrynosoma platyrhinos
AAATGGCTGCTAGAACGAATTAATTTCGTAAGTAGAGGTACCACTGTACCTATCCCAATTCTCTCCATGTTCTTTCTGCCTCAAGTACCACATTTTCTCTTAAAGAGGGAATGCCAGGAACACATCTCCTTCATTAACTGAGGTATATCTGTACTGTCTTGTCTAGATGAGGTGGCACTATGTTACCTTATGATACTAACATCTCATGGCAACTAGGTCTGGTAACATGTATTCGAGCAAAGGGAAGGCTGCATATTGTCCTTTTGTCACTGTGGCAACAAGAGGGCTGGAAAGAGAACATGCTACATCACTATTCTCCCAGAGCCTCAAACAGTGTTTTCTAGAGACAGCCTAAATGGTCACTGATAGGCAGAACAAGCAGCACAAGAATAAAGAAATATCTTCTTTCAATTAAGAGAGAGATTGAGATCAAACTGCAATGAATACTTCAGAATTAAAATGTTTTCGGATGATTACTCTGTTTCCAATTTTACCACATAATTGCTCTGAAAGTTGTTCCAAATGTAGTATATACACAGACTTTCAATCATTCTCACATTATGGCACTTTGCCTGCTAGAAATTTCTATCTGAACAGATAGAAATTCATTTATTTTCTTGGAGAAAGAGAATAGATTGCAGGGAGGCTGGATAAGTAAAGGATGATTATATAGGCTCAAAAAGGCCTATATACATACTATATAATGTATACACAGTACATCATACTATGATGTACATCATTGGATTTGTTGAATTTGCACATAATATAAATAAAAAGCTAAAGTTGTATTTTTCAATGTATGGAATTCACTTGAAACCCTTTACCTATTTATGTTGTTGTGTGCCTTGAAGCTGTTTCCAACATATGGCTACTTCAAGGTGAACCTATCATGGAATTTTCTACGGCTAACTCCTCCAAAATCAACCAGTGGGTTTCCATGGCTGAGCAAACCTTGATCTTCAGAGTCATAGTCCAATATTTAAACCATTACACCAGGCTGGCTCTCTTATCTTGGAAGAACCTATTTACAACCCTATCAAGCTCGTAACTAAAAAGAACCCTCAAAAATCCCTATGAATATATAGCAGCTGGAACCTGCAGAAAAGCTGTGTTCTCATGGTTTGTTAAGAGACAGTTAAATAAATTCACATAAATTGTTTTTTCAATGCCTGTAAGATATGACAAATGTTAACACAATGAATGTACCTGTGGTAGAAGAAGGAAACTCTTAAAGGAGCGGAATGGAGAATAAGTCCTACCTTAAACTCTGAAGAGAGTTTCTGCCACAAGTCAATTGGGTATTAAGTGCTGGAGACATGGAGCTTACTAATACCTGAGAAAAACCTTAAAAGGAATATGTAGATGCAGTTGATCTTGACATATTCCCTCTTTACATTCCCACTGCATAATATGCTGATTATTTTATAATGAAGTAAGGAATCTTCTAGGACGTGAAAGAAAGAGAGGACAATGGTTATTCAAAAGCTATTTATAGTAATAACTTATGCTGGAAATTTTTCCCTGGTTAGTCTCAAAGGTGCTAATGGATTCTGATACATCTTTTCATAATAATAACTTTAGTCATCTTCAAGTTGAAGAATGCCATATGCTATACAGAAGAAGAAGAAGAAGAAGAAGAAGAAGATAATAATAATGCCACTGTATTTAAAGTCTCTAGAACAGGGGTAGGCAACCTGCGGCCTCGGGGGCTGGATGCGGCCCCCTCGAGGCCTTTAGACCGGCCCCAGGCCAGTCCTGCCACCACTGCCGACAACCCCATGATGATATTGATTATTGTTGTTATTACTTGTTCTTGGGGTTTTCTTGGCAAAATCTCCACAGGGGTTTTGCCATCATGGCTTTTCTGGGGCTGAGAGAGTGTGCATGCATATTTTTTTTAAAAAAATAATCAAAAATTATTTATTTATTTATTTTTGCTTCGCCCCCCCCAATTGTCTGAGGGACAGCAACCCGGCCCCCAGCTCAAAAAGGTTGCCTATCCCTGCTCTAGAATGTGTTAGAGACTGTACATGGCCTTTGCCTAGAAGGTTTTTAGTACAAAGACATGGTAGCAAACCAACATAAGTAAATGAAGAGGAGAAAGAGGAAGAAGGGAGTAGAGTAGATAAAAGCAAGGGTGGAGTGATTCTGAAAAAGCTTTGTAAGAGAAGGAGATTTTAAAAGGAGAGATCATGAAGAGAGAGAAAAGGAAAAATGATTCCATGAATATAGAACAGGAGACTATTTCAGAGACTGACTGGGATATCTTAGTTCACAGATAATGCTTGAGAGATTTTAGTGATCTTCCCCATCCAGCTTATCTAGAATGCTAGGGCTCTTTGGAATGGCATCAGTGCAGCTAAGAAGAGTTTAGCATCAAAGGAATCAACAGACTATCTGTTCACTTTGGTTAGTGATACTGGTATATTTGTTGGACATTTCAGTAACACAGAGGGTTGGAATTTGGCTTAGGGGACTTCATCCCTATACCCCCTTCAAGCCCTACCTATAGGCTGTGGAGTGGGATGGTTTCGCAACTGAGAGGGACAGTGGCTCTCTCTGGTAGAAGTGGCTTTTTTCTTGCAGCAAAGAGGGGAAAGGAATGAATTATCCTTCTGGTGCTTTGGAAAGAGACATCATAATGCCCTTAATGCCATCTCACACGTGTAAGGCTACAGGGGAGTAATGCAGCCCCTATGGGTTCCCACCCCTGCTCTAGGCATGTACCGTATTTATTTATTTTTTAAGGAGGGGGAAGAGGACAAGATTTGAGAGGGGAGAAAGAAGTTTCATGAAAACCTCTATTCCTCAGGTCTTGACACTTCTAACTTAGAACATATGGGCATTTGCAACACCACCTACCTGGTATCCATTTACATGGCATTAGGGGGGGCAGATCATATAAGAGCAGAGACATTTTCAGGAAATGATGACAGGAGCTAGATGCTAACACTTGATTCTGAAACACCAACTATGTATTAATGTAAAAAAGAAAGAAAAGGAGCCTCCAGTGGTAACTTTGTAGATGGGAAGGGTGATGGGGATGCTGGGAGATGCAATTGTGGTGGAGCTGGAATTGGTGGCAAATGATCACAGGGGTCTCCACTGAATTTAGACTGCCTCTATGCAGTCAGAATCACTGCATGGAAGCTTTCCTAGGAATGTACAACTTCAGAATAAAAGATAGGCAGTTGTATTGTATGTTCTAAACACTAGACAATACTGTCAGAAAAGGAAGGACAATCCACATCCCTTCTGGAACCACAACACTGACTACTCTTGGCAGACTGCACAGACTGTATCCCCTTACACCTTAGAGAGCCAACACTGGATGCTTCTTTATATTATTCAGTGACTGTATAATACCCAGATATGATTCACATGCACAAACCTCCAGAACATATGGCCACAGCTAAACAATAGCTCTAGAACATGCAGAAATCATTTAGTAGTATTCTGTATTATTCTTTTTGAAGCCAGATGCTGTAAATTTGTCCAGTGTACTACTGGCAGTCTGACTTAACAATTCCATGGGCATATGTGGATAAAATACAAAGAGGTACTCCAAACTGAATAATGTTCCCTTTAGCTGCGCAGTTAATGGCAACCCACTGCTGAATGAGGAGTAAAAAAAGAGAGAGAAAGAGAGAAAAGAAACCATTGAGATTTCACAGTGTAAAAGAAGCAGCTCTGATGCTTTACAGAGCAGCTGTAGTACAAAATCAGTATCTCTACAAGCTACAATACAGAACGTACTACCCAGATGAATAAAGTGTTCGGTTGCGCCAGACTACAATACTGTGCTAAGGTCAACCAAAGCTGTTATGGAGGATTCAAATCCACCCTCCCACGCCTTCTCTTCAGGTGTCAGGGCAGCCTTCATCTAAGCAGACGTTTCGCAACAGGTTTTAAACAGTTCTTTTTACCTGCGGGTCTCCTTTCTTTACCAACAGCTGCCTATTTTTTCCCAAGCCAGACTGCATCCCTGCCTACAGAGCGGCACTGTCAGCACTGCCAGCTTCTGGGGCCCTTATTGAAAGCCAAGCATCCAGTTGCCTTCAGCAGTAGCAGCAGCAGCAGCATTTTAGGGGGGGAGAGGATAACACTCAGGACTGCACTACTCAGCCAGCAACTCTGACTGCTCTGCAACTGTACTAAGTTGAGGAAGACACAGGAGGAAACAACAAATGGCGACAATTAGCATTCACCCGGTTCCTGCAACCGAGTTTCATTGCTATGGCAACTGGAGTTGCCCAGACGACTTTGGCTGGAGCTCGTGTGCGGCATAATCACCATGGAGCAGAATAGCCACCCTTCTGGCCCAGGCATTCACCCACTGGCACTTCGGAAATGTTTGCTCTCTTTTTCCTAGATTAATTAAGAAACCGGGTCTTCATTTCCCGAACAGACAGGGCCTCAAAGAATAATTAAGCAGAAAGATTTGAAAATGACTCAATTTCGGCTTCCTTTAATAGAATGAACTGCAAAAAAACAAAACAAAGCAAAACAAAACACCCTGGAATGCAGCCAGAAAGCCAAACAGGAGGTTCTTCCAAATATGCAAATCCTCACAGGTGGCTAATATTTTACAGCAACTGGTGGAAAGCAGGGATGAGGGATGTATTTTTTGCACAGAAAAGCTGGTTCAACTGTTGTCTATAGTTTGGTGTGTGTGTGTGTGTGTGTTGTCTTTTAGTGATGTACATTTTAACCCAGTTTTCATTTTTGTTTGCTTCATTGTGTTTTAATTTTTGTACCCTGTGGATTTAGCCATATATTTGTTTGGCTGTAAGCTGCTTTGAGTTCCAATACGGAGAAAAGGAGGGATGGAAATGAATATAAAACAACAACAACAAGGCTTCTGTATAAACAGTCTGTATGGCACACATGTTACTGCAATTTAATTTTTCCCAAAGTGGTCCATGGCAACTTGCATAATTTGTAACGTTTTCAGGTCTACTAAAAACACTGTATCAGGAATGGAGAAACGATAAAATTGTTACTTGTGTGTGTGTCTGTGTGTTGGTGGTGTTGCTGTGGTTGGTTTTACAGAATTCAGTTTGTGGAAATAACTCTGGAGGGGCATACAGACAGTGTGTAGAAAACCACAATGAATACTTAAAATCTTAAACATCTTGCAGCTGATTTTGTGTTTTTTTAAAAATACCTAGAAAATAAAACAAACATTTTAAAGGGTATCTCTTAAGATTTAAAATTACCTCAACTAATTGGGGCACTGAATTGGGAACAATGAAAATGAACTGAACATGGACAAATGGGATTAGTCAGTCAGTAAAAGCAAATAATGGCTGTTCAATAATGGCTGTTCAAGCCTATCCTTGGGACTAACAGCTATTGGAAGCAGAAAAGACAGAGTTATAACTGATTAAAGCTGTAGATGAGTCGACAATATAATGCTCCTTCAGGAAAGGGAATGCCATTTGGTTTGCATTAACACTGTTCCAGGAAAGAACGTGCCTATTCTACCAAGCACACGTAAAACAGATCAAGAGTCTTGTGTCTCCTTTCACAAAAGATCCTGAAAAGAGCTGGAAAACATTTAGGTAAGAACTATGGCAATATTAAACATTAGAGAGTCTAAACAATATTTATTTCAGCTCATCCTATGCTTATATCAAAGGGTAAATTATGCTAACACCTTCTTCTTCTTCTTCTTCTTCTTCTTCTTCTTCTTATTATTATTATTATTATTATTATTATTATTACTATTATTATTTAAAATGAAAATTTAACTACCAATTGACCTTATCTATACAATGCATTTTACAAATGATTGAATTGTTTACGAAGATTGCTAAAGCTGGATCTGTAGCTCTGACACCTCACCCTGTGAAAAGTCTATTGGTGGTACTACCAGCTCACACCCATTAATTGGAGAATTTTCGTTTTTCTGTTGCATTTTTGTATCCTCAAGTATACCAAGCTATCTTTGTTAGAGCTATGAAAGCTGTTGGCCCTGTTCATGGTTCATGTGGGAATTGACTGAAAGCCACAATGAACATGCAATATTCTCAGGAAAGAAGTCCAATCACAGTGAGTTAGCACCACAGCCAAACAAATAGTATACAGTTGGCTCTCTGTATCCACAGATTCAACTATCTATGGCTTGAAAAGATATATATATATAATTCCAAAATTATATATATATATATAATTCCAAAATTATATATATATAATTCCAAAAAGCAAACCTTGATTTTGCCATTTTATATAAGGGGCACCAATATATATATATAAATGGGACTTGGGTATTCATGGATTTCAGTATCCATGGAGGGACCTAGAACCAAACCCCAGCAATACCAAGGACCCACTGTATTTGCTTGGCTCCTTCCAAAATATCCAATAGATGAATTTATATTTCTCCATGTTGGAGAAACTCAACTCCAGTTATATATCTTGATTTGCAGGGACCGTATATTTACATAGTCCATGCTGCATACTTATGCCTGCTTGCAGAGGAAGCAAGAAAAACAACCACAGAGCCTTTTATTATGTGGCAGCTTCACTTCTCTGATTTGTTCTTTCCCAGTAAAGTTAGATTTGCAAAGCAAGACTCAAAGACCAACCCTGGATGCTTTCTTTAGTTTGTTGGTGGAATGTGAAAGTACTGGATCTTTCAATGTGTGAGGCAGCTTTCAAATCAGGTAGCGCAATCGCCTAATTCATAGATGTTAATAAAATTGCTCAACTGAATAATCACAGAACTACTCCTGGGGTTGCACTTGGGTACATCCAATTAAAAGACATCAGAACAGGGTAGTCATGTACAGAGAAGAAAACTTGTTGCAATAATTAATAAATTCCTGATATCTGGAGCTCTGGCAAATAGCCAGGGCAGAAAAGCTGACATATAAATTTAAAGTAATTAAACATAATGGTAAAATGTAAGATTTTGTTACAATATGATATGATGATTTCATTTTATATATAAATTAGACATCCCAACAATATCTATCAAATATATATTGGTACTATATTGTTATTACAGAGAAAAGGTCCAAACTGAGATTTCACATTCTCCATTAAAATGAGAGAGAGAAAAAAAATTAAGGCACCACTTATTCTCATAAAGCAACTTTCTCACCCCAAGTAAATATTCTTTTTTGTTCAGGTTTTTCTTTTTGTCATTATTTTTTAATTAAAAAAATAAATGAGATCTGTTCAAGCAATACTACTATCAATTGAAGTGGAAATTTCAGTTCAAGTGGAAAATTCCTTCTCACCAATCACAGACCTGTATTTTCACATTGACACAACCCTTAATCCTCACAAGAAGCAAACAGCTCCTCACCAGAAGCAAATAAACAAGCAGAGCATGCAACAAATCCAGATACCAACTGTGTCCCCATATCCACTCAGGCAATAGTGCAACAGGATCTAATATCAGGGGCTTATTCAATCATTCATCTTTCAATGTGATATATACATCAGCTGCCAACAACACCTTCTTCTTTCTGTGGCAGACAGATCTCTACACAAAAGAAAAAATGAACACAAAACAAAAATGAACACAAATCTGACATCAGAAATGGCAACATCGAAAAACCATCTTCCAGAGAGGTAACCATATTAGTCTGTAGAAACAAAAATCAATTCCAACTATTACATCCAGGTGACGTAGTGGTAGAAACACAACTAGGTCTGGATCAAGCTCAAAGGATCTTGTAGTTCCTTAAAGACCAAATAATTTGTTAGACTCTAGTGCATGAAATTTTTTGTTAAAATAAATGTGTCAATCTTGAAAGGTTTTACAAGACTTTTTGCTGCTTCAGAAAGAAGTGGAAAAATATTTTATCCTCCCAGAATACTCTACTGTCAACCTAAATGTTGCTATTTCTCTAATGAAAGAATTTCAGTGGAAGATACAGAATGAAACTGCTGGGTTAGAACTAATTAGAAGTTTAATTCTTTTTGTTTAGACATTAATTTAGATAATAGTTTCTGTCTCAATACAGGTGTTAATTAACACAATCATCACAGTGGTTATGTTATTACCTACTACTGCTATGGTGAAGGTTACTTTGCCTAACTTAAGCTTTCTTCACCTACACCTGCCTACCAACAGAGTAACATTTCATTTATCTAACGAAGTGGAATATAGTTCACAAAAATGTATATTCTTTTAGTAAATACACAAAACTGTAACCCACTGTGTGGAATCTACCGTATTTTCCGGCGTATAAGACGACCCGGCGTATAAGACGACACCCCCCCCATTTTTTTCCAGTCAAAATATAGAGTTTTAACACCTCTATCCTCCTTACCCCTATACCCGGCGTATAAGACGATCCCCCCACTTTAACCACAGATTTTGCAGGTTAAAAAGCAGTCTTATACGCAGGAAAATAAGGTACTCTTTTTTTCTAATAGGGTTTCCTACCATCTGTAACATTTAACAGAGAACCAGATAAATAATACACAATTTGTTTTTTTACAAATGATATATAGATAGTCCAGTACATGGGAAAGGTATTTTTGGACTATATTTCCCAGGATGGCCATCCACACTGAAGTTTGTGGGAGCTGTAGTGCAAAAAGTAATTATTGCAAGCTGTGTACAGTAATAAACTAAGACCAATTTCTTCACATAAAGTTCTTCACATAAATACCTTGACTGCTGCACCTCCTCATCTAATTATTAAGAAATCTATATCACAAGACCTAACAATGCTCTCAATAAGTGTTCATAGCTTGAAATCAGTCTTGCTAAAGACTCTCACTGTGGTAAAGATATAGTATAGTTCAGGGGTGTAAGCTGTAGGACTCTTGCCCTATGGTTCTTAGCTTGGTTGCCTAGCTGAAGGCTATCAACAGCAATAGCAGAGGGGAGAGAAATCTACAGGAATTTGAGAAGACAGCCACCTACAATGAGGGCTCTTGCTTATGGAAGGCAACCTACAAGTCAGAGTGGAAAAACAGCACATACACCAGCTGCTACTATAAAAGGAATAAGCCAAGGGGGAAGCACATAACCAGCTCTGGGAAAACTGGTCATATTTGTTTGCTGAATGAATAGCTGCCTGCAGGAATGGGGATTTAAAAAGGGAGAGCAGTAGATAGTGCTAGCTGACACTGGGTTGCTTACACAGGCTCTTTGGGTTGGTCTAATAGCAGACACTCATCTTCTTTTTGACTAGGACCCTTGAGGAGAGGAAGGACCAATTGCCTGCCTCATCTCTCAAACCAATAAGAAAGGAGATGAGTACAAGGTGAGAAAAGGGGTAGTTAAATTGAGTGAGATTGTTCTGGCTGGCACTCATTGCTCTAACTTACCACTTAATACAATGTTTAATAACTTAGTGTACCCAACTATGGTTACACAAACAATGTCAAAGTTTTTAATTCTGCCACATGACAGTTGAGTATATGGTGGGTTTGGTATGTATTTGGATGGGATGGGGAGTAAGGGCTGCTGCTTTGCAGTTATTAGTAGCAACATCAGAACTGATGACAGCCGTACCAGGACTGATGACTGTGCTGATCATCTGCTGAGGGTTCAGAAAGTCTACAATTGTGATGGGCAATTGGATATAAAGAACTGATCCATTCTTGTTGAAGACAAGAATATTCAATGAAGCTATGTGCAAAGGTTTATTTTGAATCTCTAGATTATCTCCTTTAAATGTTCCTTTCCAATGCATGGTCTCAAGGTAGAAAGCTTGATTATATTTCTCCAGTTCAATAAACACATAATTGGCAGTGAGAACACAAACTCAGCATGTAATCCTTCCCTATGCAGAATATGAGTCCATCTTATTGTGGTACAGTAGATCTTTGATATCCACTGAGGTTTGGTTCCAAGACCTCTCATGGATACCAAGATCAGTGGATGCTGAAATCTTATTCTATACAATGGTGTAGTAAAATTGTGTCCTATATATAAAATGGCAAAATCAAAGTTTGCTTTTTGAAGGATGGGGTTGCAGGAACACATCCATTCCCCTACAGAAGTACTCTACCAGGCAATTTCTAAGACTTCACTGATAAGCAGCAAGACAAGACATGGATTATGTTAATGTACCATCTAATCTGCTACCCAAGTACTTGGCTAACTGAAGCTACTTAGCTTGTCTCAGAGGTAGTGTTGACTTTCCCCAAACTGTGTTGAGAGATTTTAACATATATACTGTGGATCTCTCCATTGGGATATTAAAGTTTCCATGACAACCATGAATCTGTTTCAATTATTATTTTGGCCTACTCATGTGGCAGTACAGTCTGAATCCAGTTTTTGTTGGCCAGAATGAAGATGATCTAGGTTGGGATGGAGGGTGTTGAAACAACTGCACAAATCGCAGTTATACTAATCACCACCCAGCAGGGTATCATTTCCTAGAACTTTGAATTTCTACAGAGAAAAACTATAACAATGTTCTTTCAGAAATTAATGGCTGCAAGATTCCTGAATGCTCCCAAGGACTGTCCATTTTCTAGATCCAACAGTCTTGTTGAAGTCCCAAATGATCTCTGGAATGGGGACACGGCTCAGACAATTCACATTTCTTCCTAAAATTCTTCTACTTATGAACATAATACAGGCTCCTTGGTCTTCTGAAGTGATTAAGGCAATTAAGCACTCCAGTAGACCACTAGTGCATTTAGCAAAAACTGCAGGATGAGCTTATTCTCCTCCCATAAACTCTGTAACTTCTCCAGGGAAGGATACAACTCCTAGGAAGGATACAACTCAATGTTTTTCTTAACCCAAGTCCTGATTTCTGGAAATCCTTCCACATTACTACAATAAATTTGGCTCCTAGAATTCAACTCCAAAGACTTTCCCACCTTTCAAAAGACAGGATATTGTTCAGATTTGAAACAAACAGGGAGAAACATGTTCAGGAAGAGAATCTCCCTCCTCCAGAGATAACTCTTCTTCTTTGTTTCTGGAGAGATAGAAGACTCCGCATCCACCACAGAGGTTAAAGCAAAACTTGCTTTGTCTTTCTTTTCTCTTTGTGAAACCAATGGAGGTGCCACATTCACACATTTCTCCCTCCCCTCCTGAGAAAAGGATGAAGAATCTGAGACATGATGCTTTTTGGAATGTTCTTGTTTCTGGCCACTAGACAGCCTGCAAGCATCAGAAAGCTTGTGTCTTTTTAAAGGCTTTTCTTTATGACACTCAACATGGCTGCCATCTTAGATAGTTAACAGATTTGCTCTGCCTTCCCCCAATGCCCCAACACCCAGAGTCCCATGACTTACCTGGCTAAGAGGGGAACCAATCACATAACTCATGAAGGAGCTCTTAACCATTAATAACCATAGATAGTCAGTATGCAAAGGGATCTTGTAGCACCTTTGAGACTAAGATAACTGCATGAAGCTCTGGACACAATACTGAACCAGAATTGCAACTCCTTCTGCCCCTTATTACACAACATTGTTGCTGATCTATTGTTGACCCACTGCTCTGTTGTTTTTATAGCACAATTTTGCAGTCACTGGAGACAGCCATGAATGATCGTCACTCTTGCTTCATTTGCACAATTATACATGTGCAAGATCTCTTTAGCACTGCAGTATCAAGAAATGTGTTTTTCACATTGTAAGATAGTAGGTGTGTCTTTAACCATTTGCCCCACTTCAATTACGTCACATCACTTCCATTCTTTGTTCTTCATTACAGACACACATATTATTTAAACTATGAGATTTTGATTTTCCATCTGTAAATATTATGTTATGTGCATCTAACCTTGTGCAGGTGAGATGACAGAGAATTTTTTTAAAAAAAAAACATGGTCACTGCATGGGGAAATGGGGGGGGCTTGGTGGAGCAAGGGATATGCGGAAAATAGATGACAAACATATTCGTCAAAGACTGAGGACAATCCTGGAATTAGCAGGTAATGCAGAAAAAAAACTATTTCTGTACCATTGTTGAAAATGTTGCAATCACAAGAAAACAATCATGTGAATGCAATGCAAAACCACCCTCATGCAGTAACTTCCAGCAGTTGGTAGCATGAGCTTTTGTAGACTTGAGTTTATTTCCTCAGATGCATGAGGAAGACTCAAGTCTACAAAAGTTCTTGCTATTAACTGCTCTCTTTCAATTAGTCTCAAAAGGTGCTACAAGATCCCTTTGCATATTGATTTTCCAGATCAAAATGGCTATATCTTTGAATTCTACCACCACAGATAACTAGGGCCCCATTTCCACTATGTTATAAACTAGTTTGCTAACCAGTTTGAAGTGGTTTAAATGAACCTTGTTCACACTTGAGCCAAATCACTGGAGTGGACTGGCGAGGAGGGCTCCGTGCTAGACCCATTTAACCCATTTTTTTTGACACTCATTTTTTCTGTGTTTTTTTGCAATAAATTGATTCAGCACAAGTGTGAAAGAGATGTGGATTGGAATCAATTTCCTATGACGTGATCAGTGACCCGCTGAAGAGGGTCCATTTTGAATTGATTTATTAGTCAATATGAATGACAAATGGGTTATATTACAACCAGAAAAGGTGATTGGGGCAAATGTTGCATGAACAACATTTCACTATTGAACCAATCCATCGATTCAAATCGTAAACTGATTTAGTGGAATGAGGCCTAGGTGTAAGAGAAGAGTGGGAGCATCCAACAGACTTACCCACATGGCCAAAGCTGCACCTAATAGCTCTCTAGTGTAGTCAGATTAATTGAATCTGTCCTTATCTGGATTCAGTGTTTCTTTGGGAACAGGAAAAGTACATAGAAACTGCACAAGGGCAATGCTTCTCTGTTGGTTCTGCTGGATCTGTCAAAAGCATCGCATATCATCAATGCTGACATTGTTTTTGATTACTGCTTAGACACTGTAGCACTGTTTTGTAGTTCTTCCAAATCTATTGTGCTCTATAGTCTGCTTGCTTTTCAGTATATACATTAATCTACTGGGATGTCATTCAGAATTTTAGGATTCAGGCACATTACAATTATTATACCTATTTATATCTCTCTCTTTCAACAAATGCCAAAGAAGAGCTGTGGGAATACTGAACATTTGTCTGGGTAAAGTGAGGAATGTGGGCAAAAAAATTCAGGCTCATTCTGGTTGGAAGTATGTTGGTCAGCAGAAAAATGATGCTGGGTTTAAGGAAACAGTGTATCTGAATAGGGTTGTGCTCCTTCTAAAGGACACGGTTATGCTTAGGTTTGCTCTTGCATCCATTATTACTGTTGGAAGACCATGTGTGTGCTGTAGTCAGGAATTCCTTTTCTCAGTGTTGGCAGATCCACAAACTATGCCCCTTCCCTAGAAAAATCAGATCTGGCTACAGTACTCTGTCCCTTAATTACTTACCAGCTACTGTAACATGCTTTAAATGGGATTGCCCTTGAAAAATGTTTTAATAACATCACCTAATACAAAATGCAAACAGCTTTAGGCTATTGTCTGGCATATGCTGTACAGACCATGTAATATGGGTCTGGAACCAACTAGGCTGGCTACCAATTTCTATCCAAAAGGAATTCATTTCTATCCAAGAGCAATATCTAAATGACTTGGGTCCAGGGACTGCTTCCACCTGTATCAGCCCACCTATATATTTCTAAAGGAGCTGCCTCCTGAAGGCTGTATTGTTTTGGCAGAGTTCTGATGGCTTCTGATGGCTTTTAATGTTTGTTAAATTACTACCTCTACCTTACTATAAATTTTTTTGTTAAATTACTACCTCTACCTTACTATAAAAATAATGCCCAAATCAGGTACAATGATACAGAAAGACCATAAAATCATAAATCATAAATAAATCATACAAGAGAGAATCCATACACAGTGAAACTGCTTGCCACTGATTCCATGTAAGTATTAGTTGAAAATTATTTGAAATAAAGTGTAATTTTGCCTAATGGAGAGAGGATGGGACAATTGCACTTAAAAATGAAGAGATATTAAGAAGTATACTGCCATTCTGATGTTGACTTCATAAAGTGCAATGGGACTATCTCAGTAGAAAGTAATTGGCTGTGTCCCATTTCATTTAGTGCCTAGCAAACAAGAAATCAGCTCAACTTAAAGAAGGATGTAAGCCTGAAGACTGATTAGTTAGGAAGCTATTGCTAAAGGCAGTAAGAACACAAACTGTCCCATGAGCTCTCTCACACAACAGTTTTCTCTGCCCTTAGAGACTCCATAGGAAATCCCTTAATGCACTATGCCCTTCATTTATTTTTGCTACTGGACATTTGAGAACATTTCAGAATGCTACTTTTTGAACAGTTGCTTCATGATGGATCACACTGAATTACATATATTTTATTCCCTCCCCCATCAGCAGGAGCAGGCAAAGAGTACCATCTACAGTACAATTGTGAAACTAGGCATTTTACCTTAATTTCATAACATTCTTTATCCAATACCCAATAACTCAAACATTATTCTTGAATAATGGCACTTAAGTAATCTTTATTCTAGCTATAAATACTTAATGCATCTAAGGCTCCTAACAAAACTGAGTGATATAATTGGTTTGGTATTTCAGAAGTAGCATAGCTTTTACTGTATACAAAATGCTGAAAATAAATATTAAAAGTATATTCTTCTCCAGGCTGTAAAAATATGCGTGAACGAATTACAATTACTACTTATGAACTCTCCATTTTTGTATATTTACCTATGAAATAATTATTTGATCAGGCACAAGGATGACAGCTAGGCGTGAATCATTAGAGAATATACCATTTGTTTCCTTAAAAATTAACCCCGGTTAAACATACACACAGACACACACACACCCCTTTGATTTCATTATAGTTTCATTTCATTGTGACTTAGAGGAGAAAATTTTTCAAGTGTATTCACCCATTTCCAATGCATTTAGAGAGCAAAGAGTGGATGACTGGCACCCCCTGCTGTTGATTATCAGAAAATATTTCTGGATATATCAGCAGATGAGTACAGTTTTCAGAATTAATGGTCTACATATGATAGCTTATGAGCCTAGTGGCCCCTAAACAAACATCTGTGCAAACTTAAAGCCTGGCACATGAGAGTATTACATATATTTGCTAAGAGAAAAAATGCCTGTCTGAAAGATTTCCAACCATTCTATCAGATTATTAAACAACTTCCTACTATTGCTGGAAGAAATTATTCCTTAGAAAAATAGGCAATTGTTCAATCTGTGTTATATTCTAACAGATTTTCAGAACATGGACACAATGACCCAGAGAAACATCTACTGGGAAAGCTCAAGTTAACATCCTTAGCACTCTGATTCTTTGTCTATGCAATTTAGGCTGGTGGCTTGTAGTAGTGGTACCCAACATCTCTACCGGGGTAGGCAACCTTTCCCCTTTAAGGGCCGAGGAACTTCAGCTCCAAGAAGCCTCAGCCATGTTGGCCAATAGTCCCATGTTGGCCAATAGCTCCTGGGATTCTGGGAGCTGAAGTCCCTCGGCCCTTAAAGGGGAAACGTTGCCTACCCCTGATCACTGATGCTGTTGCTCACCTTCGTATGACTATTTGCAGAAATTCTTTGGAGTTGCTAATGCAAATGTGAAATACAGCCAATCTGAATCGCCTTGGGAGATGATAATATTTCACACCATGTACTAGATGAACTATCATTTTTCTCATTGCTTCTCATTAGTAAAATGAGTGATGCTGCAGTGGTTTCTGCCCTGCAAGGGGTCATATGAAGCTGTTTTATACAGACATAGAGCCTTAGCTCTGTATAAAAGATATTCCATCTATTGGCATACAATGTATGAGTTACATGACTGGCAGCAGCTTTCTAGAGTTTTAGACAAGTATATTTCCTAACCAGGACCTAAACTAGGGATTTGTGAATGCAAGCATATAATCTGCCAAAGCACTACAATGCTTCCCTTTAGAATGACTAAAATAGGCTCTGTATCTGAGGTCTCCAACACGATCCCCGTAGGTGTCAGTATACCTACTGGGTGGATTATGAATTAAAATTTTGGTTGAGGTCCCATTTCTCTTCATTCTCTCTGCTTATGTTACCCCACCATCATCATGATAGCAATGTTAACACCAGCACCAGAGACAGCAGAAACTACTTAAATAGCATCACTGTCCAATAGAGCTGTTTGTTTCCAGTCCACTTCTAAGTGGATGCTACCAGTGGAGGTAGGAGAAAACACATCTAAGTGGATGCCTCTAGTAGGGAGGTATATGGATTGTGAGAAGGAGAGCACAATCCCACAATGGGTGGGAAGAAGGAGCCAGAAAATAGACGTGGGGACAAAACTGAGAGAAGGAAAACAAGAGATTTTAGGGCAAGGGGAAAAAAAACACCTCTAAGGGTCACTGACAATGGGAACATGAAAGATGAGACAGAAAATGGTTTTTAAAAAAAGGCAGACTAAAATAGGGGAGATGTGAGACAGGGAATGGGAAAAAGGATTAGCAAAGAAAAAGAACTATGTTGCTGGATGGAAAACTAACAAATTGGGGTAGGGGGATACAAAAAAGAGAGATACCAGAAAACTGGTGCCTGAAAGTGTTTCAGGGATGGAAAAGAAAGCTGAGAAGTCTGTAAAAATTAAAAACAGCGATCAGGAATGTTTGAGAGATCAGGGCAGAGGCAGGACAGAAAGGAGTGAGGACAAGAGTGTATGAGTAGAATCAGAGAATCATAAGTTGGAAGAGACCACAAGGGCCATCCAGTCCAACCCCCCTGCCATGCAGGAACTCTCAATCAAAGCATACCCAACAGATGGCCATCCGGCCTCTGTTTAAAGACCTCCTAAAAAGGAGACTTCACCACTCCTCGAGGGAGAGTGTTCCATTGTCAAACAGCCCTTATTGTCAGGAAGTTCCTCCTAATGTTGAGGTGGAATCTCTTTTCTTGTAGCTTGCATCCATTGCTTCAGGTCATTCTCTGGAGCAGCAGAAAACAAGCCTGCTCTCTCCTCAATATGACACCCTTTCAAATACTTAAACAGGGCTATCATGTCACCTCTTAACCATCCCTTTTCCAGGTTAAACATACCCAGTTCCCTAAATCATTCCTCACAGGGCATGGTTTCCAGACCCTTCACCATTTTAGTTGCCCTCCTTTAGACACACTCGTTTCTCAACATCCTTTCTGAATTGTGGTGCCCAGAACTGGACACAGTATTCCAGATGAGGCCTGACCAAAGCAGAATACAGTGGTACTATTACTCCCCTTGATCTAGACACTATATTATATTGATGCAACCTAAAATCACATTGGCTTTTTTAACTGCCGCATCACACTGGTGACTCATGTTCAATTTGTGGTCTACTAGGACTCCTAGATCCCTTTCACACATAGTCTCATTAAGCCAGATGTCCCCCATCCTATATCTATCCATTTTTCACCCTAAGTGCAGTACCTTACATTTCTGCATGTTGAAATTCATTTTGTTAGCTTTGGCCCAGCTTTCTAATCTATTAAAGTCATTTTGAGTTTTCATATTGTCCTCCTAATTTGGTGTAATCTGCAAATTTGATAAGTATGCCCCCCTATTCTTTCATCCAAATCACTGATAAAGATGTTGAATAGCACTGGGCCCAGGACAGAACCCTGTGGCACCCCACTATTCACTTCTCTCCAGGATGAAGAGGAGCCATTGCTGAGCACCCTTTGGGTTCAGCTGGTCAATTACAATCCATGTAACAGTTCCCTTGTCTAGCCCACATTTTACTAGCTTGTTTGCAAGAATGCCATGGGGAACTTTGTCAAAAACCTTACTGAAATCAAGATATGCTATATCCACAGCATTCCCTTCATATACCAAGCTGGTAATTCTTTCAAAAGAGAGAGAGAGAGAGATCAGATTAGTCTGGCATGACTTGTTTATCTGAAACCCATGTTGACTTTTTGTGATTATGGCATTCCCTTCTAAATGTTCACAGACTCTCTGTTTAATGATCTGCTCTAGAATCTTTCCTGGTATTGATAGTAGTATGTGCTCTTCAAAGGAACTTATTTAGTTGGTTTAGATAAATTTTCTTGCCTTCTGTGAAATGTGTGTTGGAGTAGAAAGTAATGGAATACAAAACTGTGGGTTCAGTGTTGAGAGTTTATATTTGAGAGCTCAAGCTCTAACTTTGGCTTCCCTTCATTTCTGTGACAATTTACTTCTGTAATTTTACTTTTCAATTTAATATTATTTGCTTTCTGCAAAATGCTTTCTTAGTTCTGATAATAACTATCACACTTGTTCATGCCCCTGTGGCAACCATTTTGCAACAGGACATGTCCCCCTAAGGACATGTTGCATCTATTGGTACGAAACTAGAAGAGACTAAACAAGTTGCCATCATTTATATGGAAGGGAGTTACAAATGCTACACCTTCACAACAACAAGAAATTACATCATTTACAAATTTAGTCTACAATCCACTCTCTCTGTTCCCATTTTCATTTTATTCTTCACATTGAAGAATAGCAGTCACTCTTATATGGGAAAAACCAAGGTTTGGAACCTATCACCACCACCTGTAAAATCAAATGGCCTAGCACCAGTGTGTGTGTGTGTGTGTGTGTGTCTATGTGTCCGTGTGTGTCTACCTGTGTGTGTGTATATACACACACACATTAGAATTCGGTGGGGTTTGGTTCCAGGACTACACACACACTCACACAACCCATGGATATCAAAATTCATGGATGCTCAAGTCCCATTATATGCAAGGGTGTAGTAAAATAGTGTCTCCTTATATAAAATGACAAAATCAAGGCTGATCTAGCCTAGAATTGCTCTTTCTTTCTTTCCTTCTTTCTCTTTCTCTCTCTATTTTTTTTTGTTTTTGTTTTTTTGTTTTTTTGGGGCTGCTACATCTCACCCTTGACTCACATTCAGCTTGTGGTCTAGTAAGAATCTCTGTAACTTTTTCACATGTTCTGCTTTCAAGCCAGGTTCACACATCTTCTATTTGTGCATTTATTTGTTTATTTATTGGCCTACATGTAATCAGTGTCTTACATGTACTTCTGATGAAACTCATTTTGTGAGTTTTGGTTCAATTGTCTATTTCAGATTTAATAAAGCCCTAAAAAACATGGGTCAATGTTGGAATGTCTACCAATGCCTAGGATTGCATGAGATAATTAATCTAGAATTACATGAAATAATAAATCCTAGAATATATCAGGAACAGGCAAGAAGCAGAAGCAGTGATACATACATATTATTAACTAACTAACTAACTAACAGATGTTATAAAGCATGACCAATTATCACAAATGATTTAATTTTATACAGATGTCTGAATATCAGATGCTGAGGAGAAACAGATTAAGGTCATTAGTAAAATGCCTTCCTTACAAGTTCTTAGAAATATATGGCTGGATGCAAACAGATGCTGGACTACATAGACCTTGGTGCAACCAAGCAAGATAATCCATGAGGTCTTCAGTGACTTATCATTTGCAAAATTAAAACAAAAAAAGATACCTATGTCAGCTTACCTTTAACTTATTATTCTCATGCTACAGCAATGATAAATAGCTATTGCTATTTAAGTACTAAGAATATTTTTGTAATAGAAGAAAATGAACAAATGTAATAGTTCACAGAATTGCATAAAAATAGCTTAGATATATAATAGTACAATACAGTTTATACAATAATAAAATAGTTAATTTAATAGTACAGCAAACTATAATATATACATACACACACACCCACCCACTCACTCACCCTGCCTTCTTTGATTGCGGTGTATGTACAAAGAACTACCAGACAATGTCACAGTCTGCTACTGATCAACCTCAGATGTGCTTAACTTCATAAGGGGCAAAACAGACGGCCATAAAGGGGTGGCATGATGCCGCCCCTTTGATTGCCGGATCATGACCATGGCAACCACACACAGTGACCCCATCTGGCATTTTTCCAGCACACAAAAAAAGCAGAAAAATGCTCCTCCTTTTTGTGTGGAAAAAAAGCCACCCTTTCCACCATTGTTGCAGCTTATCTGCGCATTTGCGGTGTGTGCCATCTAAACACCACACCCCATGCCACCCCCAAGCTGATGGTTTGCTTTACCCCTAAGTATGCTATATGGAATATCTTCTGTTTGCTTAGGACCACAGCATTCTAACACTACAAAATAATATTCCCCCATGTTTTATACACATATATTAAATTTAAATTGGTTAAAATGTTCATCAGAGAAAGTAAAGAAGGCATTATTTCACTTGCAAAAGAAACAGTATGCCATTACCAGCTTAAATTCATGAATCTCCATATCTTCAGTTAACACCCCTGCCCAAACCAGTGGCATCACTAGGGGGTGCACACCACGTTGGTGACACCATCAGAAGGGGTGACACTAAAATGATAAAGGTGAAATTATCAGGGCTTAGTGACTCCTAGCATATGCAACCAATATCACACTGGGATAAAAACATCCCCAAGCAATCAACCAGAAGGGTGATGACTAGGAAGTTCATGTGCTTAGAGGCTGCTTCTCCCTCCCATTTAGCGCCCATCAAAGCCCTTCCACTTTTGTGGGAAGAAAAAGTTAAAAGAAAAGAGACTATGCCTCTCTTATCCAGTGTCTTGGCAATGCAGGTGAACTGAAAGATTGCAATATGGCTGTTGGAACCAGCGCCTGGCATATGTTGGGGACAAGTGAGTAAGGAGCTAGGAGGAAGAGGAGGTCCATGGGGGTGATACTATGAGTTACCATGAGCAACTGCAATGGGTGATAAAAACTCTAGTGACGCCACTGGTCCAAACCAGGAAGTAGTTGCTTACTTCATAAATGAGACAAAGATTTAGTCTGCTTCAAGAGGTAACAACATACTTTGATAGTTGCTTGAACGAAAGAATCTGACATGTACAATTTTTCAAATTTTAGAAAAATTCAGGCCTGATATGTAAAGATCATAAGACAACATCTGAAAACACAGGCACTAAACAAGAGAACTTTACAATCTAGTTCCATGCCTTATTACACTACTCCAGAAAGATAGAAAAAAAGGGATATCATACCCCTCATGGAAGTCTATAGTGGATAGGAATCAGAGGGAAAAACATAGGATTTATAAATTACCATGGTTACAGGCTTTCAGAACAGGTCTCTCAAAGACTGGGCTGGGATTCTGTGGTAGATCTGTAAGTGAAGAAAAGAAACAAATAATATCCTCTATTAACATTTGTACAGAAATATATTTCCAAAGGGACCTTTTCCAGAATATTTCTGGAAGATTAGCTCTGGAAAAAAAGTTGCAAAATGTTATGTTGTAATTTAATGTTGTTCGTATAAATAAGGTCCACAGAAAGGTTTTTTTCAAAAATAATCAAGCTGTTATTAAGATCCTACCGGGGGGGGGGGGGTTCAAGGGTACTGAAGACAAGGCCTAGAGAAGGAGTGGGGGAATCTTGGGTCATTCAGATATTTTTTCTCCCAGCCTCCATCAGGCTTGCTGAATGTCATCAATGATAAAGGATTCTGGGAGCTGAAGTCCAAAATACCCAGAGAGAGACAAAGGTTCCCCATTCCAACCTATAGCAGTGGATTAGAATGGAAAGAAATTTTGTTAAGGGAAACCTATTTCATAATTTATTTTAAAAGGCAGGTCTACTTCCAGTGGATCTAAGCCAGAATGTAGGTGTCAGACAAGGCTGCATCCTTTCACCCTATCTGTTCAACATGTATGAAGAACATATTATAAGAAAAGCAGGCTTGGACACAGAAGGAGTGAAAATAGGAGGAAGGAATATCAACAACCTGAGATATGCAGATGACACCACAGTACTAGCAGAAAACCTCACAGACTTGGAACACCTGCTAAGGAAGATCCAAGAAGAAAGTGCTAAGGCAGGCTTAACGTTGAACATAAAGAAAACAAAAATAATAACCATCGTGTTCACTATTCAACTTAAGACAATGAAGTTCAACTTAGACAATGTAGAAATAGAAATAGTAAAAGAATTCCCATACCTGGGATCAAACATTGATAGAAATGGGGACTGCAGTCAGGAAATCAGAAGATTAAGAATGGAGAGGGTGGCTATGAAAGAACTGGAAAAGACCCTAAAATGCAAAGACATATAACTCATCAGATAAGTTAGAATCATACAAGACAATGTATTCCCTATTACCATGTATGGATGGATGTGAGAGCTGGACAGTTAAGAGAGATGATAGGAAGAAAATCAATTCCTTTGAGATGTGGTGCTGGAGAAGAGTGCTGAGGATCCCATGGACAGCCAAAAGGACAAACAAATGGGTCCTAGAGCAGATCAAGCTGGAAACCTCCCTGGAAGCCAAGATGACCAAACTGAGGCTGTCATACTTTGGACACATCATGAAAAGGGAGGACTCATTGGAAAAGACAATAATGCTGGGGAAGGTGGAGGGAAGTAGGAAAAGAAGAAGGCTACATGCCAGATGAATGGACTCTATTAAGGAGGTCGCAGGTATTAAGGGGTTGCAGGAATTAAGCAGAGCAGTGGAGGACAGAGGGTCTTGGAGATGTCTCATCCATAGGGTCGTCATGAGTTGAGATCTACTTGAAGGCAATAACAACATATATATATATATATATTGCATCTGTTGTCCAAATACAAAATGAAAGTGTTTTAGGACAGGAAAGAAAAATAATGTGATAAATTTATCCATTCTGACCTGCAGTGTATAATGGGGCCTTGGTATCCGCTGGGATTTGGTACCAGGATTCACCATAGATACAAAATCATGGATGCTCATGTCCCATTATATACAGTGGTGCAGTAAAATGGTGTCGCTTATATAAAATGACAAAATCAAGGTTTGTTTCTTGGATTTAAAAAATAATTTCAAGCCATGGATCGTTGAATCCATAAAGCAGAATCTATGGATCCAGAAGACCAATTGTATTAATTAAAAAAAACTGTGGTTATGGAGGGAAAAGATATTATACTAATCAGAGAGTAAGAAGAATTTTGGAAGTGCAGGTGTTTTTCATTAGATTCTATCTTAGTTAGCTTTAGCAAGCATGACCAATACTTCTGTGGCACCTTAAGGCTAAGGAAGTTATTATAGCACAAGTTTTTATGGACAACAAGCCATTTCACTGGAGACATAAAATGTTGTCCAGAGGTGTGTGCGTGGTACACATATCTGGGCAGTGAGGAGAAGGAAAAATTAACTATAGAAAATATTAAGACTGACCCTTAGATTAGCAAAACATAAACATCTTGGTACTAGGTAAGCTAATTATAAGAACCTGTTATTCCATCAGAAACTTCTGGTGGTAGACTGTAACCTCATAAACTATCTTTAAATTTCTTTGTTCTACAGCAACAACTTGCTTTTCCTTTTCCCTTTCTTCTTCTTTATCTACTTTTCTTCCATTTCTTTTTTGAGGCACACACTGCACTTTGTTTTTAAAATATTTTACTTCTGCATATATGTAACAAGATTAAATTTCTATCTGGATTCCACCTTGTATTATGTGACTTTAATCACAGATCACTTGAACCTCTCTCATCTGCTTGGATTAGATAAAAATAGATCACTTACCTGCAACAATGATTCTTTAAGTAGTCATCTGTGGCCTCACGCAAATGGGTTTTGTGCCTGCACAGAGACACCATTCGAAATGTTCAAGGGCTGAGTAGCTTGGCAGAAACTCTGCCCCCTTACACCTATTGCACATGTCTCAGCCTGCCAAGCTATTCTCACTCAGTTTCAAAGTAGAATTACAGGGACCTGAAACAGGGGAAGGTAGGACAGGCTTGTATGAAGGTACAGATGATCACTCAAAGAACCACAGTTACAGGTAAGCAACCTGTTCTTCTTGGTGGTCTCTGTGCCTCACACAAATGGGTGACTGTGAAGCTTACCAGAGATTGGTAGGTCAGGTCACTGGAGCACAGAAGAAAGCACAGCACATTCAAACTGGGCATCTACCCTGGATCTGCAATCCAGTCTATACTGGAGAGCTGTGACCATGCAACAGCTTTACAGAGGCCCAACAAAGGAATGCCATGCAGCTGAGGAAGCCACTGCCCTGGGGGAGCATGCCCTTAAAATGGCTGGAACAGGTTCTTTAACCAGTTCATAGGCTAGCTGTATAATCTATACTACACATTTGGAAAACTACTGTGATGACACTTGTCCTTTTCTAGCTCCACCATAACAGATGAATGCTCTACTAGAACAACAAAACGCAACTGTGCACTGAACATAAAAGGCTAGTGCCCGTCATACATGGGGACAATGGAGGGAATTCGCAAAGGCATTGTTGGACGTGGATAGAAAGTAGGCAGGACAATGTCCTAGTTCAGATGAAACTGCAATACTAATTTAGGAAGAAAAGTGATATCCAGCTGCAGGACAACTTTATCTCAGTGGAAAACAAGGAAAGATTCATCTGATCATAGGGCTAAGAGCTCACTCACTTGCCTTGCTGAAATGGTGACTACAAGAAATGCCACCTTTAAGATAAGTAAATGTTCATCATAGCAAGTGGCCACTTGTGGGCCAACTGCAAGAAGACCAGACACAGCAATGAAGGTGGATTCAATGGTGGGTAAAGGTGTGCTAAACCAGTGATTCCCAAATTGGGCAGTATGCCCCCCTGGGGACGGTGGAAAGATCCAGGTGGTGCTGAGGGGGAAAGGGGACAGTGGAATGGGGGGCTACAATCCAAAGTATTGGTGTACAAGAAAAGCAAAAGGAACCAGTAGACTTTAGGGCTATGATGGGGATGATGGTTGCATGAAACTTCTTTTCAGGTTTCCTTAAAACCACCACAAAACCTACCTAATTGCTTTGTGTGGTGGCATCTCCCACTTTTCACCTTCCTGATTATGAATGGGCTGATTTTCTTTTCTTCCTGCAAGCTGAGACCAATTTCCCCACTACCAGTACTGCAGTAGAACATGGGGCCAGAGAGACTGACTCTGATAAGGCAGCAGCAAAAGAAAGTGCCATAGGAAGTGCTAAAAACTGCTGAAAACAAAACACCGAACTCAATGTGGGAATGGAAACCACTGATACTGAAGCCACCATCAACACCAACACCAACTTTGACTTATGAGGCTTCAAAACAGCAGCTGACACTGAAAAGAGCTGCTGATTCGCACCTCACAGTCCACTAACTGAAGAGACATCTCCCAGCAGTGGAATTTTAACTTCTAGGCTTAATTCTTCAAGGCTTGAGTTGTAAAGCTATTGAAAATGAATCAGTTTTCTACAGTGTATCTCTCCCCCAAACAAAAAAGCGCTCTAAGTGCACATCAGAAAGCAAGACCTTCTGACTACAGGAAGAACAAAGATTGAAGAGAGAAGTAGAGCCCATAGACTCAAGAGAGAGGTAGTGGTAGAATGGAAGAAGGATTTTGAAGTAAAGAGAAAGGGTTTTTGTTGTTGTTGTTGTTGTCTTATATGTCAACAAAAGAGACAAAGAAAAAGAAAAGAAAAAGGACAAAGCAAACAGAGCAAGGAGGGAAGTACTCAGCAAGAGAACACTCAGTAAGAAGCTATCAGTGATGGATAGAAACTAAGGGGACAGTAGTTTGAGAGGCTGGTAGGAGAGGGATGGGGTTCCCACCAAGCTACTCAAAACATTTCAAAAACATTTCAAATTGAGTCTCTCTGCAGGTGCAAAACCTGTTTATGTGAGTGCACAGAAACTACAAAGAACTGTAAGTCTGAACATTTAGGACCAACTGCTGTTTAGCTGAAAATATAGTAAACTCTACAAAGGGCACTGATAGAAAACTGATGGCAAATGTGGAGTTTAATAATGGGCTAAATGTACCTAAGGTTGATGTTTAAGCTGTATATTTAAAAGACACTTCACCTTTTATTCTAATATAAATTATTCCACACTGTACTTTTCATTTCATCACTGCATTATATTTTTTTTTCTAAAATTCACTTGTTTCATTCTCATTAACAACTTTCTCAACGCGGAATACCTTTACCTTTAACAAGGTTCAAACATTCTGGTTTTGCACCAATGGGTTCATTCTTTAAAATATTTTGCCATAATTATATATAAACTAACAAGGAAAAAAGTATTTACTTTTAAATCTTGTTATTCGTTTTCTTCGGTCTCGGAAAGCAGCACCTGACTGCAAGGCCTCTAGTAGGCTATCCATCACTCCTGTCTCATCAGCTTCTGGAAAAAAAACGGGGCGAGAGAGAAGGAATTCCTTTAGCTTTCAGGGTTACTATAGCAATGCCAAAGGATTTACAGGGATAAAGAAAAGACTCTAGCAATAAAAAGCTGCAATTCCAAATTCAGACAAGCCTTTAATTTACTCATAAATCAGATCTGCACAAAGTCAGCCCTGTTAGTGTTCATATTGTGTCCACTAAAGCAGACCGAAGTTCATCTGATTCACTTCACACCACTGCATCCTAAAATGAGATAGAGCAATAACTTCAAATGTAATGTAACACCATTCATATTCTTCTACATCCCTCTGAACCCTGAATGAAGCCACAGATCATCATAAACCCTACTTTCCTTGCAGAAGCAGGTTGCTCTATAGGACACTGTATTTTAAGCTGAAATTGATGATTTGCATAAAACATATTAGTTGTTCAAATTTTGCTTGCCTGAATGGATCATACCAATTGTATTTCATCATGGATCTCTCAATTGCACACTCATGAGAAGAGACATGTCATTCATTATACTTTGATTCCCCCCTTGCTCTTTCTTAAAAAAACAACACTGCAATGTTGCATTAAAAAAAGAATTCTCATACAGAATGACTCGGTGTGCTTCTCTCCTTTAAAACACTACAGATACTCCTAAAAATATTTTTATATATTCAAGAGCTATTTATACCACTTAAGCACTGCCCTTTCAACAATAATTTTCCATTTTTCAGGTGTTAGCATATAAATCAAATAACTAGAACAAATGTGCTTGGTCCACTCCAATTTTAATTATTAATTATCTTAAATGTCTTGATCAAAGTGTACTCCTTAAGTAATCAAAAGTTACTAGTATACTGTATTGACTGTTAGATTTATATTACTATTCTTCTCATACTAAAAGGAAACACTGTTGAATTGCTTGTTTGTATCTTGCTTGTACCTTTATATACCCAGGAAATTATATTTATGGGAAAAGTGGAGAAATCAAATTTAAAAATTGCATGTTCTATCTTATTATGGATGTACTACCTAAATAGGTCAGGTTAATTAGAAGACAGTATTTCGAACTGTAAAATATGTCTGCCAAAAGCATCCTGCAACTTTGCATCAGAACCAAATTAATCCAGACAAGATGGAGGCACTCCTGGTCAGTTGGAAGGCAGATCAGAGAATAGGGACTTTGCCTGTGTTGGACAGGGTTACACTCCCCCTGAAATCTCAGACTCACAGCTTGGGTGTACTCCTGGACTGAACTCTGAGCCTGGATGCCCAGATCTCAGCAGTGATCAGCAGTACAGTTGCACTGCTAAAACTAGGGTACCAGATGCACTCATTCCTTGAGATGTCAGATCTGGCTACACTGACACATGCCTTGATTATATCCTGTTTGGACTACTGTAACACACTCCATATGGGGCTGCCTTTGGAAACTGTCCTGAAATTCCAGCAGGTGCAAAACAGCACAGCTAGAATGCTGACTGGGACCAGTTATAGGGAGCATATAACTCCCTTGTTGAAACAGCTTCACTGGCTACTTGTTCGTTTCTGGGTACAATTCAAAGTGCTGGTCATGACCCATAAAGCCCTACATAGCTTAGGTTCAGACTATTTGAGAGATCATATCTCCCCATACGAACTAGCCAGAGCCCTAAGATCCTCAGGGGAAGGATTTCTCTCGGTCCCGCCACCATCATGGGATTGCTTGGTAAGGACACAAGAGAGAGCCTTTCCGGTGGCTGCTCCCACCCTCTGGAACGCCCTTCCACAGGAGGCTAGGGTGGCCCTCTCCCTGGTTGCTTTTCATCAGCAAGCCAAAACATTTTTATTTAAGCAGGCATTTTATATATAATTGATATCAGGATGGCTTTTATGGAACAGATGGTTTTTAGTTAAACATTTAACTTTTGTATATTTTAATATGATTTCATATTGTTTGTAGATTATTTTAATTGTTTTGAATTTTATTGAAATTTTAAAATGTTTTTTTATTTGTGAGACGCCTTGGGTCCCTCCTGGAAGAAAGGTGGCATACAAATGAGAGAGAGAGAGAGATGATAGATAGAGATAATGGCAGGTGTGGATTGAATATGTTTTTATGTTCACATAAGCCTCTGAAACCAATTAAACAAGCTGTTAGCAATTTAGGAGAAAAACAGTGATGAGCTCAGACTCCCTAGATACACTGAGTTGCCTTTTTTGTATTTAACAGAAATTAGAAACTTTACACAATTAATACTTTGTCTTAGCAAATGTTCTGTGAAATCTTTTCAGCGAGATTGTGATATCTTTATTAGAGTGTGATTACATGTGAGCAATTGATGTCTATTGAGTGTAAGTATTGTCTATGGCAACTATGTAGCTGACACTGAAGTTCATGTTTAGCAAGCTTCTGGTGGCAATTCTTGAGCTGCACTACAAATTGAGTACAACATAACCAAGAAATTCTTCACCATAAATAGTAAAGTAAACCTCTGGATATTTACAGAGAAGCTTTTAGACATGTACTTTCTTGGGCACCTAAGAACTCAGCAAGAATGTCAAGTGCCTTGAGAACTACACGAGTTCAACTTTAACAAAAATACTTCTGCCAAACATTGTTGTGAATGTAATATTGTGTTTCCCAATACTGAACCAACATAGATGCTATTTATGTCTACATACAATTAGAGATATGCGCTGCAAAAATGTGCAGAGAGAAAAGCAGCTTTAAAAAGCTAAATAGCAGACTTTAAAAAGGCATGATTGAAAAAGAGATTTGTCTTACTTGGCATCCTAACACTATGGTCCCTCTTTGGCTGGCTCCAAGGTGGACTGGGTCCGCAGTCAGGGCTATCTGTTTCCCTCTCACATAGGGAAAGAATGTTGTATTTCTCTACTCTCTTAATGACATAGTGTTGGCATCATGCTGAACCTGAGCATACATGAGTGCTGTGTACTCCCACACAACCTCTCTTCTGACACAGAAGCAGTTAGAAGGTATAACTCAATGGGACTTCCTGGCTCACTCATGCTGCATGTAAAGGATTTTATGCAAGTGCATACCACTTCTGCATATCCCTGTTGATTAAACAGGTGTTAGAATGTCCCAAAACAGACAGTGTTACAATGGGGAGACATTATCTGGAGCCTCTATAACAAATTGCCTTGATTCCATACATTCCCCATGCAAATATCACATTGTCTTGAAAGGATGACTATGATTTACACACAGCTGTGAAGTTTAAGTGAAATGTCTTTTTTAAGAATCCTACAAGATAGTAATACAAAGCAGCTGTGCTAGATACCACCTAGAAGTATCAGGTTGTTGTCCAAGTTACCTGTTTTCACTGCTAGCAGACGTTTCTTGTTTTCTTCTCTTTCCAATTTTTCTTTTTCTGCCTTTTCCTTAGCAATTCTAGCACGCTTCTGCTTTTCTTCTGCTTCTTTTCTTCTCATGTTATCCTTTGCTGCTTGCTAAAAAAATTAAACATCAACATACAGTGTTAAAATTTTAAAAAAATACATGACTACAGAGAGGTTGCTGCCCCAAAAGTCACTTGGTCCTCGGTAACAGCAATTCAGTACAAGAGCTGCAAAGACATTTAGAACACTCTCTCTCTCTCTCTCTCTCTCTCTCTCTCTCTCTCTCTCTCTCTCTCTCTCTCTATATATATATATATATATATATATCAATCTGCAGTAAGAAATGACAATCCCTCATGGCTGTCATAAAAAGCTAAACTAGTGAAGAAGATACAGTGTTCAGACTTAAAATAGTACATGGAATCTCAATGTAGCATTTTTAACTAAACCAATTCCTGAAGCTTTGGCCATACTCTTATGAAAGGGACTGTAAAGAATCAGTTAATTAACATCACATCAATTTGCAAGTAAGAACTCAACACATCATTATTTAACCTTTTGTGTGTTGCAGGGGGACTGTGCTTACAGAGGTTGCCTTTATTCCCAAGGTAGCCTCTGTCTCATATTATATGCATACACACACATGTATATATGGACTCTTCAGCCCATAAGCCAAATCTGCAGAAGAAGTTCCACCCCCTGCCATCTGAAAGGAAAAGTGGTACAAAATGGGCTCAGTCTGTTTTACAGATTAATAGCACCATGTGCAGGTATAGCCATTCTTTAGTAGAGCAACACCAACAAGAAATGTTCTTTTGTTTTTTAAAAAATGGTTGTAATACTTCAGAAGTGCTGGCAAAATCTGATTATTTGCTACCCAAATAGGACTAGATTGCATTCACTGAAACATTCCCTTGTCAACCATTACTGAAGGGTACCATACCCTAGAAATACTGGGCCATGAATTTATCTGTTTTTCAGAAAAGACTGTAATCACATTTTGCCCCAAAGTAAATGTAGCATGAAACACATCAAAGTTTTTAATTTTCTATAAATGTGTTTACATTGAGTTACAGCTTGTTGATTTTCTTTTTAGAAAGTGTATTACAAACATATGGATTTTAATATACAATTAAGTTTGACAATTAATTGATGGTGTTAAATATTAACGGACACTCTCCTCTGAAGTTAAACCAAATATGACAAAGCTGTCACTGTTGAACATCAAGTTATCTAGTGCAACGAAAGAGCTATAATATATGGATGGGTTAATAAAAGCAATGCTTCTCTTTTACCATATGTGACAGCAACACAGTTGCAGTAAGCTGTGTTACTGCAACACAGTTGCAATAAAACTGACAGATTGTCTCAACTTAATCAAAATTGATTACAAAACAAAAAAAACTCCCAATAAATTGCAGGGAACCATAGCAACATAACAATTTCTTATTTAAAAGAGAAGAAAATGCAATGCACAAAATGGAATGGGGTCTACAAACAGTGCCTACAACAAAAATGGTTCTGGATTGTCCCTTCTGACTAGAGTACTCCTGTTTCGCCAGCAAGCTCGCTCCTCCTCTAGGATGCTACTACAAGCTGTAAGGAAGAACTCTAAGCAAGAGCTGGGAAAAGCAGATGAAAACAGGAGGAATTGTTTCCCTAGACAGGTAAAATAGTCCAAGATGGTAGTGGTTTTGTATGCTCTAGAAAGAGCAAAGAAAAGGGAGATGCTGGCTCCCTCTAGACTTCAGCAGGTTTTTCTTCACCTCAAAAGTTTGTCAGGGAAGTCTGACAGAGCAGCTCATATCTCCAGCTAAGTGTGGGATTACAGAAAACCCTGTGAGGAGGACTGAATAACTACTCCTATCTGTTTATGCAGTGCATAACTGTTAATCAGGCTAGAAAAAAACAAGTACTCAAGACTATACTATGCCCCAAACCACCACCCATTCTGCTCCTCATTTCTCCTTCTCTGTTTGCATTTGCTGCCTTACTTCACTCCAGGTAAATTCATTTCATTCACCGCGTTTTTCCCGGTAAGTCTACCACATACTTCCACCAGCCCCTCAACTCTCATCTCCTCCATGTTTTTCTCACTCATCTTTCTCCCCATCTCATGCTATGCTTTGTGGCTCAGCTTTCCCTTCTCTGCTTTTTGCATCTCCCTGCACACAAGAAGATAGCAGTTTGTGTCGAGTGTATCAGCATAAGCACGTGCATCTGTACTTTCATTTTTTCCTGGTTGTCAGGGTTTTCTTTTTTAAACAGTTCCCTGCTTTAGGGGTGGGGGGATAAACTTTTTCACATATATGTGTGGAAACTTCCATCCAGGGTGTGATGGTGCTGTTTTGGCTACTTGGTGATACACTCTTGAATGTTAGAAACACAGGGAATGATCTGCAAGATAGTATTCAGACTATGCTATTGATTAAAATACATGATTTTCCCCCCTTTGAGTAAATGGCCCATTTTGCACATGAGCTTGTTTCTACTGTTTAAATACAGTCAAATATTATCTTTCCTTTGAAAATAGTGTAAATAGTAGCTGTTCCAATGAATATAACCATATTTCACTACAACATATTCCTGCTATAACTTACCATGAACATTGTTCTGAAATTGTTCAAGTCCATTAGAAATTCTTCCACTGAAACCTTCTTCAAATCAAGGGCATAATACTTCATTACATTCCGATAGAGCTTTTGCATACTGTCGTGCATTTTAGACAGTTTCTGGAACTGTTGCTTTGCTTGAATTGCAAAAGTGTATTCATCTTGTTAAGGTTACACAATCAAGAAGATGAACATTAATTTTTCTTTAAAAAGTCAAAACAACCACAATATAAGCAGCTTTTCAATGTTCGTTCTTAAATTATCAAAATGAAGCAGAGCAGGATTAGGGGGAAAAAAGACTGCAATCTTGTAACACACATTTAACTCAATGTTACCTGGAGAAGAATGCATGGGAATGTTATTTCCAGAAGTAGCCACACCTCTTCAACAGAATGTGGTTCTGACTACTCTCAACATTTTTCAAGTTCTCCTGACCATTTCTATTAGATTGTTCATGTCTTGAAGATGAACTGTCTTTTTACAGCCTCATTTCATTATCTGAGTTTTATAGATTTTTCCATAAAAGTTGATGTAACTTCTGATTATAAATTCTTCTAAACATTTTGGGGTAAGTTTTTTGAAATGTTACTTCTGCAACACTCAGACAAAACTTTTTCTAGTAAACTTACCTCGTACTAAATTTAAAACGCTATGATTCTATGATTCTACTACCTATTCAAAATCAGGAGACTGTTGAAGATAATTTGTATCCTAAATATTTCTGTCCTAAAGCAAATATTGCTATTCCAATGCGTGTAACACCCAGTACAAAGGTTTTGTTTTGGTACATAAAAATTAGTGTATTCAAGATATGATTTCAATTACCACTTGAAATTAATGCAGGTGTAAGCACACCAAAAATGTATCTGCATATTAATTGCCATAAATGCCAAACCTATTGATATTTTTAATGTTTAAAAATATTTTATCAATGTTCATAAATCAATTGCTAGAAGCAATTTTAAAGACACCAGAGTAGTAATGTGTGTGTATGGGAGGGGGAGTTCAGCTCTTGAAGCTTTTAATGAAATATTCCATTTTATTCACTTACATAATTTCTACTTCTATGCCACTTTAGATAAATACCCCTTTTCTGTTTATTTCATAACACTAGCAAGTTACTATTATTATTTTTCAATCCACAGTTTTCATGACTACTAACTGGTACACATTTTATCATATTTACTACACCACAGCATTCTTGACAACTTTGTAATGCAATAGGTTCTCCCTAGGTAAACAACAAAACCAATCCTAATAATAATAATAATAATAAAGACTCTTTGTCTTAATTTTTGTAATTTTGGTTAAAGTAATTTCTAAGTTTCCTAAAAAATTCTTAATACTTAAATATATCTTGCTGGTAAACAATAACAAACTTGAAAGGTACTAGTTTCTACTGAAGCAATATTTCTGTGTCTCTACACTCCTGTGATTTTAGATTCTCAATTATTTCACTAAACATAATGGGAAGTCATCATTTAGGCTGTGTCTTTATATTAAGTGAATGATTGTAGTTAGTCAATCCCACTAGCAACTTGATTTTTTCATCAATAGATTTTCATTTGGTCAA
The DNA here is from genome assembly GCA_020142125.1 of Phrynosoma platyrhinos. Taxonomy (NCBI): domain Eukaryota; kingdom Metazoa; phylum Chordata; class Lepidosauria; order Squamata; family Phrynosomatidae; genus Phrynosoma; species Phrynosoma platyrhinos. The sequence goes on from JAIPUX010001232.1 coordinate 22,846,207, forward strand.
TGATATCTTAAAGGGAACTATCAATACAAATCTCTTTAAAGCTAAGCACACTATTAACCACACTACTATAATTAATAAACCTAAGTTAGTATCCAACGTAGTAAAATACTTTTTAGATGCTTTACTTCCCATACTGTCAATTTCTTAATAAAATGAGACACTCTCCCCCCCCCCCCGCTACTATTCTGAAAAAGCAATGAAGTGTAACACACAATTTAATAGCCTATTCATTACATTAATATTCAGCATAGGATTTTAAATATGTTTATAAATACATGCCATTTCCTGTCATATAACTTTATCTGGCCTTTGAAATGAGTAAACACACTGAGAAAATAGAAGAATTATCTAATGACTAATCTCCAAGTAATAAGTCCATTTGAATTTTTTGTGGATTAGAACTCCAGCATGTATAATTTATTTGGAAAACAATATATTCAATTATAATCAAAGAAAAACTCCAATGCTGCTGAAGTACGGAATTCAACTTGTTGTTTTCACATCTGTAATACATCTGAAGTAATTCTAATTGTCATTTCATACCGTGTGTGCCTAAATAGATTTAATGCTCTGCTTTCTGTATAATACCTATCTAGAGCAAACAAAACCATGTAATAAAAGAATTTAATGTAATTTAATGTGATGTAATATAATGTAACGTGGATAGTCAGCGAGAAAAAAACAGGTGCAAGTGACCTATATAAGTATAGATTCTATCAAGAATAAAACACATGGACTGTGCATATACCAGACTTCAGAAAGAAATATGAATGCTAATCAAGTCATTAGCAGGCTCCAGGTTGATATTTAATGACAGGACATAGCAGTTTTATTGCCCATGGGGCATAATGAAGAATGAAACATAATGCAATTCTTCCTATCTTAAATTTCCTACTCACTGCTTTTTACAAGACACATGCCTTTCAAGATATTGGCATCATTCAAATTCGCATGTCATAACAATAATAGCTAAGACAGGCCCTGACTTCTTCATGCGGTGCAGGATTACTTAAGCTTTACATCAAGTCTTCTTTGGTTTGTCATTTACTGTAGCTTCATTTTTTCTGGAAGTGAGTTTCTTTAATTAGGAAGCTCACAGCCATTAACAGAAACCACATGTAATGTGCTATTCTTCAATTATCCCCTGTCTATGGGGAGTGTTAAGAGGAGACAGCTAACTATTACATGTTAACAGTATTTAAAGATCAAACCATCTGTTTAAATGTCACATGTGGATTTAGCTAAAAGGGTGACACATTTCTGTGAAGTTCCCCATAATGTACCATCTTATAAACAAGACAGACATGTATGTTATGTGTACATTGTATTATGCAGACATCTTTATATTAAGGACTGCCATGAAAAGCAGTCTGCTAAGCAGTGCACCTTATAGGAAACTGTTCAATATGAAGATTAAACAAGCAAGGAAAGACATTATCAGAATTTATGCACAACCATCTATTCCAGGGGTCGGCAACCTACGGCCCATGGGCTGCACCCGGCCTGCCGACCCCCACCACCGTGCACCACCACCGCGCATGCCACAGCCACTATTTTGTTTGCCAAAATGGCGGCCGCGACTTGTCTGCGCATGTGCGAACTTGTCTGCGCATGTACTCCTGCGCATGTGCGAACGAGCTGCGGCCACCATTTTGGCAAACAAAATAGTGGAGGAGGGGGCCATGCATGTGGGCGTGAGCGCACGCGCCGCCATCCCCTCCCCCAGCCTGGCGGAAGACCTAGGAACCAGCGACCGGCCCAGGTAAAAAAATCCTTGCCGACCCCCGATCTATTCAAATGGAAGCAGAGAAAATACCTACATTCTCATGTCTTTAAATGCTCTTTAGTTCATCAGATCAACTTCTGGTTCTTACTTAAGAATCAGACTCCATGAGGATTGCCCATAACTTCAAATCCAGTAACACACTAAACCTTTATAGAAATTGCTTTTTAACTGTGGCATTAGGGACTTTACGGAAGAACTTTAAATGTGAACTGCTAGCCATATATAGCTGTTCTACAAATTGAAGGAGGATGAACCTAAGGCTATTTCCTGCAAAAGATGTGCTACCCAAAAGCAATAAATGTAAAACCATGTTCTATGGACTCAGACAGCCAACAGCAATCAACGCCTCTTGGAGTTGGTCTCTATCTCCGGTCATCAACAAGAAGGGCAAGCTGAACTGCAATGTGACCATGAATGCCGATTCTTCTTTTAGAATCTGATTAAAATTTCCTATAGGTAAATAAAACACAAAAACGACCTATCTGCTTCAGGTCACACAAGTCTTGTTACTTTTTCCTTCATGTTTATGACATTTACTTCTTGCAAACTACAAAATAGGCACAGAACATATTTGGATGACAAATTCAGGGTGAGAGCCTGAATTTAAGTCAGCAGGGATGTTACGTGAGATTCACTGATGTGAATTATGTTTTCTGTAAATTCAGAGAAATAATTACTGGTTCAAAAGGATAAGTGGGAAAAGAGAAGCTCAAAGAAACTGAAACAAATTTTTATTTGTACTAGAAACTAATCAGCAGTGGCTGAAAAACAATCACAATGGGCAATCTGAATAGTTATCCCTAGTCTTCTCTCATTCATAAACTCAGCTATTTTCTATCCAGATGGAAAATACTGTGCTGCATCAGCCACCTTCTCAAAACAGTGTGGTTGATTCTTGCAATTCTCTCTCATTCAATAAAGTACTTTCAGGGTTGTAGGATGGAAACTCAGACGCTCTGGGGAAGACACTATATCACCTTCAGATTATGAATTATAGGTGAATTTTTATTAAGCCGTTTTGGGTTCTTAGTAATTTAAGGTAGAAATGAGGTTAGGGTTGTCAAAACTGATGGCTTTCAGTTGAATAAAGATTATGCAAATAAATTTAAAATATGTTAAGGAAACTTAGACAAAGCCAGATAAGTTATTTAAGAGAAAAAGGATATGGACATCTTTGTCACAAATTTGTCATGAATATCTTCAGAGAGGGGAAAGGTCTCCAAATCCCTCTCAAGTTGTTTAAGCTGTCCTTCCATCTGCTTTAGGCTCTTCTCCAAGCTTTCTGCTGAAACTGAACATACCTTACTAATTATCAACTTCAGATATGCCAATGAATACTGTTTCAATGAATCTTTGCAAGAACATATCTACAAGGTATCTATAAGATTCACTTTATGGAAATACACTTTTTTTCAATCATAGGGCACATAGCCTACTCCACAAATTATCACTTCAATAACTTACCCATCTAAATATCACGTTACCTAAAGCAAGTTCAAATGGGCTGTGAGTAGACAACACACACTGAACGATTTCACAATAGATACCCTGTTCTCAATTATAGCGTGTATCAAATGAACCAACACCTGCTTCAGCACTGTAACAGAACAGTCATATGGTTCTGTCTATTACATTTTACAAGGTATCTTACAAGAGCCCATGCGGCGTAGTGCTTTAACTGTTGGACTATGACCCCAGAGACCAGGGTCCATCTCCCTCTCAGTCATGGAAATTCCCTGCTCAGTCACACACTCTCAGCCCCAGAAACCCCCAGGATAGGTTCACTTTATAATCACCATAAATTGTAAATTGCAAAAAAGGAAGTAACTACCAGTTTTCTTCCTGATACAAAAAGACTTCTCCATAGCATAACATTTTATTCTGTTAAAATATTCTATTAAAATAAAATACTCTTGCAGTATTTAGTTTAACTTAGGGGTTGTCCACACAGGCCAAATGACCCGGGTTCCCCACCACTACCAGCCATACACCTTCTAGTGCAGATGAGAGAGACCAAACCCCCAGGGCAGAATGAGGCCTGATCCTACCTGTTCATATGCAGATCTGGAGGATCCAGCCTAACCCTGGGTAAAGAGCCTTTTTTATTGTTGTGTGCCTTCCAATCGTTTCTGACTTATGGGGACTCTAAGGTGAACCTATCATTGGGTTTTCTTGACAAGATTTGTTCAGAGGAGGTTTGCCATTGCCTTCCCTTGAGACTGAGAGAGTGTGACTTGCCCAAGATCACACAGTGGGATTACATTGCTGAGCTTTACCCTCAAGTACTTTAGCCCTGGTTTCAGCAGAGTGTCTACGAAATTCCACAGCAAAACTGGGCTGTGCACATGCCCCCCCATTACTTATTTTTCCAGCAGTCGATCCAACTGAGAAGCCCTCCAGTTGCTGTCCTGATGTGGAAATGGGGTACAGCCAGCTGCCCTGTTTTTGTGTCAGCTGGGGCAACTGAGGGCTTCTCAGCTGGACCAACCACCAGAAAGGTAAAGAGCAGCATGCCAGTCCCAGGTCCTGGGTCGTAGAGATGAGTGTGTGAACACCCACCCATCCACACGCCAACACAGGGACTAACTCAGGTGAGCACCGGGACCAGGATAGCACAAATCTGACCTCAAAACGTTTTGCTACCATTTCATTTCGAAGAAATATGTCAAGATCACAGAAAAACATCCACCCCTAATATTGCTACTTTCTTACTATATAATACAACCATGGTCTCAATGTTGTTCTGTGTGATACAAGTTGGTTTCAGTAAGTGTAAAGTGTAGATCCTCCATGTCAGTTTAAGCTAAGTAGCAGTCAAAATGAAAAAGCAAGAATATTCCCAGATACTTTGCAAGCATGGGCTGATGAACGCAACAAAGTTAAAACAACAACTCAAAAATTATTCAGTCTGAATAAAAGTTTAGCAAAACAGAATATAGAAAACTGTTTTTAATACAAACCTCTGCTTGCTTTGTCTAAATCTTGCAAGTCATCTACAAACCTCAGAACGTTAGGATACTTCTCTTCACAAATTTCAACCAGGAAATGAAGCAATGTTATTGTCTGATCAATTGATTTGGTATCCTTTAACTAGTAAGGAGATAAAATAATCAGAAGTGTTAATACATTTCAATCACATCTGGTATGGCTTTTACATTATTAAACAACAACAACAACAACAGCAACAACAACAACAACAATAATAATAATAAAATATTTTTTTTATTTTTACCCCACCTTTAGCCAAGGCTATCAAGGCGACTTACATTAAAATAATAACCCACACATTATAACAGACATATAACCCCCCCTTAAAAATACATTAAATCGGCATCAATTAAAATCTAATTTAAAACACCAATAACAATAAACAAGGAAACAATTTCCAAGTACACCAGAGGCTAGTCAAGCCCTGTGGGCAAGGCCATATTAAGAGAAAGGAAGACAAAGAGAAGCAACTACTGGGGGAGGATTAGATCTCGAGTTAGCTTTATTCTGGATAAGCCTGCTGGAAGAGATCCATCTTGATGGCTTTTTTTAAGCTGGATATCTGACAGATCTCTTTTGGCAAGGCATTCCAGAGTCTAGGAGCAGTGGTGGAGAATGTCCTCTGGGAGGTTGTAGTCAGTCTAGTTCTTGTTGATAGAAGAAGCTTCCTCCCAGAGGATCTGAGGGAACAGGGCGGATTATATGAAAGAAGGCGATCCTTGAAGTAAGCTGGGCCCAAGCCATGTAGGGCTTTAAAGGTCATTACCAACACCTTATACTGTGCTCAGAAACCAATAGGCAGCCAGTGGAGAGATTTTAGAATCGGTGTAATGTGATCACTTCTCGATGTACCAGTGATCAACCTGGCTGCCATGTTTTGTACTAGTTGCAGTTTCCGAGTTAGGTATAAGGGTAGCCCCATGTAGAGTGCATTGCAGAAGTCGAGTCGTGAGGTTACCAGTGCATGTACTACAGTTTCTAGGTCCCTTACTTCCAAGAATGGGTACAGCTGGCATATCAGCTGAAGCTGATACCAGGCACCTTGTTGATTGTTCTTGCACAGCATTTGAAAGCTATGGCATATGAATAGATTGTTCTTGTACAGCATTTGAAAGCTACAGCATATGAATAGAAATTTAAGTTGTAATTTTGATTTTTGAGTCTAAATTTCACGTTCTGCTGCAACATTAGGCTAAACATCTAATAAAGATGTCAAAATATGACATAGACCTAAGCCTAGCGAATCCCTGGATGGGAAATTTATTATGAACCCTATGCACGCTATTTTGATTACTATTGGAAATGAAAGCCAGGATATAGAATATCATAAACAACATTAAAAATTCATTCGTCCGAATTTAATGTTGACATTTTTGAAATTCAACTGTTTGGGATATGTACTTATTCATGGATGCTTCCTGGTTATCTGAATGAAATGGTTTCTGGGGAAAAAGTTAAATGAGACTACAGTTGAACCTCCATACCCACAGATTCTTTATCCATGGATTAAACCATCCACAGTGTGAAAATATTAAAAAGTATAAATTCCAAAAAGTAAACCTTGATTTTGCCATTTTATATGAGGGATAACATTTTATGATGCTATTGTATTTAATGTGACTTGAGCATCCACACATGTTGGTATCCGGGGGGGGGGGGGGGGGGGGGGGGGGGGGGGGGGGGGGGGGGAAGTGTCCTGGAACCAAACCCCAGCAGGTAACAAGGCTCCATTGTATATGTCAGCATTCTTATATTGAGGTGAACTGCAAAAACTGTTTTCAATTTATTTATTTAATTTAGATGCCACCTTTCTCCCCGAAAGGGACTCAACGTGGCTCACAGATAAAATAGTTTTAAAACGTTACAATAAAAAAATTAAAAAATTAAAACAATCATGCTGAAGCCATATAAAACATATAAAAGCTTAAAACATAAATTAAAAGCCTGCTTGAATAAAAAACATCTTTGCCTACCAGAAAAAGGAAAGCAAGGGGGGGGGGCAGGCCAACCTCCTATGGAAGGGAGTTCCAGAAAGTGGGAGGAGGCACTGAGAAGGCTTTTCAAATCATGTTGATTGATATCAAATATGAAAGAAATATGTAATTAAATGACTATGGGAAAATATTAACCTCCAATATCCGAAAACAATGTTGAGAACTATTAGTTTTAGTTCTAGTCAATTGTACTCTACACTGTACATATCTAAAGTACTTTACAGAACTGGGCCTAATCATATGCGACATTGATCCCTTAATGTTACTCATTTGATACAGGCTTTCAGTTTCATATCTAAGGCACTGCTAAAAATATACTCAAAGCTGAGACAATAAGCAGGAACAGTGGTTCACTACATGACATTCAGTCTGTCTTCTTCACTTAGTGCTAAACACAGAAACTTTCAAAATAGAGTGTACAGTGACCTCAGAACAGAATGTACACATTTATTTGATGTGCCAAGTCTACTTTTGTCTGGTTCAAAGGAAATTAAGGACTGTTGTAAGCGAGTGGGTAGAAGTGAATAGCTATTTTAGTTAACATCACTGAAGAGGTTAAGTGTAAAAACGAGGAGGAAAGAGAGAAAGAGAGAGAACAAACAATTTAATAGTGTAGTAAATTAAAAAAAAAAATGACTGCAGCACTGAGCTCAACATTCATATCCTTGAAAACACTCACTTTACATAAGGAGCAGAGGTTAAATCCAAAGGTCTGCGCATTTCGAGATCCTGCATTCATGTAATTTCCCATTAGCAACACTAGTTCCAGAAGCTGACTGAAGCTCTTGCTCTTCTTTATCTCTTCACAGGCAGCACTGACAGCCATGATGTCAGGTTTGATGTTGTTCACCTGTTCCTCAAACTGAAGCTTAAAAAGAATTGCACTCAGCCGTGGCTTCAGCCTCTTCACGTTGCTCATCTGATTGAAAAGAAAGCAGCTCTCTAAAAACCTATGGTATGCTTTAGTGTGGAACAAGGCAGGATAATCTTGCATGATTTACATGTTTGAAGCAATAACTCCACACTTGTGTGTTAACACAAAACAGATGAACGAACAAGGAACAATTGCGCAAGCAAATGAATACAATTTATGAATACAATTCAGAAACTGTTGTCCTCTACAAACTAACCGTGATATATTAATATAGTGAGATAAAAGTACTGCCATATGAGAAGTTTAACTTAACTTAGGGTGCATCTACACCAGGGGTAGGCAACCTTTTTGAGCCAGGGGCCAGGTTGCTCTCCCTCAGACAATTGGGGGGCTGAAGCAAAAAATAAATAAATTAATTTAAAAAATGATTTAAAAAAAAATTAAAAAATATGCATGCACACTCTCTCAGCCCCAGAAAAGTCATGGCAAAACCCCTGTGTAGATTTTTCCCAAGAAAACCCCAAGAACAATAATCATTATCATCATGGAAACTACTGGAAGGCAGGCCCACAAACAAGCAGGGATGCATGAACACTGTCTCAGCCCCAGAAAAGCCATGATGGCAAAACCCCTGTGGAGAATTTGCCAATAAAATCCCAAGAACAAGTAATAACAACTATAATCAATATCATCATGATGGCGTCAGCAGCAAAATTGGCCTGGGAGTGGTCCAAAGGCCTCGAGCAGCCACATCTGGCCCCCGGGCCGCAGGTTGCCCAACCCTGATCTACACTGTAGAAATAATGCAATTTGACACCACTTTAATAATCCTGGGATTTATTGTTGGTGAGCTACCAGCACTTTTAGCAGACAAAACCAAAGACCTTGTAAAACTACGGGGGGGTAGACGACGAAAAATGCCGTCTTCAATCCCAGGAAGGGGAGGGGGCAGCCGGCTGCTGGGCACCCCATCCCCTTCTTGAGGACGTCAACAGAGCGACGGCCCATCCACACGACGGGCGCTCCGATGACGTCCTCCAGACATGCTGAGCCGGAAGAGATGCCAAAGAGGCGCACCATGTGTCTTGCGGTGCCCCTTTCGCGGCTTGCGGAAGGAGCGCTATTTTAGCACTCCTTTCGCAGGCAGCAAAAGGGAGGATCGGGGCCGAGGTGTCCGGCAGCTTTGGCCTTGATCCTCCACTTCCAGAGGCGGCCCAGGTCCGCCCGTCTGCATCCCCCCTACAACTCCAAGGATTCCATAGGATGGAGCTAGGGCACTTAAAGTGATGTCAAAATGAACTATTTCTACGGTGTGGATGCATTCTTAGTAAAACTTAAAATGTGCATTACCCACTAATAGATGGTTCTAACCAACAGCTGAGAGTTTACTAATCATTTATTTGGCAGTTGAACAGGCTTTACTCTCAGACACCATTTGAAACTATGAATAATCTAAGCAGTACAATCTTTAAATAATGACAAATATCTAATAATATCTACTATTAAACCACATTTTAAAGAACTGTAACTTTGGATTTTCCTTGCTTTTCCATACTATCCTATGCACAGAGCTTAAATGAACACAAAACAGCATTTAAGGAAAGTGATACTTCCATATGGAATCTAATGTACTCATCTTATAACAATTTAATCATCCCCAAGGATGATTTGAAACATAAACAACATATTACCATTTCATTCTTCATATATTCTCAGTAAGTATGTTTTGTGCTGATCACACTTTCCTCTATCAGAAATAGAAACTATGGCTGCCACAACTCCCTTGAGCCCCACCTAGAATGACGAAAGGTAAGGAACTGTGGGCATTGTACTCCAAAAAACCTAGTGCAAGGATGGGCAACTTGCCAATTAGGGACCATTTTTCCAATTGGTTAACTGCTCAAGAGGCATGCACCCAAAAGATTTGTGGTCCAAGCAGAAATGGGTAATTCTATTTCAGTTAACTAGATAAACACTTTCAAATGCTTGCATAACCATAGTTTCTTCTTGATGGTTAACAAGTTAATGTCACTGTGTAGCAAACATTCAGGAGATTATCACACTACACTCTTAAAGTGTTGCTATTCCACTTTAACTGCTCTGGCTGCCACCAGGTGGCATTCTGGGATTTGCAGTTTAGGAAGGGACATTTAGAATATTCAGCCAGAGAGGTTTTAGGCCTCACTGAACTACAAACTCCAGAATGCAACAGGAGACAGAGTTAATGTGGAATAGGAACATTTTAAGGGAGTAGTGTGATAATCTCCTTAGACTGGTAACTGACAAGGTATTTGATTAATCAACTGCACCATGTTAGTGCATTTGGCAGTTTATTGCTGAATTTGGATGTGGAGCAGAAACTTTTAAACTTATTTTTTCCTGATATGCTGGGCATGCTGTATAAAAAAACTCAGTTTGGGATGTACACAGCATGGAAGCTATTGCCCACCGATGGGCAGATATGAGACAGACCAAATTTGTCTAATCCTAGTCCTATATACTGAACATTTTCTTCAAGAGCTATTTTTACTAGCTCTCATAAGTACAGTACAGTTAAATCATCAGGATCAAAAATTAAGAACCATTTAAAGCATTTTTTAAAAAAAATCAGTCATAAAATCCTCCTCTCAAAATTTGTTCTAAGTCATGTTTATGCAATGTGTTAATAAAATACTCAAGGTGCTAAACACTAAATAAAGCAATCCAATTCAAAGCAATCAAAATCAGAACCAAGCTAGAAATGATATCAGAGCTAATATATGCAACAAAGATCCATTTCAAAAGGAAGTGCAACTAAAATCTGTATTCAAAATGAACACCAAGCAAGGCTAATATTTTCAGACAGAGCATTCTGCTTTCTTTGGACTATCAAAGAGAATCGGAAAGGACAGGTTGCTTACCTGCAACTGTGGTTCTTTGAGTGGATATCTGCGAATTCACATAAATGGGTTATTCTACGCCTGCACAGAGCCGTTCAGAACCTTCTTAGAGCTATTAGCGCCATCCATTCCCCAGCTGCTTTATTAGCCAGTTTCCTGGCTAAACCCTCAGTTCCATGGGTGCCAAAGCAGCAGCCCAGGATCGAAGGAGAGGCAGGGCACAATTCTGAGAGGAGGATGAAAAGGATTTGTGTGAATTCGCAGATGACTCAAAGAACTACAGTTACAGGTAAGCAACCTGTCCTTCTTCTTCGTGGTCTCTGCAAATCACACAAATGGGTTAGACTGACAAGCTTTGGTCAGTGGAGGACAGAGCGCCATGCTACATAAGATAGGCACATGTTCTCAAACAGAATCACCATTTGTGAAACCAATCCCGAGGGCATGTAAACATGGGAATGAACAGTGACTCTATTTGAGTCGAGCTGAAATCCAATATTGAGACGTAGTGGAAATAGTCACAGATGCAGGTGAAACATGGACAGTGACAGGAAAAACCGACTTGCCAGCTTACCTGTATGATGCACAAACTTGATGGTCCATAATAAATGGCAGGTGTAAAATTAAGGTCAAGGGGAAAAAACCCTGACTTAGACATCACAATGGCAATGGAAATTATGCCAAAGCTACCTAGTAGGTAGGTGGCATTAAAGCAAAAGAAGCTCACTACTATAAGCGGTTATAGGAATAGTAGACACATACTGAACAAGAAGGTATGGTATACAGACACTGTCTGGCCTAAAGAGATCAATGGAAGCCAACGGGAAAGGCAACAATGTGAGGTTGTGAGGTTGCGACATTGGTAGTCAGGAAAGGGGGGGGGGCTTACAAAGTCCTCAAAATTTGAAGACATGTCATTCAAGGAATCTTGAAAGTGAGAAAAAGGGCAGTGACCTGATAAAGCCTCTTGAAGCCATTATTTGAATATTATGGCATTGGCAGACAGGGCATAGAATGCTAAGTAGTCTAGGGCTAAGTGTCCTCTTTAACATAGAGTGTAAAATAGACAATCTGTGCTCTGCAATGATATAGCTGGACATCACCAGCAAAGGTGGCAGAAAGCAAGTGTCTGCATTACAAAGTGGGCAGTAGGACATCTGGGAAGTCCATATATACAGAGTGTGCCTAATGGCATCAAACTGGAGAAGAGCTCTAGTAACAATTTCTGGAATAGAAATGGACATCAGAGAGGAGGAATATTACCTCATCTAGTCACAACAAAATACTAACAATACGGAGCAGTGAGAAAATCACAAGATTCAATTGTTATGACACACAAGTCACGCTGTATCTGAGCATAATGTTTCAGGCTGTCAGTATGAAACATGTAGTTCTTGGTGAAAATGTCAGAGAAAAAATAACAGTGGCTGGTGTGATGTCTATAAGACTAGTCATAGCATTATAAAAGTGAAGGGATACGACATTGTCAGGTTGAAAGAAATCCCTGTGGGAACATTATCCCATGACATGATGCCCTGCAGAAGTTGCATCAAGGATATCATGGTATGGCAGGAATGGCCAGAACTGACAGACAAACAGTAGACCAGGAGTGATATGGTGTCATTCCATCATGAATGGGCCATGGGGAGAAGAATTTTAGAGCAGGGAAGCTGGAATAGACTTTAAGAGCCACGAAGTCCATAGCCAAGTGGTAGGATACACCAGGCAATACAATAGAGAACTGTCAGAGTATTACCCCTAATGTTTAGGGGAAAACGACTCTAATTGCAGCATTAATCCAATGCAACTTGCCATCATAAGCAAAAGGGCTTTGGAGACCATATAACAGGGGCACAAAGCCCCTTATCGTAAAGGTCCAGGGTGGATGATGAAGCATGGAGTATGCTGTGATAGGGCATAGCAACTGGGTGGAGCACAGGCTTCCCTTCACAGGAGAGAATCCCCAGGAATATGCAGAATGCAAAGCCAGCCTTGTCAGGATTGGAGATGGAGACCTGAAATATTGTCACTCAACAAATTGATGCCTTGGGGCCAGAGGTTCAGAACCAGGATGTTATGACATACACACCTGGGGAGATGGGACAGGTGTGTATGTCCCGAGATCTCAAAGTGTCCATGGGTGGACAGATCTTTAAAACGGAGGCTCAAAATGGAGGGATGACTCCAGAGGGGGTTCCTGCCTAGAAGAGAAAGAATTGAAGCAGTCTCTGTCTGCAATGAGGTCCAAGACCAGTAGGGGTCCTCCTTATGAAATTTAAGATTGCATTGAAATTGGGATTGGTATATGACAGGGGTAGGCAACCTTTCCCCTTTAAGGGCCGAGGGACTTCAGCTCCCAGGAGCCTCAACCATGTTGGCCAATAGTCTCATGTTGGCCAATAGCTCTTGGGATTCTGGGAGCCGAAGTCCCTCAGCCCTTAAAGGTGAAAGGTTGCCTACCCCTGGTATATGAGATGGGCTCATCCCAATGAGACAGTTGTTTGCCACCTGGTTCTGGAAAGAGAGTGGTACCAACAAGAACCCTTTGGAAGGGTGTGCACATGGGAAGTAGACGTGTATTACCCATTATATATAGTGGTCCTTGGTAAAGAGGCACCAACCATCTTCACTGATGCTCGTAACAGGAAAGTGACAAGACCTTTCTCCAGTGAATGATGGCATTGGTCCCTGAGCGATGGTATCAAAGCACCATATGGGGGGAGGGGAACAAGACGATCACAACTGTGCTGGTATCAAGTGCATAATGGTAGTTTCCCTAGGTATAACTTTTAACTTTAAGTTAAAATCACATTTGATTACGTGATTCTCTCAGAACATCGCAGTGCTCTGCTTAAAACATGAATAATGATGTTAAAAGATCCACCAAAATGCAGATTGATCCTGTCAAATGGAAATTTTAAAGTGTGACAGAAAAGGAATCTCTGAAGAGTTCCTCAAGATGCTGATGTTGCAGCAGATAAAAGGAACTGAGGGTTTAGGTGGGAAATAAGACAGTCGAGGAGTGGGGCGGGGGCTACTGCCAAAATGCTTCTAATAGCTTGAAGAAGATTCTGAATGGGTCTGTGCAGGCACAGAATAACCCATTTGTGTGATTCGCAGAGACCTTGAAGAAGAACTGGATATTTACAATAAGGGTAACCATCTGGTGCGGTGTGATGAAGGAGGCATCTAAGAGAGGGTTCCTATGTGGATGATACCCAGTTCTGTTACTGCTTTTCACCTAAGTATAAAGAGGCTGTCTTAGTTCTAAACCAGTGCCTAATATTAGTAATGGACTGGATGAGGGCAAACAAATTGAAACTTAATCCAGACAAGGCAGTGGTGCTCCTGATCAGTTGAAAGGCAGATCAGGGAATAGAGATTCAGCCTGTACTGGATGGATTTATGATCCCTCTGAAGACTCAGGTTTACAGCTTAGTTGTACTCCTGGATTCAGGCCTAAGCCTAAAGGGTCTCAGTGGTAGACAAGGGTGCCTTGAACAGTTAAGGCTTGTGCACCAACTATTCCAATTCCTTGCAACATCAAATCAAATCAAATTTATTATTATGGCAGACAGACAGCCCACACACACACAATGAAACAACAACACAGTAATCAAGCATTCAACAGTATATGCATCAATACAAAATTACAACATTAACCTTGAAATTATCCAAGAGATAAATTGTGTATATTTTCAGTAGGGGAAGCAGACACCTATCTCTTAAAACATTCCAAAAACATACAGATTCCTGTATGACCTTGCAACATCAGTTCTGGCCACCATGATACATACTTCAATTACATCCCATTTGGATTTCCACTCTGAAAGTGAAGGTTCTTTGGCAAAGATTGGGACTTGTATATCTTGATGATGCACCATCACCATCTCCTATTGTAGAGCATAAGGCCTTGCTCTCAGAGTAAGATTAGAAAGAAGATAGGTATCACTCATTACATAGAATGGATATATGCCCTAAGTTCTCTGCATCTCTTGTGGCAGGCTGTCATGGAAAAATAAGATTTAAAGCAAAACATAAAAATTAAAAAAAAATTAAAATGGTAAAAAGTTCTTGAGACTCATGAAAGAGAATTTTTACTGCTGGAATAAAGGATGACTCCATCTGAATGATAATTCTGTCTTTAGTGAAAGACACACAGATGATTCTCAATGAAGAGCTTACTCAGTTCTGAAACTGTGGCTGATGTCAAATGATTCAAATGGAGGCTTTGACAGCTATGTATGAATTCAATGAAAAGAACAAGGTGCTACTGAATGATTCCCCTTTGAGGAAATACTTCTGATTGAATGCCATAAAGGGGGGAATCATGGCTTGGCATTTTAAAAAAATGAAAAAAAAAACCCTCAAAGGCCTCTCTTTATTAAGTCTTAGCTTAAGATTGTCCAAAGCACCTTGACCATTAGGGGTGGATGCTTAATTCAGGAAGAACTGAGGGTGTATTAGTCTTCTGTCCTGCTTGTCAAGTATTTGGTAAAGTAGCAGGGAGATTCTTCTGGTTTAGTGGCAATTCATAGCTCTAAAACTAGTATGTCTATTGTTAGAACTTGAAAGATCTGCAGTGCCATTTGTACAAGTCCAGCTTCTAACACATGACAAAATAAGCATTTGCACTAAGTGTCTCCCTCATGTGTTGTGCTTATGCAGAAATGAGAAGTATGGAGTTTCCCCACCAGCAGTAGTTTCCACATTCTGATAGTGAAAGGGATACAGTCTCAATCTACCTCTTAACACAGGCCTCTCTAGAGGTGTTGTTTAAGGTATGGATTTGCCAAAGTGAAAAAGCATGAATGCCTGCAAATCTAGACTAGAGTAGAAGGGAAAGAACAAGAAAGCAGGCATGCCCATTAGAGAATTGCTAAGCAAAAATGTTACAATGTGTAGTATGTATGGCAAGGATATCTGCCAATCTTGAATAACTGTAGGTATCACAGTGTGATTTAGGAGTGGAGTGATTTTTGCTGTTGACTCTCTTTTAGCACCTGGGGGGAAAGAGAGTGTACTCCAGAAGGAATGAACTTTATTTCTGTCAGTCAGCTTGTGATGACATGATAAACTCTTCAGCTCTAGGTTTGCTGTGGGCATTGATAAAGACTTTTCGAACACATCATCTAGGTAGAGATAAATGTGATTTCATTGAAGGCAGAGCTGAGCCACTTTAAAATAATTAATTTTGAAGTGTGTGGGGCAGGGTGAAGCTAGGCCAAAAGACAAGGCTTTGTACTGAAAATGTTATTTTCTGAACTTTAAATACTGCTTGTGTTGATGGGCCATGAGTTTATGGGGATATGTAAACAAGATTCCATTAGATCTATAGAGGAGAACTATTCTGTTGGATGCTGTGCCTCTTTAATTGCGTTCAGATTCTCTACAGAGAACTTGTGATACATCACAAACATGTTGGTAAGCTTCAGATCAATGATGACCATATAATTTTCCCTTTTCTTTGAAAAAAAATTGAGTATGCTCCCTGGAAATATTCAATGGTATGAAATGTATTTCTATGAAGTGTTTGAGGTGATGGTTCATTTGGTCTATAACTTCTGAAAATAAAATGGCTGAAACATTCAGTTTGGCTTTGTTGGGGGGAGGGAGAGAGATGCAGCAGCTAAAAAGTGGGTTTGTCGTGAGGGAGATGTCACGTAGGGCTATTTGCTATAATTTTACACTGTCTTCCTGCTCCTGAATATGTTAACTATGAAAAATATGTATTCACCCTGTCAGGCTTATTCACTAAGCCTGTTTTATTATGCTATTGTTGTTTGGTATGGGGTTGTTTATATATGCAATTGTTGTGAGCCGCCTTGATTGCCCAGGCAAAAGGCAGGGTAAAAGAATAAAGTTTACTTACTTACTTACTTACTTATTAAGGAAAAATTAATAATAAAGGAGGCTGCATTTACATTTCAATGTCTCTACCACAAGGGTAGGCAACCTTTTTGAGCCGGGGGCCGGGTTGCTGTCCCTCAGACAATTGGGGGGCCGAAGCACCAAAAATAAATAAATAAATAAATAAATAAATAAATAATTTTTAAAAAATTAAAAAATATGCATGCATACTCTCTCAGCCCCAGAAAAGCCATGGCAAACCCCCTGTGGACATTTTGCCAAGAAACCCCCAAGAACAAGTAATAACAACAATAATCAATATTATCATGGCGGGGGGCAGTGGCGGCGGTAGGACCGGCTTGGGGCCAGTCCAAAGGCCTCGGGGAGCCGCATCCATATGGAGCATCTGATATGATTATACCCTCTGATTGAAAACTGGGCTGATCATGGTTTGAATGGTTAATAAATAGATGCCAAACACTGAGAATTCATCACATTTTTGTTATTGCACACTGCCTTAATTAGAGGTTCCTACCCAAATAGAACAGTGTCTCAAGATAAGCAAACGAGTTTGATACAAATCCATGATCTTTTCAGAATATTTCTAACTATCAAAAATATGGACAATTGTGACATTTCTAATCCTGGATTAAGGTAAAACTCCTTGCGGATAATCTAGATGTACTAATGTTTGAGAAGCAACTACATTTGATAAAATGCATGCTCTTTTCATCATATTTTTAGCAATTAATCAAATGGTATCTACTACAACAGTCAATGGCTTGACCTGTTTACATGACATTTCAACTTAATTGACTGATTTGCTCTTACTCCTGGACAGGGGTTTCTATTCGTAGAAGAAAAGTTCTTAAATCAAATAGATGACATGGAGGAGACCTTCAAGGTTAAATATTCCATCTTGTGGGGCTAATGACTCAATGTGAACAATTGCTGCCACATTTTTGAAATAAGTGTCATCATCTTTTACATTCAGCTCCTGATACTGAATTTGAAAAATAGAATGTCTGCAAGGATACTTTTAGATAGTTCATGACTTGATATGGGAAGGATTTTACTTTGGAGATGGATAGCTCACTCTGTTTCTACTGTCCAGCAATTACATTAATTGATATTAATGACCTTCATTTTTTTAAAAAAAAAATAGGAATTAGGTTACAAAATGTGCTCCCATTCTCTTCAGACACTGACACTAAAAGATTCATCTAACAGCTACAGTTTTGTTTTTTGGGTTTTTTTTTTTTTGTCTGTGAATGCACTCATACTGCACTTCCTTTTTGTTTGCAGTTTTTAAAAAGTCGCACATTGGCACTGGATCCATGACCCAGAAAAGAACATGAAAAGCAACAAGAGTGAGGAATAAAATTGCATTAATGTATTTTCTGAAAAGGAGCTGGCAGAGGGGACTACAATCAAGACAAATTTGGGTGGAAACGACAGTGCTTTACAGGAAAAGGGGCTTTAAGAAGATCTGAACTTGTGAAGCTCCTCAGTGGTCATTATTTTTGTTTTCTTTATGTTCAACAGTAAGCCTGCCTTTGCACTTTCTTCTTTGATCTTCCTTAGTAGCTGTTCCTGTGAGGTTTTCTGTTAGTATTATGGTGTGATCTGCATATCTCAAATTGTTAATATTGCCTCCTCCTGTTTTCACTCTTCTATGTCCAAGCCTGCCTTCCTTACAATATGTTCTGCATATAGGTTGAATAATTAGGGTGACAGGATGCAGCCTTCTCTGACTCCATTGCCATTTGGGAACCATTCCGTTTCTCCATGTTCTGTTCTGACAGTAGCCTCTT
>JAIPUX010001232.1:22864491-22875532 GCA_020142125.1 Phrynosoma platyrhinos
CATCTCTTTTGTATAGTTCTTCTGTATATTGCATCCAACGTCTTTTTAATCCTTCCTTGTCTTGAATTATGTTCTTTTTATTGCCATGGAGCGTCCCAGTCCTTGGTATGAACTTTCCCTTAATTTCTCGAATCTTGTGGAATAGGCCTCTCATTCTTCCCTTTTTGTTGTTGTCTTCTATTTTTCTACATTTGTCCTTGTAATAATTCTCCTTATATTTGCGCATTAGCCGTTGTACTGTTGTGTTCATGTTTCTTAGTTTATTCCTATCTATTTTTTGTTTTGTTTCTCTTTTTTCATTTACTACTTGTAGTGTTTTATCTGTCATCTATGGTTTCTTCACCTTCCTTTTGTCTGTTGGAAGTGTCTTTATGCATTGGAAGTGTCTTAATGCAAATTTTCTACAAGTGTTCAAAAATGCAATCATTAAGGACATGAGATTATCAAATGGAATTAAAAGGAAAGCTGCTACTTACCACAATAGCAAACTGCTCTGGTTCAGACAAACTATTATATTCACTCTTCAATTTGGACAATTCATCAAGTTGTTTTTGTTCAGGAAGATGCTTTATTAAATTCTACATACCAAAGGAAGACAGAGAATTGGACATTTTATTTCATTTCACTAACATTTTTTTCTGAAAGGTGTTATTTTGTACAATCAACAGAAGCAGAAGAGGGATAAAGTTCAATTCAGTCTCAGAGTATCCAAGAAAGAATGCCAAATTAAAAGATAGTAAAGAGAATGTTTTAATCATTGGTCTGAAACACACTGCAAAAGTAATCCAGTTTGAGAAGGTTTTAACTGCCCTAGCTCAGAGCTAGGGAATCCTCAGAATTCTAGTTTATTATGGTGCCAGAATTTTCTGAAAGAGAAGGCTAAATGTCTCACAAAACTACAATTCTCAGAATTCCTTAGCATTGAGCCAGGCCAGCTAAAGCGGTCTCAAACTGGATTATTTCTGCAGTGTGTTTTGGACGTTAAATATCTGATACCCGATCTCTACTGTAGTAAGAGGCAATTGCCATTTAATTAATTCAGGAGTCAAATACTTCATTCTTTCTGAATTGTAGAAAATTGTAGGGTGAGGAGATCAATGGGCTGGAAAGCTGTTTAAAACCTGGATGGCTCTTTGGGAAGGACAGGAGATTGAGAGAAGGAACAACAGTGAGACGAGGGGATCGATGGGATGGAAAGCAGTTTTAAATTTGGCTGAGACTCTTTGGAAAGGATAGGAGGTTGAAAGGAGGAGGAGGAGGAGGCTGAGCTATAATTTGCAGCACAGCTACAAACCTGCAAATAGTCAGAACTGTGAATGTCAAACCCACAAATGCAGACCAACTCCCTGTCAACACTTTCCTGTCGATCCTTTCACTTAAAAATTACCTCAATTTAATTGTCTATTTTCATTAATATTATTCGTATCTTCCATAAGTCTTTTATCCAGAATCTCACTTGATCCAAAGGTGGTTTGAATTGTTTCTATATGGCCCTGAATTACTGTATTTTCCAGCATATAAGACGACTTTTTAACCTGCAAAATTTGTGGCTAAAGGGGGGGGGGTCGTCTTATACGCCGGGTATAAGGATAATGAAGACAGAGGTGCTAAAACTCTATAGTTTGACTGGAAAATGGGGTGTCGTCTTATACGCGGGTCGTCTTATATGCCGGAAAATACAGTAATTCTCTTTTGTTTCTCCTCTCCCTAACCTTACTTTACATGCTATTTTTTCAGATAAAGTTATGGCCCATATTCTATTTAACTAATTCTGTATTTATTGAAAGGTCCTCCAGGTTTTTCCATACTTTGGCTATTTCCATCCTGGTAACAAAGACCAAAAATAACATAAGATCCTTATTTGGTAAATTTTCATTTTCATTTCTGAATTAATGAAGTAATGCCATCCTGAAGTTGACCTTTTCACAGTTTACCCATATTAAGACCTCTTCTCAATTTTTTTGTATCTTTGGACATTAGCCACATATGATTCCAAACTCCTAACTCTCTACATCCTCTCCAGCATAATTTTGCTACTCCATTATTAATCCTATGCAATATAAGTAGGTAATACAGCACGCCCGCACCATATGCAGGCTTGCCATATGCGGCTTTGCACTTACACATATAGCAAGCTCAAGAAGACAAAATGGCATGTGCACCTGCAGCACCCACACCAATTTGTTTCAATGGGGCCTAAGTATACACGTTTTTCCCCTTATGTGGGGGGGGGGGGGTTTCCTGGAACAGATCTCCCATGTATAGGAAGGGCCCATTGTAGTATCATTACAGCCAATTTTCAGCACATTCTCTCTAATTTGACCAGATATGTCAGAAACTGTTTGGATTCTATACCATTTAAACTTACTATTGCTTTTGCAATAGCAAAAGTAAAAGTTTACTTCTAAAACAGAAAACAATTTCCTAGGCCCAGAGATAGCCTACTCTTTAATCCCAAATCTGCATATTTTGCATCTAGCTCTGATCAATGGATCTTATTCATTTGACAAGTCTACCTATCACATCAAGGGGTTTCAGTTTTCTTTAAGCCTTAAGCAGATTCCTGTAGGATATTGTTTCAAAATGCAACAAACAAAACTCATGCATATGAAAGAAGAATGTAGAAATTGGCTGTTATAGGAACAAGTCATTCCAAGCAGCATATAGGTTCATCAATCTGCTAATTACATATTCTTTCAATAAATTATAAACTATTTTGTAAATGAATGTTATATTTTCTTCAATTTTAATTAATATTCATTATAAATTAACTGTATAGTCTAGGAAAGATGAAACTGCTGTGGATGAGGTCATCTGGAGTTTTGGAATTCAGTGTTACCTGTATGCTGATGACACTCAACTCTCCTTTCCATCTGACTCCAAAGACATTGTTGCTAGTATTAAACCAATGCCTGATGTCTGTAATGGACTGGATGGGGGTGAACAAACTGAAACTTAATCCAGTCAGCCAGTCGAAAGGCAGATCAAGGAATAGGGATTCAGACTGTGTTGGATGGGGTTACACTCACTGTGAAATCTTGGGTGTGCTCCTGGATTCAGATCAGAGCCTAGATTTCAGCTGTGGCCAGGAGTATATCTCCAGTTAAAACTAGTGCACCAGCTGAGTTCATTCTGTGAGAAGTTGGCTCTGGCTACAGTGACACATGCCTTGATTATGTCCTGGTTGTACTACTGTAATGCACTCTATGTAGGGCTGCTTTTGGAAACTGCTCAGAAACTTCGGCAGGTCGAAAATGCTGTGGCCAGGCTGTTGGCTGGGGCTGGCTACAGGGATCATGTGACTCCCCTGCTGAAACAGCTACATTTGCTACCAGTCTGTTTCTGGGCAGAATTCAAGGTGCCAGTTTTGACCTTTAAAGACCTAAACAGTATGGATGCAGACTATCTGAAGGACGGTATCTCCTTACACAAACCAGCCCAAGTGCTAGGATAGGCAGGGGAGGGCTTTGTCTCAGTTCCACCACCTGCACAGGCGCATATGTATGTGAAGACATGGGATATATGAGGACTCGGGAGAGAACCTTCTCCATGGCTGATCCCAGACTGCAGAACTTGCTTCCAGGGGAGGTCAGGTCAACTCCCTCCATGCTCTCTTTTTGCTGGCAGCTGAAGATATTTTTATTTAGGCAGGCATTTGATGGAAGAATTGTATTTATTTAGTGTGGTGTGCTGTTTTAATTATTTTTACTTTTTAAATGTTTGAATTATGCTATTTTTAACATATGTTTTAATATTAGTGTTGTTTAATTATTTTTAACTTTTGTAATTACATTTTAGTTTTATCCTTTTAAATTATTGTAAGTCACACTGAATCACATTTTGCAAGAAAGGTGGACTATCAAACAAATAGTCCAAACAAAGATGAATAATTTATGGTACCTGAACCATGGATTCTGATAGCTGAGCTTCATCTATTTCCAGAATCATTGTTTTTATTTCTTCATAAGGCACCCGAAAAGAACCTAGGAAGATAGCTAAAGGGAAAAAAGCAGACATCCAACCTATCAATCATACCAGTTTAAAGAAAATATATTCAGGTGTAGCTATGCTGACCATGCAGCAAAATACAACAAAATCCAAATCCAGAAGCATCAATGCCTTTATTGGGCCAACTCCAAAGCAAAGGAAACCTCAAAGAGATTTTTTCCTGGATTTCAAGGTACCAGATTTAGCAGCAATAGGGGCATCCTAAACAAGAGGGAAACATAGGACTGGGACTTATTTCTTTGTGGTTTTCATAACAAAGGTAACTCTTTCATTGGACTACAATTTGGCACGTTTTACCTAAACATCTTTCCAGATGCAGCAGTTCAGAGACTATTTGAGAAATTTAGTGTTCTCTACCTAAGAAGGGAGCAGTTAACTTTGCACAGGACAAGAACAAATGGATCTCAAGAGAAGTTACTTTTCTGTGCTAATAGAGTTTAAATTTCATTATCTCTCTTCTATTGCTCTTTGTCCCTGGTCCCTACATGGCTAATAAGGAGAGTGGTCTCTGTCTGCATTAAAATCCTTCAATACCATCTTAATTGACATTTCAGACAGAATGTAAGCCTGTGAATCTAACACCATCGTCATTTTTAACATCTTTGCCTGATGAAGAAGCCAGTGAACTTTCAAAAGCTTGCAAAATTTATTTTATGCTTTGCAGTTGGCACAATGCAGTTGACACTAGGCCGAGCACCATCGGGCCTAAAATAAGAAGAAGAGCCCTCCCTCCATTACCATCCGATGTCATCTGGGGGAGAGACACTAAGCCCTGCACCACCCAGCCTAGAATAAGAAGACCCCTTACTTCTTAAAGGATGGATGGGATTTGGGATTTTATGTTTTGTTTAATGGAAATTGTAATATTGTAAGCCGCCCCGATTGCTCTGCAGAGGGGCGGGATATAAATAAAAATTATTATTATTATTATTATTATTATTATTATTATTATTATTATTATTATTATTATTATTATTAAGGTATTACTGCTTATGGATTTTAAAGCAATATACTATTGTTTTTCTTAGCACCCTTTTCAGCTTAACTATCCCCACTATAGTGCTTCTTGAGTGTAGTTATAGCAAGAAAAAGTTGCCAGACCACTTGAAATGTATGGCACATCAGCAACCAAAACAACGTTCAAAACCTTTGAAAAATAAAAAAATGAAGTGGGGGAATAAAGAACTGGGCAGGATGGGAAAGGCAAGAATATTAATACTAGATCTTGCCTGTATGGTGTTCAGAGGAGAGTGTAAACTTCTAATGTACCCCACAGATTCACATCAACTCCTCCATTCTATATCCTCTCTTCTGAAGAGGTGTTTATCTCTCAGACAGGCAGAAGAAGCCTATTGTGGGAGTCAGTTAAAGATGCTGTGTAAAGGAGGAAAGTGACCGAAGTCATCTACTGAAGAAGTAAAGAGGTATATCAAAACACCAATATGTCTAGTTCAGGAGGTCCAGTAGAAAGATCAAGGTGTGAGAAGAAGAATCCAAATATCAGATGAAGATAATTATTACAGAATGGCATGATTAAAAAATGTAAATTGTAATTATAGAAAATAACTCTCAAAGAATAATCATCCATGTATGGAAGACTTACTAACACAATTCATAACAATAAAACTGGCTTTATATCAAGGATGTTTTGGTACTTTTTTCACTTTGGTTTCATAGATCTGAATGCCTTTGTACCTACAATAATGAACTTTCTCACTACAACATAATGTCAATCTATTGTGATAATTTGATGCTGTGTTATAAAATACATTTAATACTACTGTTCCAAAAGTAATACTGACACCTAAAACAAATGATTAAGATTAATAAGTAAACATTTATCAAATGTCCTCAGATAATTTAAATAATATAAAGCATTTACTTACAAAGATTTTGAGCAGTCTTCGGATCCAGAATTTTGAGTTCTTTGATACGCTTTTTAACAGATTTTTTCTCTTCAAAAGCTTCATCTTTTTTTACTGTCAGGAGGTAAAAACAATACTGTGTGAGAATGCAACAATATTAATAGTCTTATGCATTTCCTATTTGTATTGTAATTAAGTATATACAAAAATAAACTTGTATAACTTTCTTCAACATAAAAAAAAGCATTTAGTAATCTTCTTGCTATTATTATTTTAGAAATAAATTAAAATGACCTCAACGCTGCTTTGTCAACATATTCATGAGTCCTAATGCATGAAAATGTATCACAGACACACCACTATAACCCACAGGGAATGGGAGGTGGGCAGAGAAACTATTCCTCTACATAGCAAAAAAGAGAGATGGAGTTATCGGGTTTGACAGTGTCCTTCTCTTTCAAAATATAATGTGCCGTACCAACCCCTAAAAGAAATAATACAAAGTATGAGGAAATCTATACAAAGACCCTATGGAATCAAACCATTTGCATAATAGACTGTATCATAAGTCGTCTATGCACTAATACACAAAAGGTATCTAACATCTTCATGCAAAACAAGCAGCAGCAATAAGTACTGCTGGGTGATTCTACTACTGGAAAAGCACTTTTTCCCTATGTTGTGTCACTAACATTTGGAGCTAGATGAGCAGCCTCCTCACTCATTTATCTACAAATCATAGCAGCCAGCACACTACAGACTGGGGTGAGCAACTGTGGAAGGGTAGGGGGCCTCATTAGACTTTCAGAAGACCCTGGAAGGTTGCAGTCCACTCCACTGCACACACTCCAGGGAGAAAAAGCAGTTTTTTGTTGCCAAGCACCTTCTGTGGATATGGGCACATTATCACCATGTTTGGGGGGCTTTCTGGGACATTTTGGGCCCAAGGGACACCTTTTCTAATAGCAGAAAGTGATGTCATTTTGATTGATTTATTTATTTTTTCAAAAGAGGCTTCTACTGGACCTAACTGGACCCAGAGCGTGGTGGAAATGTCTCTCACACTCCTCTAGAGGGTATTTTAGAACAAAACATGTTTTAAAACATTGACTTCCTGAAGCCTCCACAAAAGGCCCTTGAAGCTATGGGTCACACTTTGCCCAGCCCTGCACTACAGCACTTAGACCAAAGAAATTTCAGAATTTGATGAGCAAGCAGCTACTCATGGTGGCCCTGAGAGGGAAGTAGCATTAGACCCCCTTGGAAATAGTTTTGGGGCCTGGATAGATTCACATAAGGCTCCCTTTGTGTTGCTGAAGGAAGGGTTACTAGAAAGCTCCTAGCTGGAGCAATGTATAGCAACCAGCGGGTGGGGCTAAGTAACCTGATGTAAGTTATAGAACTAAATGAAAATTATACATTAATTATATGTTGAGAAAATTCACTTAGCTTATAAGCCTTTAAAATTTGTATATTCTAACTGACACCAGCTAAACTGCAAGATTGCAAAACAGCTTAAAGAGGTTAAAGATTTTTTCCTAACTGTAGAGTTTTGCTAAATGCGTAGTTTGCACAGTATATAACTAACAAAGCTACAAAAAGCTAAGATAAGATACAGAAGAGAAAAGCTGTTTTCCTGTGTTCCTGTCCTTGTAACTTGAATGTTTCTATTCTCTATAGTCAGGGAAAGTTCCTGAAAGTTTCCATTCTCAGAGAAAAGACATCTGCGCATGTCTACTGAATGTTTTATGCACTTGTATAAAGAGTTTGAAGAACAATAAGCTGAACGACAGTTTTTTCTCCACCTGCAAGGTGGGCTGTCGTCTCGGCCGATTAAAAGCTGAGTTTTGTTTGGAACCAAAGTCTGGGCTCCTTGTCGTCTCTGGCTCTCACTCTAAGCCCATATGTGGGAAGCTATCATATAGTTCCCTAACAGCCCTAGAGCTCAGTTTTCACAGTACTGAGGTATTGGAAGAGGTAGAAATTAACCAATTATTTCTCCAGTCCTCTTTTACATGACTTCTTTCCAAATCTCAAACCTGTGCCACCCTATTTATAGCATTTATTACACATTCAAAATAATGCCGACATATTCTCAATATGAAATGATTAATCAAGATGCATCTACATGCTATTCTAATTGTTGTTTATCTGGTGCTACTCCATTCTGTTTGTCTGGCATCCTAGCAACTGCTTGGTAACTACTAATTAGTGCATAATGACAATATATACTCTTTCAAAGAACACAAATGGAAAGATATTTTCTCATCAGTCTTAGACAAACCTTGAATAAAGTCCTTTGGTTTTTATTAGTCCCTTACTGATGATCCTGAACAACAGACAATAGCTCATATGTGTACTACTGTGTACCTATGATAAATACTCTTACAAGTATACAAGGATCTCTCTCTCTCTCTAGTCACCAAAGTAAATCCCTAATCATGTCCAAGTGTCAGCAGTACAGCTTAAAACAACTACCATCACAGTCCAGAAGCCATTTCCTAATCAATTCTCAGAATCTTTCAGAATCTACTGCATTGGTGGAGCTAAGGAACAATGAATATCATAGAATCATAGAGTTGGAAGAGACCACAAGGGCCATCCAGTCCAACAATATATTGTTAAGCATATCTGATTTCTTCCTTTGACATCCTTTGAACATCCTTTATATGGTACAGTGGGCCCGTGGCATCCCCTGGGGTTTGGTTCCAGCACCTCCACCACCCTGTGGATACCAAATTCCATGGATGCTGAAATCCCATTAAATGTGAAGGCACAGTAAAACGATATCCTTTATATAAAATGGCAAAAACAAGGTTTGCTTTTTGAAATTTACATATATATTTGAATATTTTCAAGCCATGGATACTTGCATCCATGGGTAAAGAATCTGTGGATATGGAGGGCTGGCTATCATTAAAATTTACAGCAGTATGCAAAGGTATCTTGTAGCACCTTTGCGACTACCTGAAAGAAGCTGGCAGCAAGGGCTTTCATAAACCTGAACCTACTTCCTCATGCTTCCTTTTGCATACTGATTTTCCAGACTAACAAGGCTATGCCTTTAAATTTACAACAGGATTTCTACCGAATCAAGATGTTAAGTTACCATACATATTACGTTCTCATAAAGATTGATGTTTAGCCCTTAAGTGTCTTCTTGTGGAGAACCTCAGTGTCCGTGCTGTGGCATTGCTTAGTCATTTCATGTCTACTAGACTTGTCCCAATTAGTATCTGGACTCAAACATGCAACAAGACACACACTTGAGTTGCTATTATGCTCAGGTAGAAGTAATAGTGGAGATGATGTTCTAAGGTAAAATGCTTGCATATGACTTTACTATCATGTCTTTTTGGGTAGTTTTGAACTTATTGCCAACATGGATGTCCACAGGGTGGTGGACTGATTAAGATGGTCCATCCCAGAAAATGATGTATTTGAGTGGTTTCTTGAACATAGCTTCCTGTTTCATTAATTCACAGTAGAGTAAAAACCCTGGCTGATCTGTGGGAAATGGCAATAGACTGAGCACATGACATCATTACTCCAAGTATACTTCTCTCCAACAACAGGGCCAAGCCATCTCCCTAGTCTAATAGAACTAGGAGCAATTATGACTAGAGTACTGTGGAAGAAAAACTCAGGATGAATCTGACCCAACAGATCAGAGTTCTATTAGAGACCTAATCTGTATTAGAGAGGGCAGTAAAGGAAACATTTTTCTGCCAAACTCATGTTCATACAGAGTAGCTTGGTGATGCTCACCAAACAGAAAAACAAAAAAGGAGGTGAAAGAAATGGTTGAATGCAATGAGATTAGACCTAAATGTTTAACATCTGTAGAAAATGGCTCAGCATACTAGAGAGATGTTCACAAATATGTAATAACTGGTCAGGCTTTATAACAAATGGCAGCTCAAAATAACGATACACTATCCTAGATCATCTGGAACACTGCTGGACAAATAAGACCTATGATTCTGTCTTTCTTCACTTTCTAAGTGAGTTTGATAAACTGGTTTTATAAGAAACTTTATGTGTTTAAGGTTTGTAGTAATAAATAGATACATTATGTGATACTTGCTGTCTCCCTGGAAAGAGAATTCATCTTTTTGTAGCCACAATGCTAATAACTACAATAAATATTTTAGACACTCCAGCTACTATTGCTGTAACAATCCTGATTAGAATAGAAGTATGATAACTGTTACTGATTAATGAATTTATTCCATCCCAAGTTTTCCATCAAGGATCCATTAGTCTTGAGTCTTAGATTTGTTTATTAAAACACAAAATTTTGAGGTTGTATTTGCTGAACAGTTTCAGAGGTAGACATTGATGGATACATTTCTACAGATAGAGCAACTATATCCATTTCTAAAATGATCACTGTAAGAGAATTTCCCTTGGACTTTTTGTTCCACATTGTTACTTAAAGGATTTGCAGTAACACAGATAGAATGGCCTTTACTTAGAACTTGTTATTTCCAATTACTTTGGCTGTGTTTGAAAAAAGATAGAGAATCAGGCCATATGAGTGTAACTACCCTTGTTGTTTGAAACAGAGGGTTATTTGAAACACACATGTTATAAAGTGGCTTCTACATAGTGTGCTGAGGGAACCATATTAGAGCCAGATTTTAAAGAGCAGGGATGCCTGTCCATGAAACTAAGCTATTTTCTTCATGGGCAAGGTTGATATATACAACTCCAAAAGCAATACTCCCTTCCCTTCAAATAATTGAAACAAAGAACACATGCTTGAAGGAGAATACTGTGCTTAAAGGATCTGATCAGTACATACAATGAAGCAAATATAAATCTTCAGTCTTTGCAGATAAAAGTTGCTCATATCAGTCTTGGTTTGGACTGCAAATGCTGGGCAGGTCAAAGTGGAATAATTGTTGACAACTATTTGTTCTGGATCCCTTTCAATCTATAATTCTTGAGGATATGATTGGACTTTTTGTAGCACTGTTTAAAGTAAACAGTCCTCTTAACAACTCTTAAAAGAGTGAATGTCTCTTTGCTCCCACTTTCTTAAAAATGAGACAGTAATAAGACCTTTATTAAAGAAATATCATTTTACCCAGTATGATTTAAGTACCGTATTTTCCACTCGCCGTATAAGACGACCCCACTCTTCCAACACACACCAAATAAAA
>JAIPUX010001232.1:22883652-22908353 GCA_020142125.1 Phrynosoma platyrhinos
TTTTACTAAAGTCAGCATGCATCTTAAAAGTGTCTTAGAATTCAGAATTAAGCAGAGCCCTTTATGTATAAGATAGTTTTCATTCTTATTTTACCTTTGACCAATTGAATCTTTTCATAGTAACCTCAGGTCTAAACTCTTTTTTAGGCTTCAATCCAAAAGGCAGCACGTGAGGAGGGGGAGAGTAGCGCACCCCAGGCAATGTTGGTAGTGGAGGAGGGGGAGGAGGAGGGACACCAGAAAGAGGAGGCTTTCCTGAACCATTAGTAAAAGAAGCTGGTAATGGAGGTGGGGGTGGGGGTGGCACTGCCCCAGTGCAAGGTGCCAGTAAATCAGGTGTTGCATCAGCTCGTGGGCTTTCCAAAGATGTTCCATTAGTTACTGATCCATTCTGAAAAAGAAAGTTTCAAAGTTAGGAATGAAATATTGTATAGACTGAATGTATGCCCCACCCACAAATCAGAGATGACATACCAGTTATATATATTCCACAAAGCCAATCATGGCTTTAAATTCAATGCAGAAAAGCAGAATATGATGTCTATGCAGACAGCCACCTTACACAAATTCTTTGTATGATCATCAGTTTGACAGTTTGCGATACAATGCTCTTCTCCACCAATAATTATGTAATGTTACAGCTCATCAAAAGACTGTAGCTTACCATTTGCTTCCAAGCACAATGCAAAACGCTGGCAATTACCTATAAAATCTAATATAGTTAGACTAGGTATCTTTACAGCAATGTTGGCATGTCCTACAACTGTTAACTTTGTCAAATCATGATTATGGTTCCTGTTCATAGGCATAAGAACTGAGGAAGACTACGACCTGGTCTACTCTTCTGTTTCCAACTGTGGCGAGCTGAATGTTCCAGAGAGGCAGATGAAGGCCGGGGACAGCGTGGTGGGGGGGGGGGAGGAACAGGAGTCTCTGGAGTGGCAGCTGAAGGCTCGGGAGGGCAGGAGATGTCCCATCCCAGAAGTTCTGCCCCCGGAGGGTGGAAGTCCTGCCTCCAGCACTGGGTAACAGCCAGTACCAGAAGACCTTTTAGTTTGGGCACTCAGCCCCTAAAAGCTTCACCATCACTGCCCTAGCATCATAACCAGCTGTAGCTGTAGCTTGTCACTACAACTGCTCATAGGAATTATGCTTGCCAAAACAATAAACGATATTAGGTATATTTCACAAATATCAAGTTTGGAAAGACTATTGAGTTCACCTGGACACTGTTCACTGCCATGGGGGAGTCTGGTGACACCTCTGAGAAACATGGGACAATGCAGACTGCAATACAAACTATTGTTTTGTAGCATATTGCAAAAATAACAAACATTCATACCCAGAATTCTTCTCACTCCTCCACAAATATTTCTATCTGTAGGGCACATGGAATTACCATACCTATGCATGCTAACTGTCCATCCCTACCACAGAACAGTAACCTTCATTACAAAATCCACGCGAAAAAGACAGCACTATGTGCTGTGATTGAAATGTCAATTACTTTTCTGATACAGTTCTAAATCTAAAAAGTATCAGCTGGATCAGACCCACTGAATCAATGGGCCTCTACAGACCAGCCAAAAAGGCCAGCGTTGGAGTGGAGTGGGGGCATGGAGACCTCTCACTGCCCACCCCAACTCCACCTCTGAAGCAGTGTGACGCCGACCGGCCGATTTTACAGCAGGCAGAGGTATGGGGCTCCTTTGGTGCAGCAACCACACGCCAAATGCCAAAAGGAACAAAAAAAAAGTGCTACTGCTGTGGCAAGGGTGCTCTTTTTCTGTTTTAAAAAGGAACAGCATTTTGCCACTTCTTTTTAAAGCCAGCAAAGCATCAGATCGGGGTGCAGCGTGCAGTTGTCACAGCCCCAATCTGAACCTGAAAGGGCCGGCACAATGAGACTCATGTAAATGTTCACTGACCCAGTTCCCATTGATTCAAGACTCTCTATATTTGTGACTTATTGCATGTTGCCCTAAGGGTGAGATTAAAAATATTTAGATATATAGACTATACGTATATTATGCACAAATTATTTTTTTAAAAAAACCAAGCCTTGTCACTAAAATTGACACTTTTTATTATTTTTATACTATTCAGCTGTAACATGACACTGCACCTGTTTTTCATTGTGATTCTATAAACACCATTAAAGAAATGAGCTACTTTACCTTGCTTTTATGAACTCTTTGTTCTGCTTCAAGATGACTAAGTTTTTCTTCAGTTTTTTGAAGCTGTGCTTTTGTCTCTTGATGAGCTAAGAATTCATTTTCAAACTAGAATATAAACATGAAAGTACCATTTATCAATGTACTCATTCTTTCAAAACTGCCAGCATATCTCCTTGATTCTTTGTTTCACATGTTATACAAGCTTGATACACTTACTGTTCACTCCCATGTTAATGGGGGTACAAAGTGGTGGATTAATGACTACTTCCAATGCATTCCTCTAACTTCAATAGGTTGCTTTTTTAATGCTATGCTTGGACAAAATTAGTTACATCAGCATCAGACTGGTGTAGAGGAATTGCCTGATCTTGGGGCCTATCCAGCCAATCCAGTGAACCCAAACCCACCACCTGCCTCCAGAATGCTTATTTAGTAGCCCACCACCAGCAGTATAGCTACAAATTCAGAAATTTTTCACAGGCATAATTGGGGCTGCTCCAGCCCTAGAACAGATGTATTTCCATCTTATTACAATTACAATGGTGAGAGATTTAACAAACACAAAATGTGACCAAGATGAGACAGAAGACTGATATTTTA
The DNA here is from genome assembly GCA_020142125.1 of Phrynosoma platyrhinos. Taxonomy (NCBI): domain Eukaryota; kingdom Metazoa; phylum Chordata; class Lepidosauria; order Squamata; family Phrynosomatidae; genus Phrynosoma; species Phrynosoma platyrhinos. Next base: position 22,886,430 of record JAIPUX010001232.1, read on the forward strand.
AGAACAGTTTAGTAACCTCTCCACTCCCTTCCACCAGTTCTTATGAACTAGGACATTGGTGTAATGTCCCTAAAATACACTTCCCTGATACTGAACCAAGTAATAGGCAATAAGTTGCTCCCTCATGGCATTATTGTGCAAATATAGTCTCTATGGACACTAAGCTATGCATTTTTCTGCCTTCCCTCCCTCTCACACACACATATTGGAAAGGCTAGCTGATTTCTCTTTTCCTACATCTAAATATAAAACTAGACATGATGTATGACAGCAATGTTATGAAAAGAGATAGGGTCTTGTAAGATGTAGTGTAAGATTACAAAGATCAAACTAGAACATAACCTACTTTGCCACAATTTCAGATGTAGTAACTCTATGTAACTCTATGCTAGTTCTCTTTCCAGATGTAGCACACAAATATGAAGTAGGGGTGGAATGTGTTTTTTTCACTGGTGGAACAGTGTTTTGGAATTGGTGAAGGAAAATTGTTACCAATTTTACCCAATCTTCCATGCTACATTGCAAAGCAAAACTGGAGAAAATAGTCCTGCTGAGGAAAATGAAGGCAAACATGATTCAGATGCCCATCTACGTCTAGCAGAGGCAAGCACAGCTGGATGGGAAGGAATTTTCACTGTAAAATTTCTTAAATAGATTAAAATATTCCAATTTGGGAACCACACAGTTGTTTTTTAAATTTACAAGTAAAACAGTGAAAACTACTCAGGGATCTTGGGCATGATGTCTATTTTTCACTTTTTAAAATGGCACAAGTCTCAAACAGATTGGAAATTATACATAGTTATAAAATATAGGTAAATAAATAAAAATACTCTTTCACTCCTAACCTTTTTTGAGAATTCTGATGCTCTCTCTTCAAGTTCTTCAATTTTCTTTTGCTCAATGCAAACATCTAGAAGAAAACAAAGTCTGCTTGTTTAAAGCCTTTTAAAAATTCAACATCTGGTCAGTCTTCCAAAAGAATCAGTTCCCCATATGGCTGACCACAACGTGACTATTATTTCAAAAGAATCAACTGCAGATTTATGGAAAATATGGTGCTTGATTATTACTGAAATGGTGTTTGATAGTTACTAAGCTGGGCTGATTCTCTTCTTAGATTATTGTTCTAGTGCCATAAGTATCAGAGATGTTTCACAAATAATTTTTGTATCCCATCTTGGTAGAAAGACAAGATATATTTCAATTATTTAATCAATATCTTTGTGGGGGAATTTAAGACATGTCCCACAATGTTTTATGTGTAGTTATCCCTTCGGATTCGCGGGGGATCCATTCCAAACCCCCCCCCCATATGAAATTTCACAAATATTCAAGCCCCATTGTTCCCAACGGCAGAGGAAAGGCCGCATGGCAGCCTTCTTCTGGCCGGCGCAACCTTGCCTTGGCTTGATCAAGGCCGCACCAGCTGTGAAAACAGCCATGCTGGCCGGGACAAGGCCATGCCAGCTGAAGGAAGGCCTTGCTTCGGCCGACGCAGCCATCTTCCGGCCAGGGCAGCTTTTTTTCTGGCCAGTGCAGCCTTGCCTTGGCCTTCCCTTGGCTGGAGCAAGGACAGGCTGGCCAGAAAAAGCCATGCCGACTAGACCAAGGTCGTGCCACCTGTAAGGTAAGGAAGACAGGGAGGGGACCGCGGACTTGCCATTTGCGAGTAATCAAAACTGCGAATGGGAAGTCCACAGATACAGAGGGACGACTGTACATCTGTAGCAATAGCAAACTCACTCTGAAGAAACATGCCAAGAAAAGACCATGATAGTAGCTGGGTGGGATAGTAGCTGAGTAATCGCCTTAGGGTTGCCATAAGAAACAACTCAAAGGCACACAACAATAACAAATTTGTGAATGTGTTAAAAGCATACAAGCATAAGCACTTGCTGTCAAATGGCCAATGCAGGATCAGTGTTGTGTGATTATAGAAAAGCCTCCAACATTTCTGGAAGAGGCAGTACTCTCATTCCATAACAGATTTCTTTAGAAACATGAGTTGCCATATTTGATTTTTCAAATATATTTTTATGAAAAAGTAGTATTAAAAGACCTACCCATTAAATGACTAAAGTCTACATCCAGCCTTTTACGGTAACTAAAATCTGGGTCTACTCCACTTCGGTGCAAGACTATCTGTGAAATGCACTCTTCAATTAATTTGAAATACAGAGGTCTGCACATGTGAAGGAGAAAATATATATATATATTAGTTAAAATGGAATAGTTGTACAAGAAGCTTCATCCTACAATTTAGATCTCTGACAAGAACATTTTTAGAAGTACTGTTTGAAGTGAGGAGAATTTAAAGCAACATAGGGCCTTTACAGACTGCTAGAAATAGTGCAAATTGAGTCCACTTTAAGGGTTAGGGTTAGGGAATCATGGGAAATGTATTTTATTGTGGCACCAGAGCTCTCTGACAGAGAAGGCTTAGGGGGGTTGCAGACTGTCAAAAATAGTGTGAATTCAGTCCACTTTTAGGGTTAGGGTTAAGGTTAGGGAATCATGGGAACTGAATTTTATTGTGGCACTAGAGTTCTCTGACAAAGAAGGTTCAATGTCTCAGAAAAATAACAATTCCCATGATTCCCTAGCACTAACCCTAACCTTAAAAGTGGACTGAATTCACACTATTTTTGACAGTCTGCAACCCCCCTTTATGTCTCAGAAAAAAACCAACAGTTCCCACGATTCTCTAGCACTAACCCTAACCCTTAAAGTGGATTCAATTTGTACTATTTCTGGCAGTCTGCAAAGGCCCATACTTATTTCAGAAAAGATGGATCCTGAAGATCTGAGACTGTTGACATTAAGTTGCATCTTATGCTGGCTTCATGTAGTAACATATGCACATACTAATTTAAGTTTCATTTAAACCTAGATTTTAAGACCTGATCAAGACTGAACCCTAGTTAAGGTTAGTTGTGGTTCTGAGACAACAACTTTGCTATTGTTATGGTAAGGAAGTTTACAATTCCATGGCCTATTTGCTGTACCCAATAACTTCTGGAAAGCCCTGTCTGAAAATAAATTCACAGAGAATAAGGCTATCAAGGACAACCAGTAACAATAGCTATACTGACACCAGGTTCACAGGAACCATGTTTCTAAATACCAGTTGCTAGGAAACAAAATGCAGGCAAAGGTTGTTGCCATTGTGTCCTGTAACTAGCTGACATTGTGTAAAACAGGATGCTGGACTAACTAGGCCTTAGTATGAGCCAAATGTGTTCATCTTAGGTTCTAAGGACTGATTTATTCAAATCCTGTTTGCTGGTTTCCCACAAGCACTTGGCTGGTCCTTGTGGCAAACAAGATTCTGGGCTAGAAAGACCTTTGAAATAACACAGCGGGGCTCTTATGTTTCTTTTATAGTCTTGTATTCTTATATTGCCTTTAAAATTCACATTTCTCTTCAGTTTTAAGAAATATCTCACAGTTTTCCTTGTTTATATTTATTTTTGGAACAGAATATCCTGTTTCAGTGAAGACTGAGTGCAATAATTGTGCCATTATGTTACACCTAATAAAAGATACTGTTCTTTTTAAATTTATCTTTATATCATTTGTTGTTAACTGCGATTGACATACATTTATGGAGACCTTCTGTTACATCATTAAAAACAGCCCTGTTCAGGTCTTGCAAACTGTTGGGTTGTGGCTTCCATGACTGAGTCTATCCACCTACAATGCAGTCTTCCTTTTTTCCTCCGGTCTTCTTCCTTACCAACATTATTGTCTTTACTAGTGAGTCATGTCTTCTCATGATATGGCCAAAGTATGACAGCCTCAGTTTAGTCATCGTGGCTTCTAGGGAGGGTTCAGGCTTGATTTGTTTTAGGATCCATTTATCCATCCTTTTGGCAGTCCACAGACCTCTCCTCCAGCACCACATTTATATTTTACTTCAGCATCTTATCTAATTCCTTCACAGCTGTTCTGGCTCCTTCCAAGTCTTTTTTCTGATTTTTTGACTGCAATCTCCATTCTGATTAATGATTGACCCAAGGTATAGAAAATCTTTAACTATTTCAATGTTCTTATTGTCTACTTTAAAATTATGTAAACCATCTATATTAATTATTTTTGTTTTCTTAATGTTCAACTGTAAACCTGCCTTTGCACTTTCTTCCTTGACTTTCTTCAGCAATCAGTTCAAATCTTTGCCATTTTTTTTTATTTTTTTTTTAGGCTAGGAGTATAGTGCCATCTGCATATATTAAGATGTTGATGTTCCTTCTTCCAATTTTCACATCTCCTTCTTCAGAGTCTAATCCAGCTTTGTGTATGATATGTTCAGCATACCATTGAGCAAGGATGATAAAATGTAGCCTTGCCTGAACATCTTGCCAATTGGAAACCATTCTTTATCTTCATATTATGTTCTAATGGTGGTTTCTTTGCCTGAATACAGGTTACATATAAAGACAACCAAATGTTTTGGCATATTTATTTGTTAAGATCTACAAAATTAAAGACTTTGCTATAACCTATAAAGTACAGGCTGATTTTCTTTTGAAATTGTTTGGTGGGTCTATTACTCAACATATCTTTGAAGTATGATCTCTAGTGCCTCTTATTTTCCTGAACCCAGTTTGGTCATCTGGCATTTCCCTCTCCATATATGATAAAAGTCTTTGCTGGGGATTGGAATGTACAGTGTACTCTTGGTATCCACTGAGGTTTGGCTACAGGATCCCCTATGGATACCAAAATCAGTAGATGCTCAAGTCCCATTATATACAATGGCGTAGTAAAATGCTGTTCCTTATATAAAATAGGGAAATCAAAGTTTGCTTTATGGAAACTTTTTTGTGGAATATTTCTCAAGCCAAGTTGAATGTGTGGTGCAAAATCTGTGGGAATGGAGGGGCGAGTGTATATTGAGTATTTTCCAATCTGTGGGCCATTCTTTTGTTTTCCATATCTGTTGATAGGTTTTTGTTAGAACTAGAGTAGATTCTGTCTGTGTATCTTGAAGCTGCTCCATTTGTATGCCATCTGTACCTGATTATTTCTCCAACGTGCATTGAGTACAGTTTACATTTCACTTTCTAAAACTGTAGATTCATCTTCAAATAGTTTTTACTTGAATGAACCTGCCATCTTTTCATCTCTTTTATATAGTTGTTCAGTGTATTGCTTGCATTATCTCTTTATTCCTTCTTGATCCTGTAATATTTCCTTGTTGGTTGTATAGCATCCACACTCTTGGTTGAAATTTCCATTAGTTTCTCAGGTTTTGGGGAGAGGTCTCTTGTTCTACCTTTATTTGTTTTTGTCTTCTATTTATCTGCATTGATTATTATAGGTGTTCCCTTTCTCCCTGAGCACAGGTTACAGAACAGTTGCATTCGGTTTCTGACTATTTCTGCCCCCTTTTACTTTTGCTTCTTGTATATTCTTAAGTACCTGAAGAGTTTCAGCTGTCATCCAATGAGGCTTGTCTGTGGGTGCAGATAGTGTCTTTTTGCCTTCTTCCCTCAAAATGTTTCTGGCTTCAGTCAAAAGTTCTTCTGGCTTCTGGTGAATTAGGCTTAATAGTATGAATCTATTTTTTACATTACTGTATCTTTAAATTCTACAAGTTGTATTCTGGCACCATGAAACAAGACACAGAGTCAACTTAATTTCTCTGCAGACCATCAGGTGTTGTCCGGTTAACAAAGTGTTGGCTTAACAAATTTCAGTCAGTTGCTCTCCTGTATTGTTTCTTGATCCTTGGCCAAATTCTCATATGATACTTGTTCCTGCTATTTCCTAATCACCTGAGATTACCAACATGTCCTGTTTTGGTATGTGATCAATTTCCTCCTGGACTCTCTTATTTCATTTTGGATTGTTTCATCATAGAATTTTCAAGGTAAAAGGTTTATCATACAGCTTCCAATTATACACAATTACACTTCCTAGCTAAATATTGTGAGAAGCATCATCATAGATAAGTAAAATAAAGAAGAATTTATGAAACAAAGGGGAAAATATAGTGTTCTTCAGAAGACAAAATGTGTGGGAAAACACCAAGCACCCAAAACAATATTTGCATTTCCAAATCTATACAGAACAGTAATTGGAAATCCAGAACCTTCTGAAGCAACAGATTACCCACTTATATGACAAGGTTGAACTGGTTTTGACATGGATTCTTTCCATAACTAGCAATCTAAGGGTAGCTTCATGTGTTGTTGGAGACAGTTTTCTCAAGCAAACCGCTGTTCTTTCAAATGATATTGCTCATATTTGCAGCTTAATGCTAGGAGAATACTTCAAAGATAGCAACTTCTTCCATTGAAAAAAAATCAGGTGGATGGAGAAGAAACATCACCTCCAGAATCATATTTCTTATTCAGTGAACCAACCATATTAATATTTGTTTATTTGATGGAGTTAGATTTTGCATATGAACTGACTATTAATTGTTTTAGGAGCACAGGCACAGTAAATAGGAAGACAACTAGAATTTACAAGGCATTCTCTGTTAATTATGTTTCCATTTGTTATGCCTCTGTTCTTAAAACACTTAAAATATAGTACATGGAGATAGAAAAACCTGACCAAAAGCTTAACATATAAATGCAGATCAGAGCTGGAAAAGAGCGCCCAAAAAGGGTGGATTGGGCCCACCCTAGAGCCACAGCAACCACATGCTGCAGACCCAATCCACCCTGAAGCCAGCCCAAATAGGAGCGGAAAAGATCTACTCCTATTTGGGCCGGTAAAAAGCTGCCTTAGGAGGCCCAGTGGCAACCCCAGGAAAGCTTCAAGCCACTCTGGCGGTGTGCAGCATGTAAACACTGAGCCCCTGGAGCATCTTGAAGCCACCCATGTCAGGTCAGCAGATCTTGTGATCAACACAAAAAAAGTTTGTAGTTGTTATATCCTAATTCACATTATTTTAATGTTTATGATAACTGTTCAAGTAAGAGCTGATGAAAATTTTCTTACCGTATACAATAGTCATTTCTAATCAGCAAGAGATGCTGGAGTATAGAAAGAAAAGAACCTTCTGCACTTGTGTCCTTAACTGTGTTCCACAATACATTGTAGACGTCATTTGCTTCAGTAATCAAGTTAAGGATGATATAACAAATTTGAATTCTAGGCCATACAAGTGTTAGCAGAATTTGAATTTTAAGTAGTCAAAGTATTCCAGTAATCTGGTAAGAAACCTGTAGGCTTTTGAGTATATTTGGCTCAAAATGTTTCTTCCCAGTTGCTTGGAACAATAAACACACCTCACTTTCCACACACCATTTTTAAACACCACACGAAAATGAGAATTTATTGGAAACGTCGTACTACTTGTCCACATTACATAGCTTAGATATCAGAAATACATCAACTAGCATCACTAGTAAAATGCTTGTTACCAAACCTGGTCTAAATGTTTCTGTTCTCTTTTAAAAGGATATTCTAATTCTGATCTGATATCTTCTAAACGATGAGAAAATTCAATCATGTCTTCTTCCTTATGTTCACTGAAAACTTTCAGCTGGATATCCAAAGCATCATTGTTTATGCATTTCAATTGCTGCAGTGGGGGGAAAATGCAACAGCGCCTAATTAATAACTGCTACTAAAATGAGTTATTTTGAACAGAATCCAGTTTTTAGCACTGCAAGGTACATATTTTGGAGGATCGATATTAATTATTCAAAGACTAAGCAAGCTTAGAATACATTACATAAAACAAAGCTGGTACTGGTGGTGCTGTCTTCATTTCATTTTAAACTACCATATTGCAAATGAAATTTTATACAACCTTTCTTCCACTGTATTAATAAATTATTCCATGTAGGACTTTATACAACTTCCATCTTGGGTAAATCTTCTAATTTATATATTAATTCACATACAAACTACAGGACACTTACTGGCAATTGCTCTTTCAATCCACAACGCATAAATTCATTTCTAATGTGGAGCCTGAAGTCCAAATCATCGGGAGATGTAACTAGAGCATTGATGAGCTGCATGCAGGCTACCTGCAAGAGATGACAAATTTAAACTGCTTTTAGCTTTCAGTTGTTTATGCTAGAAACTCAGAAGCGGCTATATTCTGAATGTGAATTGTTATCATTTGAGGAAAATGTTCACAGAAAAACAGATCCAACACTTCCATGTTGGATTAGTTCAGTTTACACCCAATTACAACTTAGTTTATTGCCATGCATGTAGTAGTGTGAAATTGTAGAATGTGCAGTGGAATGTGTGCAAGTTGTTAAATAATGGAATTAGAGAGCAGCAATAATGAAATCCAGTAGCAATATATTTATCTTGTCCACAGTGACAAGATGAAAGTAGAATCTGCTGGCTTTGATCAAAGATTAAAGCCTAGTCAGATCTTACCATTCTTCTGGAGAAACAAATCTCCAGAAACAAATCTTCTGGAGAAACCTGGAATGAAACTAAGCAGAAAAAGGGAAAACCTCCAAGGCACCATGAGGCAGGTTATTGAAAGCAGTGCTTAAGCAGATATGGATAAGAGAATATGTTGGAAATGTCTGTTATTTCTAGGTGAGAGAGAACACACTTGTCATGAAAGGTTGCTTCACTCCTGTACACTAATTAAAAAATAATTATTTTCTTTCTGGAGACCTTCACTGGTCTTGGCACATTTTCACCCAGCCAGTGACTATTCTGATATTTCATTTTTCCCCTTACCATCTAGGAAATTGAAGCCAAATGGGAGTATATCCGCCAAGATTAGTGAGACTTGATTTTTTTACATTAAATCTGACTGATTACAATGGGTATGACAATCTAAACATAACTAAGTCTAGATGAAGAGATTGCTTATCTATATCTGTGGTTTCTCAAGTGCTCATCTGTGACTTTACACAAATAGGTCTATGTCTATAGAAAGCTTTTCTTGGAACCTTCTAGAGCTCAGCAATTTTTGGTGGTTGCCCCCTCCCTTTTCTCAACCCACACATACAGTGTTTCCAATTTGCTGTGCACAATGACAAAACATGGAAAGAGGGGAAGGAGAGGGCTCTATGAAGCCACATAAATTGCTTGAAGAAGCTCACTTACAGGTCAGCAATCTGTTCTTCTTTTTCATGCTCTATGTACATCAAATGAATGGGTGTCTGTCACGTCTTAATAGAATCATACCACATAGCCAATTATCAAGACGATAATTGGAAATGAATGTGAATGGTTACACCCATGTTGCTGCTCTGCATAGTTCAGGAACACTTCTCATGAAGGCCACATAGTCACTGCTCTGGCAAAATATATCCTTAGGTCTTTAGGAACAGAAGGCAGGCCATCTGATAGACTAATACAATTTTCCTTACTGTCCACTTGGCAGTAATCTGAGAAAATATTGAACAAACCTTCTTAATACATAAGAGTTTAGGGATATTTCAGAATGAGGCTGACTGCTGCACATTAAAGGACAGTGTTCTTCATAGATCCAGAGAGTGCAGGAACCTTCCTAATAGAGTCGAAGGACTCTGGAGAAAGATAGATAAAATCAACTCATGCTGCAAATAGAAGACTGAAACAACTATTGGCAAAAATGAGCTATCAGTTCCCATCATTGCCTTTTCTCTATGGAAAACCAGAAAAGTGTGATCAACCCTAAAGGCTGCTCATTCCCCTGCTCTCCCTAGCAGAGGCAACTACTACATGAAAGGCAGCTTTAAGTGTTCAACAACACCACTGACATGGAACGTGTTGTAATCTTTACTGTCAATAGAGGATGCAAATACTGCAAACTCTTTAAAAATATTCTTTTACTTGCTGGCCCATTAAAAAAGATCCCCTTGCAGGGGCTCAATGAGAACTTATTGCAGCCAAATACACTTTCAAGGATTAGAATGATAAACCTTCCTCCTTGAGATGCAGCAAAAAATATAAAACATTCATTACTGAAACTGTTCTAAATTCTGCTAAGAAAATTGTCAAAATACTATACACCTGTTCCAGAAAACGTAAAGTGGATGCTTGTAGAACCTTGAACAACACTTTCAGAGTTTTCAGCACTCCTTGCCATGAGATGCAATGTCACTAAGTCCAGGTGGAGAATAGATCCCTCCTCCTGAGACATTAAACCTGGTTTCACTGGATGCTGATGATAATTTTCGCTGGACAGATGAAAGAGTGTCGTGAACCAGGGCTGGAAAGACCACAAAGGGGCTATCAGAATACAGGCTGCTGCAATCTCCCTGAGCTTGAGAATTACTTTGGTTGGTAGCAGAAGAGGGAAAGCAGATGAAGAATGGACCTGTCCACTGAAAGAGGCAACCCATTCAACAGGCAACCCATTCCTGCCCTGTTGTAATATAGAGCACACTTCTTGTTATCTCACATGGCAAATAGGTCTATCTGTAAAATGACCCAGAGCCCTGGGACAAGTTAGAATACCCTGCATGATAGCTGCCATTTGTAGGTGATAGCTACAGTCCTGCGCAACACATCTGCCAAAGTATTTTCTTTCTAGGTGTATTACTATTGGTTGAATTCTCCTCTGTATACACAAATGTCAGAAGTAAAAGGTCAGAGTCAGCAATGTTTGTGACTTCATTCCTCCTTGTTTGTTGATGTAAGACACTGCAGTCATGTTATCCATGGCAATCTGCATCAACCTGCAAAACTGAAGTGGCTCAAAAAATTCCAAAGCCTTGTAAATTGTAAGGCTCTCCATTGATGTGAAGCCAGGTTTCTCAAGTGGGCCACCTTGTTCAAACTGTGTTGTCCTTGCAATGTGCCCTGCAACCTGTTAATGAAGAATCTGTTCTCAGAGTAACATTAAGCTGGCATTGTTTGAATGGAGCATCCTAGAGAAAATTTAAAGGATGATGGGCACGTAGCTGCTTTATCTGGGAGTCTGTTTCTGTAGAAAACACAGATAGGAACCATGCCTGAAATGGAGTCTGGCTAGTTCCGCTCTTTGAGATGGTAGCCTCCATGAGCCCAATCAGCTTTGGAATATGTCTTGCCCTTCAGGATGGACACATGATCACTTGTTTTGCCTGTATGTAGGGGAATACCTTATTTTCCTGCGTATAAGACTACTTTTTTACCTGCAAAATCTGTGGCTAAAGTGGGGGTGTCGTCTTATACACCGGATATAAGGATAATGAGGATAGATGTGCTAAAACTCTATATTTTGACTGGAAAATGGGGGGGGTCGTCTTATATGCGGGTCGTCTTATACGCCGGAAAATACGGTAGCTAGATCCCTTGTGTCTAAAGTAACACCATCACTATAGCCATACACTCTGTAAACACTCTGGGTGCTGTTATCAATCCAAATGGAAGAACTCTGAACTGGAACAGGTAGCACCCAACTGTGAACCACAGGTATATCCCATGGGCTGGTTTCATCCTTATGTGGAAATAGGTACTCTCAAATCTATTGCCACAAAACAGTCTACTTTCTGAAGGAGAGGAGCAATGGTGAGCAGTGTGACCATATGAAAATGTCTGGATTTGATAAATTGGTTGATCTCTCCAAAATTAGTTGGAGGCATCCACTTCCTTTGGGATTGTGAAGTAGTGGGAGAAGTAACCCATGTGTCTGACAAAGGATAATGTACTCTATTACCCCTTGTGCACGAGTGTGTTGACTTCTTTCTTAAAGACTCTCAACTTGCCTTCTGGTAGAGACTATGAATTCTATGGTGTAGGTCTTTTCTATAATAGTAAGAGATAATAGATCTTGTGCCAATTATTGATGTACTGAGTTAGGTTGCCAATAACAGGTGACTGAGTGTGGGTCCTGGACCTGCTGAAGGTAATCCAAAACATCTTTTTTCTTGGTGTTAAACAATCCTGCCTCATCAAATACTAAGTCTTCAAGATACTGTTGCTGACTGAAGCCAAGCATGTCTACAAAGCACAAATGCTGCTGCCATGATTTCTGATGGGCAGTTGGCAACATGAGCTGTGGTGATATGATCTGTGGCTAGTACATGTCCCTCTGCCTGAATAAGGATTGCCACATGTCTTTGATCTTGTGGAATGGCCTGAAATAACTGCTGGATTTTCTCCCATAGTGGCTGTTAATATCCAGCAAAACAAGCAAGCTGGTTACTCACTCTGATTGACAAAGCTATTGAGGAATAAAAATGCCTGCCCATTAGATCTAGTTTCCTACCCTCTTTGTCAGGGGGCACAGAAAGGGAATATTTACAGCCCTTCACTTGTGTTGCCTCTACAATAATGGAATTTGGAGCAGGATACCGAAAAAGAAAACCTGCCCTTTCTTACTGCAACCTGTAGAAGTTCTCAGTCCTTCTTGAAATACATGGCATTGATGTTGGCTTATTCTAAGATTTTTGAATAAGCATAGATAACATAGTATATAGCAGCAAGCCAACTGGGCATTAATAACAGAATGAGCCCTGGGGAATAATGGGTTCAGTGGTAGTTGTTCCTTTACTTCTATCCTGAACACCTGAGCCATCTTCAGAATTTGTCAACAGCATGTGTTAAAGTCCATCGGGGATAAGAGTCATATTCATACACTTCTTCCAGTGGATATGATGTATAGGAAATAAGGACTCCAAAGTAGGTTGATTTTTGCCTGCAGGTGACTAATAATCCATATCCTTTTCCTTATCCTTATCTGATGCTACTGTAATGATACTTGTATTGGTGCCAGTATAGCCCGAGCCATCTTCAGAATTTCTTTAGCATAAGTATTAATGTCCATCCTATGATGGGGATAGAGTCATATCCATACACCTCTTCCACTGGAGAGGATGTTTAGGGAGATAAGGACTCCAAGATAAATTGATTTGTGCCCACAGGTGGCTAATAATCAACATCCTTATTCAATGCTGGCTGAGATAGTTGGAGTAGCTGCTATGATACTTACATGATAATTATATTGGTAGCCATAATAGGTACAGATAACACAGCACCTGAATCCATTTGTCTATAAAGACTACCATGAACAGTCGGCCCTCATCCACATATTTGTTATCCACAGATTCAAGCATGCATGGATTGAAAATATTCCAAAAAAATATAAATTCCAAATAGCAAACCTTGGTTTTTCATTTTATATACAGGACACCATTTTACTATCTATTGTATTTAATGGGACTCGAGCATCCACAGATTTTGTTATTCATGGGGGGTCCTCAGAGGTCCCACTGTATACTCATGTATAAGTCGAAAAATTTAGGTCAAAAAATCGACTCAAAAACCTAGATCAACTTATAAACAGGTCAATACTGTACTTTGTCCTGAGCCTCTCCCCAGCCAGGCTGCCTCCATGGGGGAAAGCCCAACCAGGGAGAGGTTGAAAAGGGTGACTGATCACCCTGCAGCCAGACTCCCTCTGCAGGGGAAAGCCCAGCTGAGGACAGGCTGGGAAGAGTGACCAATTGCCTTGTAGTCCCTCCCCAGCTGGGCTCCTTCCACAGGAGAAAGCACAGCTGGGGAGGTACTGAGAAGGGCAACCAATTGCCCCACAGCCTGTCCCCAGCCAGGCTCCCTCCTGAAGTTTGACCCTTGACTTATGCACGGCTCATATAAAAACCCACAATTTTAGCCCCAAAAGTTGACCTTGACTGATACGCGAGGTCAATTTATAGTCAAGTATATATAGGTGTTCTAGGCTCTGCTCTTCTCAAGAATAGTGAATTAAGTGTACTGATGGGACAGCAATGTTTCAAGTTTCATATTACAAATGCATAATCAGAACATTCTAGCATCTGTTAACATTGTCTAAAAGAAAAAGGATAGATTATAATTGGATTATATTATGTGCAGCAAAATTCCAATAAGACCATAAAAGGTGAACATGGAAAGCGTAATCACTATTCAGAGATTATTATTATTTTTACTATAGGAATATGTTGCTAGTGTGAATATATCTTTTGAGCTGTGTGTTCTACTATGTTCCAAGCCACCTAATCTCTATATTTGGCAAAGTGAGAAATTTCTGTTTTGAAATCAGTACTGTTAAATTCTCAGGGGGAAAAAAATTCACCGAAGGGTAATAAGTTAAGTATACTTCTGGTGTTTACGCCTGAAACTCTGACTCCATAATATTTATACAAACAGGCATTAGCATGACAATACAGAGCTATGGGAAGTCAACATAATTGATTCTGCAGAAATTTCTCTGCCTATCCATCTGCATCCAGAACTGAATAAATCCTAGCATTTCTTTTTCCTCAGGTAAACACAGTTGATAGGATGCTTTTATTTGTAATACAATACCACAGAGAAGCATCATTTACTTGCAAATGGACTGAATTCCCCCGAAGACCTTCCACAATGGGAAAAAATCTGTCCGTATTCCTTTCTTCTGCTGTAGTAGTCAGGGCTTCCAAAATTTTTTCAAGGCTTCACCATCATAGGAAACAAACAGAAACAAATGTTTAACAGATATATCAAAATAGATGTCTAAAGCTTAGAAGACAGACATTTTGCTCAAGCTCTTTACACTCCCATTTGATCACATCAATACACTCATATTTGATCACATTCAGACATCCAAAATTCTACACAGATTCTGCCAACTAAGATGGAATTACTTTTGTAAAGTCTGTTTAGCCCTTGTAGCTCCACAGACGTTTGTAAAACAAGCTTTTTCTATAATTTGTTTGCAAAAGACTCCAACATCACAGGAACAAACATCTCACATGCTAAATAAAATGCTTAGTTACTCAACTTTATGCTTGGCTCTTAACTTAATGATTTGCAATTAAAATTCTTGCCTACTTGTATTTTTAAAAAAATGTTTAAAATTTAATATAAGTTTTGTGTATTCCATGCTGTACTTACATGTTCTCTTCTCCAACAATACATATTGCAGAAAGAAGCTTAGCTACATCTGTCATCATGTTGATTTGTCTGGGATCAATTGCTTTGGTCAGTAATGAAAAGCTTCTCTTCTCACCCATTATTCTTTCTAAACCATACTGAACAAAAAAGAAAAGTAAAGATGATAGAAATGAAAAGGTGATAAGTCTACAGCAAGGCTCCTAGATATTTTTACATATTGGCCTAAATACCAATATCATCAACATCACGCTGGTAGAGTAGTGGCAAGTGTTGCTCCCTCTCCTATCTGACTGCAACCCTAGATTTCATATTTGATTCTGCAACATTTCCCTGTTTTCCAGAGTAAATTTGCAATTAAAATTCTTGCCTACTTGTATTTTTAAAAAATGTTTAAAATTTAATATAAGTTTTGTGTATTCACATTCATTCATGTGAAAGAAACTAAGGTCTGGTATGTTTCCCTTTCCCTGTTAAGAAGGTTCTTACTTGTATATGTCCATTTCCAATACTGAGGGGCAAATATCATACCCACACAGTGAAGTAGTTGGTGGCTTTGGGGATAATGTAAATATTGTAAATAGTTCTACTAGGGTATGAAGGAAACAGGCTCTCTTCCTATCTCCCTTCTATTTCTTTTCTAAGCCATTCTGAAAAGGTTGTCTTCTTCAGGAGGGTTATTTCAGTGGTATGATTTGACTGACATTTTGTGGGGTTGCTCTCACTAAGGGGAACATCAAAATGCCTGTGTTATTCCTGTATATTACAGAGGATGGAAGGAGCAATCCATCCAAGGATGTTCCTCTTTCACTGCAAGAAAATTTGGGGGTCCACAAGTGGCTGCACTGGACAGGGGAAAGTGCCCCTCCCAAGTCAACTGATGGAAGATGTTCTGTCAGCAGATGAACCACACTGGATTCTGACCATAAATATTCCAGTCAAGCAAAACTACATGTTCTTGGATCAAGTGAAAAACTATCATAAAGTAGTCTGGTAAAGCATGCATAAAAAAAGGAAACAACAATAATAGCATAATCTAATAAATAATGATAAACATATTGATATGTGGTTAAGCATCCATATTTCTAAGTAAGTCTAATAGTCGTCCATAGACCTAAATGCCCCAAAGGTACCAAATCCCATCTGCTCTTGGATGGTAAGAAGGGTCAGCCCTGGAAAGTACTTGTATAGGAAATATTAGACAAACACCAGGTGCTATACGCTGTATTTCAGAGAAAGGAACCAGCAAAAAAATCCTAAGCATTCGTTGTCTAAGAAAACCGGATGAAATTATCACCATAAGTTGGCAGGCAACTTGAAGGTACACATGCATGTGTGCACACACACAATCGTCTTCAATAGTACATGGTCCCTTTGCACTGCCCACAAAGCAAGCAATGTTTAGCTGATTTCTACCATCTGAAACAAAAATTCTTATAGGCAATAACTTCAGCTTATAATTGCCAATATTTTTCAGCAAACAATCATTTAAATGAACACCTTGTCTTTGTTATTATGATAAATAATAAGTGTGGTAATCTAAAGTAAGTGTGGTAATCAAGTGGCCCTTCAGATGTCATTGCACAGCAACTCCTCAGTATTTACCATTGACTATGCTGGTTAAGGTTGCTGGGAGCATCAATTCAACATTTGGAGGGTTGCATGAGTCCCACACCTACTATAAAGACAGTTATCCAAAGCTTTGGAAATACAAAATGATACTGTACAGAAATACTCTGGCCTGCCCACCTAGCCCATCCAGGATACAGTCTCCACTTAAACTCCTCCAAAAATAGATGCAACTCAGTATCAGGACAATCCTTTCAAAATTCAATCAAACATAATGAGTGTAGAATCTCAGTAAGTAGGTACCATATATCACTGTAGCCTTAAACATTTTAGCAAATAAAGTTACTAACCTTGTTATTCATAAAAGCCTTCAAGCACTGTATGATCTTATGTTGAATCTTCTTCAAAATCTTGTCCTGACTGATGGCAAAAAATTAAGAAAAAATTAGGCCATATATAGAAGTTATTCTACTCTTACTGAAAACTGTGTAAAGCAGGAGAAGACTTACTGTTTCATTTCAACGACCCTTTCCAAGATGTCCAATAATAATCCAAGTCCTTCATGTCCAAAGTTTTCAACCCAGCTGCAAAAAAAATTGTTTTTATTTGTAAAGGAATAGTTTTGGTTTTGTCTGTCGTGCCAGTTGTATCTTCTTCTGCTAATATTGTGACTGGAAATATTTACCCATTACTTCAAAATGTAATAATGAATTTGAGAGGCCATCTTTGTATTTTTAATTGTCTTTTCCTCGAATGAGTTACATTTTAAAATGACTAATTTTAATATGGATTCTGCTAAGGACTGGAAATGCTAAGGGGACTCAAACATAGATAAATCCAAGCAATTAACAAGCTGTTTTCTTTTACTTTTGCCCCCTCCTCCCCTACCGAGCCACATTAATAAGCAAACCACCAGCCTCTGCTTTGTATCTCCTGCTTCAAACACTGTCACCATTAGCCACTTCTTGACTCTTCAGCTCACTTGCCCCTATTGCTGCCAGTCTCTTGTCCTAACACAAAGATGATGTCTATTCAAAAATAGCTTTTTGAAATTATTTGTCTGGAAAAACAAATTGTTGTCCATAACCTCACTAAGGGCCCTATTAAGCACTGCCTTAAGCAAACACCTCAAACAAGATGCAGATCTGTGGCTCTCACACTTTCAGGTGTCTTCCCCTGCATGATTTTTTAACCATCTCTTCCTGCTGAAGAAGCCAGTGGGCTTCAAAAAGTATTGTGGTGGATTTTGTGTCTCTTGATTGACCTAATAAAGATCTCACCACAATGTATATTTTGGACCCATGTGCTAAAGCAGCCAGGAAGCATTAGGAGGGTGAAACCGTGATAAAGGATAAAGGACAGAATTGTTGTTTTATAACTGCAAAAAATGTCCCCTTATGCGTATTATCATGCTACTGGTGTATTTAATCTGTGTTGCTCATTCAGTTGTTGCTAAATTAATCTCCATATAATTATGATACTGCCAAAAGGTCTCTTGAACTAAAATTAGAATTTGATTAAATCAACATTAAATAAGAGCTGTATTGTTTTATCACAGGGTCTACTTATAAATTGCTTATGAGTTTATGAACACCAAATGTTAATAGATTTCATAACTAAGTTCTTAAGGTAATGCTGGAGACTATATATAAGAGCTTGCACTCAAAACACACCCACTTTCATTACCTTCTATGTGCACCCAGTGAACTTGTACTACATGTGTACTTATAATAGTGTACTTATAACTGTTACATGTGGAAGGAGATGACTAGTGATGAGCCGTAATATTTACCTGATATAATCTGCATTCTTAACAAAATGGCATGAAGAAAGAATAATGACATGAAGAAGGTTTCTGTTGGACCATAGTGTTATCCAGGATGTGCACTGTGATCATATACTCTCCTAACTCATTGCCACTGGTAGTTGCAACTTCCAGAATTCAGTCAGGGACGAGGTCAAATTAGAAATAACTGGAACTTGAAGATGACTCAGAAGCTGCATCTAGTGCAAAATGCATCATCTGGATTGCTGACTGGGGGGTGTTGCAGACGGGCCTAAAGGGCCGACCTGGGGCTGGTATTGGGGCAGGGCAACCGCACACTGGCTGCTCCAACCCCAACCCGAGCCCCAGTACCAGTTCCATCCCCAGCCCAACGCCGTACTGACGTTGTGCACCCATATGCACAGTGTCAGGACGCCCTCCCAGCGCGTGTAGACATGCTGCACCAAAAGGGCATAGAAGAGCTGCAACAGTGGCTCTTAGGGCGGCATTTTGCTGCCCCTAAAAGGAGTGGCATTTGCTGCTCTTTTAGGGGCAGCAAAAAGGAGGATCATGGCCACGGTGTGCGGTTGCTGTGGCCCGGATCCGCCACTTGCAGGGGCAGCCCAGCGTTGCCCATCTACATAGCCCCTGGAACAACTTACAGAAATCATGTAACTGCTTTTAAAGGCATTTCACCTACTGCCAATACATGTCTAGTATTAATTCAGTATGCAGGTAATGAGATTTAAAGCCCTAAATGGCTTGGAAATTTTATATTTGAAGGAAATTCTCACTGTATACACCCATTTAAGGACTGAGGTTTTCTAGATTTTTTTTTCTATGTCCCACTGGTGGGATTAGCACAATGTGAGGACATGGGAGAGCGCCTTCACTACCAAGGCAGATGGTAATGTACTCCCTACAGAAACATGACTGGCACTGATGATTTCATTCTTGTGCCATGTGAAGATATCACTTTTTATCAAAGACTTCTGATCCTAATGATTTCATTAAGATCTGTACACATACATCTTTTTAAATTATTTTAACTTCTTTTTAAAAAATGTTCAATATGATTTTAGTATGTTTATTTATTTTTACAGTTTTAAATTGCTTAAAATGATTTTATCTACCCAGAGTTCCTATACAGTGTGGGATATAAATATTTAAATACGTATGTAGATTTATTTTTGGGAAAAGTAGGCTTGCTGCCACATGGAAAGTATTTCTAGCTTGGAGAATGTATGAAGTGTCTTAGTGTACTTATACATAAACCATCTTTGGGGTGGGGGGAAAGAAGCATGACAAATTTTAATCACTGTGATGGGCAAGACATTTTTGCTTTCATTAAC
Source organism: Phrynosoma platyrhinos (assembly GCA_020142125.1). NCBI lineage: Eukaryota > Metazoa > Chordata > Lepidosauria > Squamata > Phrynosomatidae > Phrynosoma > Phrynosoma platyrhinos. The sequence goes on from JAIPUX010001232.1 coordinate 22,905,879, forward strand.
CATCCTACAGATTCTTCCCTCAAACACTGTGTCTCTCCCCTCCCATTTTCTGGTTTCCCTTTCAATCTTGAAAAAGATTGAAATGTATTATGTGTCTGGACTTGAAACCTACAGTGCTGGAAAACACTCAAACAAATGCAAATTGAACACTCATTCCACTTCCACACCCCTGCCACTAGTCTGACCATCAATATATTTTAATTCCCTTTCCCAGATATTGTGGGTGTAAATTCATTTCTTTTCATTCCACCGAGTGTAAAGGAGAATTTGTAAGTGGTATATATTCTTGAACTTGAAAGTTCGTATTTAAAAAATGCAGCACAAATGGTAGCCATGTTATCCCACACTAAAGTCCAGTTCTGCTATCTCACAGATACCATGCAAAAATATTAATTGTAAGAATGTATCCCAAGTTATTATAAGCTTAATATTTTTGCATGATATCTATGAGATAGCAGAACTGGAATTCAATGTGGGATAAAATGGCTACCATTTGTGCTATATTCTTAAAATATGAACTTCCAAGTGCAAGAATATATACCACTTACAAACTCAGGCATACAAAATAAGATATCAGAACACCTAGGGCGGGTATTTAGAGGAAAACTGCCAAGTAACTAAAATTCCCATGTTATATGAGACATTATAAAATCTTATTGTATTTGCTTAATGGGAAAAAAGTATACAAACATTGTTACATAAGATTGCAGGCTATTACCAGAAGACCACATAGTTGCATAGGATTATAGCATGAATTACCTGACAGGGTTACTAGTCAATGACACACGAAGAGATTCTAAGCAACCAACAAGTTTCTCATCAGCTATTCCTGTTTTCAGTTCATATATGATCTCTTGAGGTGAGATCTGTTTGTTGCTCTTGTAGCATCCCTGAAATGCAACAATCACTTACTATTATAAAACATTTACTGTAATTATTTTATGAGTTTTTTAATGGAATATGTGAGCATCACATATGTTTATTTCGCAGCGTTTTAGCAATTGCCATACACAAGGCTCTCATTAAACTTATTTTAGTTGAAAAGAGATCAGCATTTTATCCAACATGCAATACATTTTTACAATATCAAATTTCTCAGTAGTATGCATACAAGCACTTACATGCCAACATGAACTTGGCTGTGTTTATTGCAATGTGAATGGAACAAAAAGTCTATGAAGAATTTGAGCTGAATTTAATTTCTGTATGTTTTTCTTACTGACATGTATTAATGCCTCTGAATAAGATTCTCTCTCTCTCTCTCCTCCTCCCCCCATTAAGAATACTTACCACTTTAGAAGCAGTACCCATATACCGCACAACCATCTCTTTTTTGGTACTGAAATCTTTTTCTCTCAGAGGAGCCTTTCGATCTTCATTTAAATTCATATCTTCCTGAGAACAAAAGGCAGCACAAGTATTACATTAGACCAGGGGTAGGCAACCTAAGGCCCGGGGGGCCGGATGCGGCCCCCTGAGACCTTTGTACCGGCCCAGGTCTGGTCCTGCCACCGCCACCGCCACCGCCTACCATAATGATATTGATTATTGTTGTTATTACTTGTTCTTGGGGTTTTCTTGGCAAAATCTCAACAGGGGTTTTGCCATGGCTTTCTGGAGCTGAGAGAGTGTGCATGCATATGTTTTTTAATTTTTATTAATTTTTTTTAATTTTAATTTTAATTAATTTATTTATTTATTTTTGGTGCTTCGGCCCCCCCCAACTGTCTGAGGGACAGCAACCCGGCCCCCAGCCCAAAAAGGTTGCCTACCCCTGCATTAGACCTATGGCCCCTCCACTGTATAAACAAAAACACCTCTAAATCAAAATCACTTCAGCACCCAGTAAACAAAAGCACCCAGAAACAGGATGTGATTTTTTTTAAATTTTAATTACATGAAATATTCCTAGCATTTTATAAAGTAAAACAAAAAAGATTATTATTATTTTTTAACTCAAGGATCTTATAACCTAAATTTCAATTTTAAAAGGATGGCAGAATTTTAGAGAGGACATCCCAGGTTTTAATCCTCTTTTGCATTGTTTTAGATGTCAAAAACATGGCCATCCTCAACATTCATTGGTGACTATCGGAATTGTAAATAAATTCTTTGGCTTCCTTGGATTTAAATCTCCAAATGTCCATCAGGGAAAAATTATTCATTAAATCTATAAATGATCTTGGTAGTTTGCCTTTGTTTTTTTAAAATCTTTTTGGTGATGCTCTATCAATTAATGAATTCATGACACCATTCCAGTCTTCCATTAGGATTATATTATCATAGTTGTATTCTGATATTTCTTTGAAATCTTTTGGAAAAATGTATCCATGGTTTCTAACAAGGCAAATATGCCAATAACTAGTGTTCTGGAATCTTGAGTTTCTACTTCTAATCCGATATAGAAATATATATAGATATAGATATATAAACAAAAAGAAAGAGAAAAAACCATGGATGACAGAAAAAACATTA
>JAIPUX010001232.1:22963781-22975307 GCA_020142125.1 Phrynosoma platyrhinos
TATCTACTTGCATTTTACATGCTTTTGAACTGCTAGGTTGGCAGAAGCCAAGTGATGGGAGCTCACCCCATCATGTGGCACTTATGCCTTGACCTGTTGATCTGCTGACCTTATGGTCATCAGAGTCAGCATCTTAACCACTGAGCCATGGCATCCCCTGCATCACTGGCATAGTCCCTGGCTACTGCAGCTTGCTAGAGTTTAAAAGGGTATGGGGAGGCTGCCTATTTTTATGACATTTTTGTATTCTGTATTTTTTTTTCACTGTGTGTATTTCCTTTCATGGGCATATGCATATGGTATGATGGAAGCTCATTCTCCCAGCCACCAAGTTAAATGTTTATAGGAATGTTATGTACATGAAGTAACTTTAAACATATAGTTGGGTTTTGGTTATTTCTCAGGGATAGACATATCCCAATTTCTATCTGTGTCACTCCACCACCATTGTCATTTCCTGTTAAATTCGAGGACAGATCAGTGAATATACTAAGGGTGTATCTGCTCAGTAGAAATAATGCAGTTTGACACAACTTTAAGTGCTGTAGCTCCATCCTATGGAATCCTGGGATTTATTATTTTACAAGGACTTTAGCCTTCTCTGCCAAACAGTGCTGGTGCCTCACAAAACTACAAATCTCAAGATTCTATAGGATGGAACCATGATAGTTAAAGTGGTGTCAAACTGCTTTATTTCTGCAGTGTAGATGCACCCTAAGATAAAGCATAACCCTGGGTTTAAAATACACTAGTGGCCATGCACAAATTCACATATCCTTCTCCCAATTCAGATGGGAAGAATGCATTCCAGTGCCATTTTGTTTTATTATGCCCCCATTGGAGGAATGGGGTGGAAATCCATGGGATTGGACATCCATGGGAATAAGCATCAAGCATCTCAGACTGTATGCTGTTTCATTCTCTCAGTACCTCCTTTGGTGGACCAGTGTAGTGCACAGAAAAGGTTAGTCAACTTTCTCTATGTAAGCTTCCAAGGAAGTAAATCACACCAATTGGGATCTATAGAATTCAACCTTATCTACATTTTGAGAGAGGTGGTTACATCCTATGGAAATCAGTACAATGTGAATTTCACTAGGTATGTGTAGAAACAGGTAGCTCATCAGAACTAACTGTTCTGCTCTGGAGCAGAACTAAATGTTTTGCTCTAAATATTTAGAACTAAATGTTCTGTACTTAGATGTCTGGGGACTGGAGTTTGCTCTGTTTAGCAAGCAAACATGGCACAGGAAATATTCAATAAACAAAAATATAAAACCAAATAGTTAAATTTAAAAGGTAACTTTTAACAGGTAGGTCAAAATTGAAATTATTTTTTTCCTGTAGGGATCAAGTTACCACTTTAATTCATCTTTCCCCAGTCTCTTTGGGCCTAAGCAGACTGCCAGAAATAGTGCACATTAAATTGAGGCACTGCCCTGGCTCAGTGCTAGGGAATCAAGGGAATTGTAATTTATTGTGGCACCAGAGCTCTCTGACAGAGAAGGCTCAATGTCTCAGAAAAAAATACAATTCTCATGATTCCCTAGCACTGAGCCAGGGCAGTGCCTCAATTTAATGTGCACTATTTCTGGCAGTCTGCTTAGGCCTTTACTCTCCAGGTCAACACTAACTGCTACTTATACTTGGCTATTGATTCCTAAAGCAAGAGTTCCTAAAGCCTATTTTGCAGTTAGTCCCATGGGTGAGCTCTGATTTCCTGAACACAAGCAATGCTAAGACTTTCTCAGTAGGAATATCTTAAAATTTTCACTGTGAGAAAAGGAATATTAAGGAGAATGTGGAAAACATTTAACCATGAGTGATACAAAATTTCCCTTTTATGGGCTTCTGCAAGGGAGGGGAACTTTTGATTCCAAGAAGTTTTGGACTGCAAGTCCCATCAGCTCTACCCAGAAGGGTCAATGTTTAAGGTTTATTTGATCAGTAGTCCAGCAGGTCCAAAAGTTCACACCCATAGCTTATTGTAACCAAATAAATGAAGAAGCAAGAAAGCCACCCCATATATTTGGGCATTTGGCAGGTTTTGCACTTTGCTATTAATTTTTAGATATTTACTTTAAAAATCTAGAAACAATGATGATAATGAAAATAATAATTAATACTGGGTAATGTCAAAAGAAGAGAGCCAGTGTGGTGGATTGAACATTGGATGACAACTTTGGAGATCATGGTTTGATTCTCTGCTCAAACCTATTGGGTGACCTTGGGCTAGTCACATACTTTCAGCTCCAGGAAAATTCATGATAGATTTTCTTTTGGGTCACCATAAGTTGGAAATGGCTTGAAGGCACAGAACAACAACGTCAAAATTATTAACATAAATGATCTATTACAGTGATTCCCAAAGTGGGCAGTTCCATTCCCCTGGAAAGATCGGGGGGGGGGGTGACAAAGGAAAGGGGGACAGCAGAGGGACCTTGTATGGTATGAAGGAAAGACAATAGGGATTAGTCACCTTTAGAATAATGGTGAACATGAGTAGTTAGAGCACATGACAGCAGGAGAGAAGTGGCAACAAAAGGAGCATTCACATTTGAGACTCTGCTTTTTTGTAAGCTTTGCTGAGATTTGACTGGAAGGCTAGAGCTGTACTGCTGCTCCTGCTTTCTTTTGCTGGACAGGCTGAGAGAAGAGTTAACTGAAGAAATAATTTTTGTGTGTTGGTGAGGAAGGTACATCTCTGGGAAAGGAAGGGGAAGAGTATCCGGGGTAGAGGTGAATCCTTCACCTCTGTTGTCTCTCTTGGATTGAGAGGATTTTCTTGCTGGGGAGAAAAATAGTAAGCTGGCTGTGTGTCACTCTCCACCCCAGCAAAGAAAGATTGAGAGTCCTTTCTTGCTACAGAGCAGCTTCTCCTTTTGCACCCAGTCACCTGAGCAGCTGGCTAAGCAGCAACTAAGAAGCCTCTCTCCCGTGCCAGCGTATACTGCAAAGCTGGCACAGGCGAGGCTTCTAAGTCACTGCTCAACCAACTACTCAATTGCTGCTCCCAAGTTACCAGGTGCAAAGGGAGCAGTGACTGAGCAGCCGGTTCAGCAGTGATTGAGAAGCCTCTTACCTGTACTTTGCCACAAGAGGCATGTTTTGCATGGGCAAGAAGCTTCTTGGTTGCTGCTTGGTTGTTGTTTGCAATGTGACCGGGTGTAAAGAGAGCAGCAGCCAAGCAGCCAGTCAAACAGTGATGACCGAGCAGCCTCTCACTTGTGTGAGTGAGAGGCTTTTCAGTTGGCTGCTTGACTGGCTGCTTGGTTGCTGCTCCCAGGGTAACTCGTTACTCTGGGAGCAGCAACCAAGCAGACAGACAGACAGACAGACAGCCTTTTGCTGTAAGGAGGGAGAAGCAGGCCTGGGCTTCTGCCACTGCTATATTCACACAGGAGAGGCTGAGAGAGAGGAGGAGGTACTGGCAAGCTGGACATGGCTGAGGTATATGCCACTAGCCAGGTGGCTGTTGTACAAACAGTAGACTTAATATCAACAAATAGGTCTTGGTGGGCACTGTGGTTGTTGCTTGAGAGGAAAGGGGATGGTAGCTGCAAAAAGTTTGGGGACCATTGGTCTAATGTACATCTTTTACTGTTTCCAGGTCTAGTTCAATGAGATGAGCATTTTTATTAATATTTGGAATATTTAATAAGACCAATGTAAACAGGAGAGGAAATGAAAATATGTAGGTTCCATTGGTAAGAGTAAATTATTTCTGTGGTGAAAGTCTTGAGTTCAAATGCTGGCATGTATAATTAAAATGGTAAAAGATAAACTGAAGTCCTGTGCCTGAGAATCTGAAAAGAAAGAATGGAATAGAATGGACTAGATGGGTTAGTGGTTTGATTTACACAATTTTAAAGTAATAATTTTAAAAAGCCATTGACAGGGCTCTGACTTTCTTATAAAAGAGGAAAATGACTTCCAGAAAATGACTCCATTTTTATGTTACTTTTTTCCTTGGTGTATATGGTCCTTAGATAGCATCTGATTACACAAGAACATAGAGGATGCCTCAGTGACCTGTAAACAGGAAATCAAGTTACTTATTAACATACTAGGAATGCTCTGTGTTGTGTTCTCATTTTATATTTATTATATGATTATGTAAATCTGTTTCAACATTATTGAAAAAGTCAATTAAAAACATTAATCTGATTCTGAGCAGAGCAATAGATGCCAAGTTAAAATTTCTTATGTGTGGTTGTTGCTTTACAGTAAAGAAAAAAAAAAGAGCACTGTTTTCCTGCTTTACTGCAATAGCAAAAAAAGACCCATGTTTTTAGGGCAAGGAAAAATCAAATAACATCTTCAATCCAGTTACAACTTGTGAATTTGACAATATAATTAGACACCATTGATGGCAAAAAAAGCAAATTGTATTTTGTATTTCTATAGAATTGTATTTTAGAATCTACTGTTAGAGAATAAGGTGACTAATGTGCAGGCTTTTGATTCTCTGGAAATTTTCATTAAACATAGGCTGAAGAGCAGGAAGGAACAGCTTCCGTCCGCTCTAGGGGCAGGGTGTGCAGACAATGCATGCTCCTAGAGAGTCTGAAAGCACGCTAATCCGGGAAAAGCCAGAATTAAAAGGAGCAGGGAAGGTCCACTCTTTGCTGGTGTCTGGTGCTCCAAGTTGCTGGTCTGCATGACCCCATAGTGCACGGGTAGGCAACCTTTCCCCTTTAAGGGCTGAGGGGCTTCAGCTCCCAGAAGCCTCAGCCATGTTGGCCAATAGTCCCATGTTGGCCAATAGCTCCTGGGATTCTGGGAGCTGAAGTCCCTCAGCCCTTAAAGGGGAAAGGTTGCCTACCCCTGCCATAGTGGGACAGAGATCAGATGGAGAAAGGTTCAAAACACACTGCAGAAATCATCCAGTTTGAGACCACTTTAATTACCCTGAATGCTACCCTGAATTCTGGGAACTGTAGTTTTGAGAGACATTTAGCCTCCTCTGTCAGAGAGCTCTGGTGGCACAATAAATCGCAATTCCCAGGATTCCCTGCATTGAGCCAGGGCAGTTAAAGCCATCTCAAAATGGATTATTTCTGCAGTGTGTTTTGGACTGAAGAAACAAAGGGCAGTTAGCCTTTGACTTTCACAGATATAACATTTGCGGTTTTGATTATTTACAGTGTTTGTCCACATGCACACTCTTCTTCCTCCTCCCTCTCAGGCTTTTCCCTTCAGGGGGAAAAAGTCCAGGAGAGAGGGAGAAGCCAGGAAGAGTGCACACATGCTCCTCTTTTCTCTCCTGCCATGCTTTAGCTGGCTCAGGGAAGCCACTTAAAGCACAGGGGGAAGGCAGGAGGCGCACGTGAATATGGGGAGGAGTACATGTGCACATTGCTCCCGCCTTTCCCCCCACTTATTTACCATTTTTTCACTTTCATGGGAGTCCCTAACCTTTGCAAAAGTGGTGGGCCAACTGTAGTCCAAAAATAGACAGTTGTTGTGACCAGGCATTCTGAAGCTAAATTCAGTCCCAAGATGGAAAGTGACAGTTGTGTGATACACTGAGAAGCTCACACAGAAGTGAGAATCATGCAGCCTTCTAGATGTTGCTAGATTGTAAGTCCTAGAAACCCTAGACACCATAACTACGAATGAAAAATGCTGGACGTTGTAATCCAAGAGTACATGGAGGATCACATGATCCCCACCACTGGATTGGAAGGCATTACATTATACAGTCGGCCCTTCTTTTTCGCAGGGGATCCGTTCCAGACCCCCACAAAAAAGGAAGAATGCAAATATTCAAGCTGTGGGCGTGCGCCCCATTTTGTGGCCCTCCTCCAAGTCCGCGAAAACGGAGGGACAACTGTACCTGTTTCTTCCTTCAACCCCTCTCTTTTTGTCCCACCTAAGCCAGTGAGGGACAGCTAGGCCTTCTAGAAGTTTTGGGCCTCCAACGCATATGAGCCAAGCCAGCATAGCTGGTTTTAAGGGCTTATGGGAACTGCAGTCTAAAAACTGCAGTCCAGTCTTAAGAGCCAGAGTTGCACATCCCTGAACTGATTTGACGAACTTGAAAGTCTGCACACTTTTGTGGGACTTCAATCAGTCCTAATAAAGGCAATGCACAATTTTGGAATTTTGTTTTCTTCATGGACACATATTGCTGCCTTTATTTTCTTTTGAAATCCATCTCAAAATGGATTATTTGGGAGGACATTTTAACAATCATGCTTCATCATTTGTTTTAGCACATTAGTTATTCTGGTAACAACAGAAGTGATCTCTCTTTTCTTCCCTAATGAAATAAGAATTTCCAGTTCTTTGAAAAAAAAAATATTCTTAGCACTATTGTTGCTTTATTTGTAAAAAGCTTATAAATGATTAGATAGACAATCTTAATTAAATTAATTTGAGAACATGCTTAAAACATAATAAAAGTCTAGCAGCCCAATTAAAAGCTATTCTGCATAACTAAGGAGGTCACAAAGGAAGGGAGAGGGAGCCAACTGAGTCTCCTGTAGAAGGGAATTTAATAGTCTGGGACTGGAGCTACCCCTGTGGAGGCCCTCTCCTATACCCTCAGCAAGTAAAGTTGTGATGGTGGTGGAACTGAGAGAAAAAAGCTCACCTGAGATCTTTGAAATCAGGTAGGATCATATTGGAAGACACGGTTCTTCAAATAGTCTGTAACCCAGCCATATTGGGCTTTATCAAACATAATCAGCACCAGCCTGGCAGCAGCATTTTGGAACTGCTGAAATTTTGCAGCTCCACACAGAGGTCATTATAGTAATCCAAACAGAATGTAACAGAGGCTGGTGTTACTGTGGCCAGATTCGACATCTCTAGGAATAGATGCAGCTGGCACAATAGTTTTACAAATGCACCCTTAGCCAATTTGGGTCACCAGGCTCATGGCTGAATCCAGAACTATGCTCAAGCTATGAACTGAGATTTCAGGAGAAGTGTAATCCCATTCAGCACAACTCAAATATCCTTTCCATGATCTGTCTTTTGGCTGACTGGGAGCACTTGTATCTTGCCTGGATTAAGCTTCAATATATTTGCCCTCATCCAATCTGTTACTTGACAACAAGACACTGGTTCAACGCTGAAACAGCTTGTGGGCAACTGGATAGAAAGAAGAGAGTTCAGTGTTATCAACGTGCCGGCTGTCAAACACACCCCTTCCCAAGCCTGCGTGGGGCCAGGGCTCCGAGCAGAACGCCCTCAGAGAGGCGCCTCTCCGAGGACGTTCTGCTCGGAGCGCGGACCCTGTGCCGGCTTGGGAAGGGGTTTGGGGGACAGCCGCAGCAAGTGACAGCTGCAGCTGTACTGAGCATGTGCAGGGCATCATTGCTTGGTTATGTCCGGGATTTTCTCAATTGTGTGCGAACAGCAAATACGGTTCCCGGGAGCGCTTCATCACGCTTTCCTTAATTGCGCGATGATGCTAGTTGCGTCTGATAGCCATTTACGTATTGTGGTTTATTCCTGGATTTCTTTCGGTTTATTCCTGGATTTATTCTTATTTCGCTTTCTTATCGCTTTGTGGCCCGTGTGTGATAAGGTCCAACGATGTTACTAAAATAAAAGATAAATGGGTTGACTGCTTACTCCATCCTCTCCCATGCTGTCTTCTCTCAATGGAGATTGAGTCCCATCACAAAGGCAGTTAAAGACCATACCCCACCCCAGGCTGTGTTCCTATTTTGCCCTTCCTGTCCAGAGTGTGTCACGAATACTATCCTTGTTTTGTTACTATGAAGTTAAAGCCATCAGTTATTCTGGAGTCTTTCTCACTTCCATGGGAAAACCATAAAAGCTTTGTTACACCATGGGATAACATTAAGCACCCTTTGTGGCTATGAAATTGGATATACATATCGGCTCCAGTCGTAGCCACCTCATGCTCACAGTTGCTCACAATTTGGCCACAGACTCTGTGTGCACTGAACGTCTATGTCCCTCACTGTATCACCCTCAAGATGCTACCTCACTCCATCTTCCATGGATCTATCTTCAGGACTGCTAATTACCCTCCAATTCCTGACTTCTCAGTATCCAACCTTCCAATCTTTCCTTTCTGCTAGCCTTGTATGGTTCTTAGGTTGCATTAGTTTAGTAGTGTGTTTGCAGGCACCTTTTTTCTAAATAAATAAAACTCTTTTATTTATTGAAACTGGAGTTTCTTTGAAGTGAGTTCTGGTATACATAAGTAGAAAAATACCTGATGTTACATACGGTAACATCTCACCGACCTTTTGAGCTAATTCCCCCCAAATACCAGAAACTCTGACACTGTTGGTAGGGAACCTAAGTCCCTCCTACCTTTTAGGGTAACATGCATCACCACTGAAAATTATGGGGGTGTGGTGATCCATGAGTGGTTGAATCTGCGGACCACTAGTCTGATGATGTGATGGGCTCAGTGTATATGTTTAATAGCATTGGGGGGGGGGGGGAAACTTGAGCCCTGAGGAATTTTATAGTCCAATGACCATAATTTCAAAAAGACATTTGTCCAGCACCATCTTTTGAATATGCCCCTCCAGGAACAATGGAAGACACTCCAGAACAGTATCCCAAGAACAGTGTCCCAGAGAGGTAGACCAGAAGGATACCATGGTTGATGGTAGTGAAAGCCACTGAGAGGTTCAGCAGAACCAAGAACACATTTTCATTTTCTGGTTCGAGTATGGGTCATCCACTCTAGTGACTAAAGCAAAGCAAAGCAGCTTCATTTATATACCGCTTCATACATTGCTATGGAGTGTCTAAGCGGTTTACAACTGTAAGCTAATTGCCCCCAACAAGCTGGGTACTCATTTTAGCAACCTCGGAAGGATGCAGGCCTGAGTCAAGCCTGAGCCCTGGCTAGTATTGAACTCACAACCTTGTGGTTTATGAGTGAGTGGCTGCAGTACAGGCATTTAACCACTGTGCCACCAAGGCTTCTAAAGCAGTTTTCAACCCACAACCAGGTCTCAAGCCAAAGTGAACTGGATCTATATAATAAGTTCATCCAGGAATTCTTTCAGCCGCAACCTCATCACCTCAAGTACCCAGGTTGTATCCCCCCTTTCAATAGAGGAGATGTGATACTCTGGCCAGTTTGCCAGAAGCTGACTCGATACCTGAGTGTACTGGTCCCAGAGGGAATGGTGGAGTAGCTGGCAGTCCTCAGGGAGAAAGGTGAGAAGACATACCAGTAGACCCTACTATATACTGATATGTATGTTTAATTAATGATGTGAAAGGATGAGTATACCTAAGATCATGGGTGTTGTCTTTACATCAACCAAAGTTTTGATTATAAGAATCTTTTATAAATGATGTCTTTACACCTTCACTTAAACTGTAAGAAGCATTCAAAAGTGAGAGATAAGACAAACACCTTCTTTGAAGCAATCATTACACTCTGCTTTCATTTTTCTCCTTGATGATTTCTACCAGCCAGCTGGCAGATCGTTGCCTGTCTTGTGTTACCTTGTCGCACACAACTGCCATGGCAGCTACACCTTTTGCTTACTGAGTGCAGCAATTTAACTGAAAGAAAAGACTGACGGACATGTAACTTGTTACTGTTTTCAGGCAGCAGAAAAGATATGCATTCCTGTTCTTTTTAATTTGGCTCTTATTTCATGGGAAGCCAGTTATTTTAGTTTAATTATTTTAGTGTTAGTTTATTAAACATTTTAAAGTGAAACATGTCAGCAGGCAGATCAAAAGGCTTCTATATGCAACTGAACACTGGATTTGAGTTGGGCAGATCTATTAAGGGGAAATTTAAGTAGAATTATCTTCAGTATAATCTGAGAGCCTGAACAGACTGCTAGAAATAATCCATCTTGAGACCACTTTAACTGCCCTGGCTCAGTGCTAGGGAATGATGGGAACTGTAGTTTATTGTGGCACCAGAGCTCTCTGACAGAGAAGGCTCAATGTTTTAGAAAAAACAATTCCCTTGATTCTCTAGCATTGAGCCAGGACAGTTAAAGTGATCTCAAGCTGGATTATTTCTGGCAGTCTGTTCAGACCCTAAGAGACGTTTTGTATTGGCAGCTTCTGACTAGAAATCCAAGCCAGCTCATTCCCACCGCTGAACTGAAGTATTAGCAATGAGACTATTCTGAAGTGCAGCCATACAGTGCTTTTTCTTACACTCCTCCAGTCAGAAACATGGGCATCACAGAAGTGTTGTATACTGCTGCTTTCTCAGCCCAACTCCCAAAGTGCAGCAAGCCTGTCATCTCAAGATATCTCATGTGGGGGCTGGCTGCTTACCCCCATTTGCTGGGGATTGGTACTATCTTTGAGCCCACTGGCTAGAACTGCTTTTTTTCATGGAAATTTGCCAGAGATTGGGACTAGTTTATGGCCTGCCACTTTGTGTAGCACTGCAGTAAGGGGTCTTAAAACTTGACTACGTGGCAGGGAAAATGCAATTCAGTCTGACACCCAAAGCCAGGTGTAGGCAACCTTTCCCCTTTAAGGGCAGAGGGACTTCAGCTCCCAGAAGCCTCAGCCATGTTGGCCAATAGTCCCATGTTGGCCAATAGCTCCTGGGATTCTGGGAGCTGAAGTCCCTCGGCCCTTAAAGGGGAAAGGTTGCCTACCCCTGCCCAAAGCAATACTCAGGCCTCATTCACACTACAAAATAACCTGGTGTGGAAACTGGGTTATTTTGGTAATCAAATCTCTCTGTGGCTTTTGCTTTTGTTGTTCACACAGACTGGAGAGGAGGAGGCGGCTTCTGAGGGATGCTTAAAAGGGAGGAAATTTTTGGCACCCCTCCTAGACAAGAAGCTGGAAATGGAGGACACGTCCTAGAAAAGGAGGCAGTGTCTGGTCACCCTGGGAACTATAGCCAGATGTCCTCACTGCCAAGGAGGACAAGAGGCACCACCAAAAAAAAAACGGAGGAGGTCTCAAACTGGACTAAAATGGGAGGCACTGGGCCTTTACAGACTGTCAGAAATGGTGCAGCATGAGGCCACTTTAACTGTCATGGCTTAGTGCTAGGGAATCATGGGAACTTTTTTTCTGGGCCATTGAGCCTTGTCTGCCAGAGAGCTCTGGTGCCACAATAAACTACAGTTCCCATGATTCCCTAGCACTGAGCCAGGGCAGTTAAAGTGGCCTCAAGTTGCACTACTTCTGGCAGTCTGTAAAGGCCCATTGTAGCAGAAAAATGGGACTGAGAGACACCATGGACTGAAGGAAAGAGTTTATTCTGAAAAAACAAAAACAAAATTATGCTAGTGGGCTCAACAGGAAATAGCAAATGCTGAGCTAAGAATGTCCAAAGGACCAGCCTTGTCTAGTATTTTACATACAGGTTTATTTAACACATCACCACTCTCCTCTCCTCCTAGTCTGGATTTTACATACTTCAGCACTTTTTCCCTGGGAGAAGATTATTTTCATAACAAGAAATGTTTATGTCTCAAGAAGTCCTAACCTTATCTCAATATCCTTGACTATATAGCACAGACTGCTGCTGAAGTCCTACAACAGGGGTAGGCAACCTTTCCCCTTTAAGGGCCGAGGGAC
>JAIPUX010001232.1:22975407-22989736 GCA_020142125.1 Phrynosoma platyrhinos
TCCCTCGGCCCTTAAAGGGGAAAGGTTGCCTACCCCTGTCCTACAAGAACATTTCCCAAAGCCTTGTCCAGGGACCTGGGCAGATATCCAAACTGACCCCAATTAATAGTCATCACAGACAATCATTAACCGTATATATGTATCATATATTGATTACGCGCACTTTGCTACTTCAGCACTAGAAAAAAAAAAAAAAGAGGAAAGGGACGGAGCAAAGCGAGCTCCGTGGGTGAGGAAGGAGGAGAAACTTCACAGCGCCTGACACCTCCTGCCTTCATTTGTACAGCACACGCCACGCTCCTTCACGACTCAAAATGGAGGGCCCTTGGAAAAGAACTCCGGGAACCGCGCAAGCGCACAAGGCGCTTGGACTCCCCCCCCCCGCACTGGCGGCGGTAGCGGAAGCGGGACGTCCGGAGAACTCTATGGCCCTGAGCGGAAGCGGAAATAGGGAGGATGCTCCCTGACTTCCGGTAGCGTGTGAGGGGCGAGTTGGCGGCGCGGGAGGAGGGGGAGGAGGGCTTCTCTCTTCGGGGCAGAGGCGGGGCCGAGGCCTCCTCTCCGCCGCCCTCCCTCTGGTCCTCCGGGGCTGCGAAGGGAACTTTGTGAAGGAGAAGGAAAAGGAGGAGGAGCGGCAGCAGCAGCAGCTATGGCCGACAACGCAGTAGCCTCGACCCTCGCCGAGTCAGGCTGGTGAGTCCGGGGCGGCGGAGGCCCTGGGCCTCGTCTCCTTTCCTTGGCTCTTGCAGAGGGAGGGGGCTCTCCCTGTGTGTATGCGGCCGCTTGGGAGGAGCCTCTGAGTCTTCCTCTGCGGTGGGGAATAGGGATCAAGTCCCAGGAGCTGGGATGAAGCCAGTGGCTGGAAATAATGCTTCCTTTTAGCATTTAGGCTCTCTTGGCCTCGGCTTCTTCGCGACGTTCCTGTGAGGAACAACGCTCCGGAAACAATGCTCGCCTCAGAAGTTTAAAAGCGGGGGTGGAAGAGTAGTAGTAGCAGTAGGCGCTCTGTGCAGTATTGGTTTAAGTCCAAAACAGACTGCAGAAACAATCCAGTTTAAGACCGCTTTAACTGCCCTGTATCAATACTAGGGAATTCTGGGGACTGTAGTTTGGTGAGACATTGAGCCTTCTCTGTCAGAGGGCTCTGGTGCCACAATAAACTACAATTCCCAGGATTCCTTAGCACTGAGCCAGGGCGGTTAAAGCCGTCTCAAAGTGGATTATTTCTGCAGTCTGTTTTGTTGCTAGTTTTAAGACGGGAGATAAGTTGTACCATCCTAGAATTTCCTTACCTTTTCTTTAATCGGGAACCCACGTTTCTTAATGCTTTGGCTTATTTTCCTAAAGTCAGTTAGTTCTCTAGCTAAAACAAACCATGTCTTAAAATGAAGCATCCCAGATGACACCCAAGTAAAACAGCAGGTGTCATGCTCTATATTTTATGTTTTCTTCTTCTTCTTTATATCCTGTTTTCCCTCCAAAATTGGGATACATAGTGGCTTACAAATTAAAACAGTACAATTGAAAACGTACAAAAATGCACATTAAAGCAACATTAAACTAGTACAATATTAAAACATTGTTCATTAAAAGACTGACATGCAATCAAATGATATAAGCACTTAAAAGCAACATGTATTAAAACAGTTAAAATAATAAAACACATGGAAACAACAGAACTATATATGTACCCTTGAAACTTCAGAAAGTAGTAGTAGTAGTAGTAAATCCCCTCTGAACAAATCTTGCCAAGAAAACCCCATGAAAACCCCTTAAGGTCACCCCAAGTCAGAAATGACTTCAAGGCACAACAGTGTATATGGCACTGCATTGACAGTCCAATGGAAGGAGAGAGGGATTTAACAGCCTTAAGGAATTTGCAACTCAGATTTTGACAGCATAAGGCAACAGCGGAGGGAGGGTCTTCAAATGTCTTGAAATGGCTCTTATTCAGCCAAAAGCAGCCAGATGATGACTGGCTTTGGTGTGGTACTCTGTAGGATCCAGAATTTTTCATGATTCTTAGTAATTGTGAATTGCACAAGGCTCTAGTTTGTGTTGCTGCCCTCTTTTCCATATGGATTTCACTTTATACAGAGGCTATACAGTGAGTGTGTGAGGTTTTGGAAGGAGAGAAAAAGTAGAAAGGTGAATTGTTTTGTGACTAAGGGCCTTTGCAGACTGCCAGAAATAGTGCAAATTGAGTCCACTTTAACTGCCCTGGCTCAGTGCTAGGGAATCATGGGAACTGTAGTTTATTGTGGCATCAGACCTCTCTGACAGAGAAGGCTCAGTGTCTCAGAAAAAAAATATAGTTCCCATTATTCCCTAGCAGTGAGCCAGGGCAGTTAACGTGGACTCAATTTGCACTATTTCTAGCAGTCTGCAAAGGCCCTAAGATAAGTTGTGCTGGCAATCTGGGGCCTGTGGGCACTGGTACGATATATAATGCTTCAGAATGCTTAGTTCATACAGCACTCCAATACTTTTTGAATCAAGGCTGGTTGAGGGCATCTTTTCCAGGAGCTGTACAGCCAGTGGAGAAAATGCCAAAATCCAGTTGTTAGTCTTATTCAGTTGGTTCTTAGAAGATTATTTACATAGTAAGTTTCCATTGATTGAGTTGATCCAGTGGCATACCATGAGTTACACCGGGTGACACTAACCCTAGGGATGCCACTGAGTTGATCTACTCTAGATAGGAGTAATGATTGAATTTAGGCCTGGGCTAGAGCAAGTAAAAATAAAAAAAATCCTCAATTTGTTTTTGGTAAATGTTATGGTTATACTGTATGGTATTAACAGACTTCATTTAATGTTATATTGTAGTTTAATGTAGCACTAGGTTTGGGTGGAGGTTTTTTTTATAGTTGTAATACTCACAGTTAAAAAATCTTAACACACTTTTTCTGTATTATCTTTTGCTGTTTTTGCATTAATATTCCCATGACTTATTTACTTAGTTTTCTGAAATTCCTTCCATGTTCTCTTCACACATCCTTGCTTTGCTAGCAGGAGCCCAGTCAACACTGTTGAAACACCGTGATAGTGTCCTCCTGCACCTTTGAGACCTTAGAGAAATGCATGCTGGAAAGAAAGTGCTGCAGATAAACACGAAGGATGGACAATAATTTTGTATAGCCTTCCTGTTTAAGACCCAAGGTTTTATGGTTGTAGGGAAGATTATAAAAATGTCCAGATAAAGCAGTGGCAACCACTTTCTTTCTGCAGTGATTTTGCGGCTGTGGGTTTGTGATGGCAGCAGAAGAAAATGGTGTGTGTGTGCTGTGGCACAAGAAGTCATGAGGGACTGTATGTGGCCCTTGAACTTTGTGTTGCATTCCTACTCTGTGTGCTATATGGCTCCATATAGCAGAAAAATTATTTCACACTTATATTGTATATTTGACAGCTGAGGATGAGGAAAGGGAGACCTGCTTAAAGATTCTTAAAGAATTTGTGATGTAGACAAATTTGAACTAGGTTTCTCCCCCCCCCCCCCCCCCCCCCCCCCCAACCTTACTGCTAAGTTTTTTGGCTGCTATACTAGCTCTCAGCTATGGATTTCTACTGCTAATAGGCACATTGTTGTTCAAAGGCAGCAGATGTGGACAACCTTTTAGCCTATTAAACAGACTTCTTTTGGATCACTTGTCTGGTTATTATTTGCCTGATGACCAGGAATTCCATGCAGATGTGCCCATAGGTTTTTGTTTTTTCCTAG
Source organism: Phrynosoma platyrhinos (assembly GCA_020142125.1). Taxonomy (NCBI): domain Eukaryota; kingdom Metazoa; phylum Chordata; class Lepidosauria; order Squamata; family Phrynosomatidae; genus Phrynosoma; species Phrynosoma platyrhinos. The sequence goes on from JAIPUX010001232.1 coordinate 22,979,132, forward strand.
GTGAGTAAACTGGCTGGTGAAGGAGATCCAAAATGCTCTGACTTTCTTTTGCCAGCATGCTTAGCTTCTATGTTAATGGTATAAATGACTTGACTCCTCCTGTGTTTACTACTAATATGTTTTTAACTACACAAGGCCTCTTATGAGTAAAAGCAAGCAAGTAAAGCATTTGGAGATAGTAAAAAGGCTGATGAGAAAGCTAGATATCATTCAGAGGAAGATCAAGATTTATTGCATGGAGATTTTTGGCAGCAATTCTGACATAAATGTTCATATATTCAAGCTTCATCATATATTCAAGCTCCATATAACTTCTAACCAACTTATTAAACAATTTATTAACTTTTAATATTTTAGGGAACTTAGGCTTAGCAGCCAGGCTAGCTGGTTTGGCTAGTTTACAATGGTGCTATATGTTTGTCTACTGACATGAAGTAGGGTTAGCTGTTAAATATTTGGAGTTAGATTGGTTACAAGCAAACATAATTACTCTCCTCCCACCAGGAGATCAGAGAACAGGATTGTAAAGAGAAAATGAACTCTCATAGTGGAGTGAGCAATTTTGCAGCTGATGATACTTTTTAAAAACTTGCAATGTTTTTATTAAATTGATAGTATAAGAGGGAGTTGTTTTCTAAGGATGTTGTGACGAGAGACTATAGTAATAAAGTAAAAAAGATAATGTCAATTTCCAAGATCCACAAACTAAGTAGCACTGGAGACAGATGAAAATGCTCTGACTATGCCAGTCTCATCAACCTGCCAGTTGGAAGTGCATTATTTCCAGAGAGGGAAGAAACCCTTTTTGGGCACCATTCAGAACTGGAGAAAAGACTTAACACCTCCCCCAACCCCAGAAGTTCTAATGCAGTCTGGATCCCTGAGCATTTTTCTTCACAGAGATGAAAAACTTTCTTATCCCAGACTATTGCTGAGTGGGTTTGTTAAATGCCTACCATATTAATGTTACATGATGTCTAAGCAATGCATATGCCCATGTATAAGTCTAGAAATTTTAGTAAAAATCTGTCCTGGAAGTCCTGACCCCACACTGCTCTCTCATCCATCCACACTTTAGGTGAGCACAAACAGTTATCCCTGCTTGAATTTTGTAAATTCTTTGGGAAGAAGCAAGAGAGAATGTTTCCCTCCATCCACTTCTGGTGCCTCTGAGGGAAGGTTTAACAAATGGTAATTGTTAAAGGTTCAGTGGTCATATTATTTATTTATTTATTTATTTATTTATTTTGGTTTTAGATCGTTAAGTCTTGGGGGGTCTGTGGCAACACAAGATATTTAAAGGGTGTCTACTAAAGAAAAGGTTAAGAACCATTGGAATTGAAATTGAAGCCAAGCAGTGCCTGAAAATGTCTTCATGGGTTTTGGCCCAAGAAGTTTACAGAAAAACGATAGGTAAAGAAATATGTAACATCTTTTGGAGATTTGTCAAGGGTACTATAAAATTAAACTGAGAGCAGTTAATTATAGAGTGATACAGTTTTCAATAGTTTTCTTACAGTTATTGGAAAGATATAAAATATATAAAAAGATCTGTGGTTTTGAACAAAATAAATTGGAATTAGAAATGCAGTTGTGTACAAATGAGGAAGATTTAATTAGTAAAATGTATTAATGTTTTTTAAAGTTTGAAAAGGAAAAATAACAAGAGTGTGTGACAAATGGACTAATAATTTTGATTATAATATGCAGATGGATCAGCAAGAAAATATGTGGTCAGAGGAGTTGAAATTTACAATCACAAAGAGAACTTTTGTAAGATGATGTATTGTGGGTATATGGTGCCAGATAAATTATCTAGAATGTATGTTGGAACTGTGTGGATGTGTGAAAAAGCTAAAAATTGGATTCAAATACATAGATGCAGAGGATTTTAAAGATTAATATTAAATTAAAACTGGAACTTTTTCTTGTGGGATTAATAATAGATGCACAATTGGAAAAGAATCATGGTAGATTACTTCAATATAATGACCATGTCAGCAAGGTTGTTGTATGTATAAAGATGGAAAAATTCAATGCTAGCTACTATAGAGGACTAGTTGTTGAAGCCCACAGATTTAGCAAAAATGGACAGATTGGATGCTTTGATTAGAGAAAGGTCTTTATTGACATTTCTTGAAAATTGGAAAATCCCTTACAGATTTGTGAAAAAAAGAAAAGGACTTGGTAACTTTTGGTTCTAATGATTAGATAGAATAGGTTATTGAAAGAAGTGAGTATGTTGTAATTTAGGGGAGAGAGATGAATAATTGTATGTCTGTATAATTGCTGAAAAGAAGACCAGAAGCCACTTTCCCTCCTTCTTTTCCTTTCTCTTTTTATCTTCTTTTCTTTCCCTCCATTCCCCCTTTTTAATTTTAAGCTTTATAATTTTTAGGGCCGGAACTGACTGGCAAAAAAAGCCAGCTTCTCTAAGCCGACAGGAAGCCACCGTGAAGCCGCCCGGCAGTTTACACGGCAGCAGCTTTGCGGTGCTCTGGTGGTATGGCGTTTAAACTCTCCCCTCCACCTTGCATGACTCCTGGGATACATCCAAGGTGGAGGGGAGAGTGGAGGGATAGCTCTGGCACCCTGACCTTCCCTCACCCCACCTTGGATGTATCTCAAGAGGCATCCAAAGTGGGGGCCACAAAGGAGAAAAGGAAGAAGAGGCTGCTTGAAACCAGATCCCAGTCATTGCCTCCAGTCCGGGTTTTTAAGGAGCTGCAGTGGCCAAGTAGCCATCCCTGGGCTCTCAAAGAGGGGGCCCACCCGGGAGAGAGAAAAGCCACAGCGGCGGCCACGGGAGAAAGTTCTTGGCAACTTTTGGAGTAATTGGGGTTGGGCTGCCATGCCTGATCAACCTTCCTTCCATGAGTCTCTTATTTTATTTTATTTTATTTTATTTTATTTTATTTTATTTTATTTTATTTTATTTTATTTTATTTTATTATTAAACCTTATGCCCCAAGGTTTTACCCTCGATTTATCCATGGGTCACATAAAATTCTCTAATTTTGGCCCCAAAAGCTGCCATCCAGTTATACATGAGGTTGACTTATAGTCAAATACCGTATATACGGTAAGGTAGATATTTTCCACATTCCAATATAATTGAAAATATATTTGATTCAAGAACACTTCATAGTAGCAAGCATTTCTCTTAAAGGTACTTTTGCCACATTCAGCCTTCATAATAGTGTTCTCCATCCATTGTTTGCAACTGATTATTTGTTCTTGATTTGATTCCAGAATTATTATTTTTTTAAAAAAGAAAACTGGTTAAAATATAGGTTCATTCTCATAATGACTTTTTAAGCATCCATTTGTATAAATGTGTAAATGCCATTTAGAAATAGCATGAGAACCAACAGCAGCAACATATCCACCAACATTGTAAAATTTATTACCCTGGATTAGTACTGATTCTTTCGCCAGTGGAGTTCAGAAATGAGACTCTAGGTAATTTTCTATTTTGTCCATGGAAAGGGAGCCCACTTCAGTCTTAACAGATATTATTGAAAAGGTGGTATGCATTCCCTACCTTGATTACTTGAGATGTCTTCCACCTCTTCTTTTATCCTCTGAGCATTACAGTTGTTATGGATTCCTTTGTATCCTTTGACCTTAAATCTAGAAGACAAGAGCAACTCCTCCAAGTATGGTTACATTCAAGTTCTGTGTCAGTACAGTAGGATGAGGAATGAAAGCCAAAGGTATCATTACTGCTAGCTCTCGACATCCTGAGTAGTGGAGTGATGTAAGAGTGTTAGACTGCCTGAGCAGTATGCATAGTTTGCAATTCCAAAACCCATTTGCATAGTTCATAAATTAGTAGATGAGCTATGAGATTTTTTGGCTTTTCAGTAGCACATATGTTACCCTGAGTATTTATGTGTAGGTATAATACATGCAGCCTTAGAGCTTAGTTCAGGAAAGAAGTTTATATTCCAGTTATTCAAGCGTGTCTTGGTTTTTCAATAGCAACGCTTGACGTTCTAAACTGCCAAACAGAGTGAAGAGGCTGTGAAAAATCCAAGTTTAGGTGCTCTAGAATTGCATCATACATCATAATGTATCAAATCACAGCATTCTGCCATTAAAATATCCCTATATATTGTTTAAGAAGATGGTGTTGGATTTCAGAGGAGGAACAAGTGCATAGTTGATTAGTCTTTTTGTGACAATGTTGGCATTTTATAGTAGAATCAAATTTGAGCCATCTGAAATCTCTCTCTCTCTTTGTTGGTCTGATTTACCTGTTTTTTAAAGTTTTTTTAGTGCAGGGGCATGGAGTTTTGGGAAATGATGAATAGATCTACTTAAAAAATTGAATAAAGATGTATTTCACGTTTATGAGTTCAAAGTTGCAAAATAATTTTGCAATAATAAATGTAATTTATTATCTGTTCAGATTAAAAATTCAATCTCTAGCAAGTGCCTTTAGCATTATTTGGGGTGTTGGTTTTTTTTTAGATAGAACACATTCAAATGGGTACAGATTCAAATGCATAACCGGCATAGCACCAATAATATTTCCTTTTTGAAAGTCCTCTTTTGGTCTTGATTTAATTTCTCTGATAACCCTACCCCTTCTATTTATTTATATTTTGTCTTTTTTCAAAAATTAGGACTCAAAGTGGCTTGAGGGAACATTGTTGGGTGTAATGTTCAAACACATTGTGGTCATTTAATTCCACATTGTTCCAGTTTATGATGGTTACCCTGATATGTGATTGGTACTGAAATGGACTTGTTTGTTGCATTGGACAGTGTTGATTAGCAAGAGCATCCTTTAGTTCTGCAGTGACTTTCCATATCATTAACCATTATATTGTTTTGATAGATCTTTGGGACCCCATTCTACAGTAGTTCCACTAGGTTTTAAAAGTGGGGTTGAGGGAATATGTGATAAATAAATTGAGCTTTGATATAAAATGTTCAGCATCTCCCCTGGATGATGTCTCAAGGTTTCATGTGTGACACCATTAATGTAAAGATAATATCCTTCTCTGTACTTTTTCATCATGTTCTAGGGAAAGTATAGAGGAGATTGGGCAACACACCATGTAAGCAAAAGTGAGCATCAGAGTCTTGAAAATTCAGTTGTGTGGCAATGGAAAAAGGACCAGATTATTTTTAAGATAACTATTTTTTCTTTTAAATAGAAGCATGTGCTGCCGGTACATATGGTTTACCAGTAGACTTGTGCCACTGGAGGCATGAATCTGCTTGTCAACAAGACATGCAGGGGCTTGTTTAATGGGAAACTGTTTTTAAAATACAAGTGCTCCTTTTTTTTCATTGTCATTGGTAAAATCACCGGTAGCACCACAGGCTGTCATCCCTCCTTTCCAGTGCACATTGGTTTCTAGATGTGGAAATGGTTCCCAGATTGAGGGAAGTTACCTGTTCCTGCTGTGGAGAGGTTTTTAATTGTGTGAAATCAATTGTTGATCGGAAATGAACTAACAGATTTAAACTTAATCTAGACAAGTCTGGATAGCAGTCAGGATTAGGTTCCAGTTATTTGTGGTGGAATTGCATTTAAAAAATAAATAAATTAAAGCTGTACTTAAGTAGTATTCTTGGATAACCTGCACAAAACAAATTTAAAAATATCAAAAATATAAAAATGCAAAGCAAACTAACCAGGATAATACATGTATGAAAAAAAACCACAACATTTTGCCCTGCCATTGTGGTGATGACAGTTTCAGCTGACTTGGCACCATCCAGATTTCTATGTGATGGTGTGTTTTAGAGATTGAGCACCACCACAAAGAAGAGGCTCAGTCTAAATTCTGCAGTGAACTTACCCTGGTAGAGAAGTCTGAAGAAGAGCTTTCTCTAAGGCAGCGGTTCTCAAATAGTGGGGCGGGCCCCCCAGGGGAGGGCGCGAGGCTCCATAAAGGGGGGCCCGTTACAGCTGGAGAGAGGGAGATTGTCCCAGCACAGCCCCAGTAGCTCTATCCTGATTGGCCAAACCCACCCATGTGATCGCGCGGGGGGGGCGCGAAATGTTTTCTTCTTTCCTGGGGGGGCGTGACAGAAAATAATGGAGAAACACTGCTCTAAGGAGTTTAATGCTTGGGCCGAAAAGGAAGAGAGCTTCCTTGAGGTATTTAAATACTAAGCTAGCACCAGTGCCCTAATTTGGGCCTGGAAACAAATACCCAAGGAAACTCTTTAAACATTGGTATTAGTATGCTCTTGTATGTCTGCACCAATTAAATCTAGTATCGTGCACTATTTGAAAATGTAATCCAGATTTAGTAATTCAGTTCTGTGGTTTCCAGTGCATTGATCACAGTAGTAGATTTTCCCTGCTGAGGAATATTTTAATAGTTTTAGAGACCAGTGAGCCACAAGTGTTGGTGCTGGTTCCAGAAGTGCTTTCAAGTTATGTACCTGTTGGTATTTGTGGGTTTTTCAGACTGTGAGGCCGTGTTCTAGAAGAATGTATTCCTGACGTTTCGCCTGCATCTGTGGCTGGCATCTTCAGAGCTTCTCTGAAGATGCCAGCCACAGATGCAGGCAAAACATCAGGAATACATTCTTCTAGAACATGGCTTCACAGTCTGAAAAACCCACAAAAACCAATGGATGCTGGCCATGAAAGCCTTTGACTTAACATATGTACCTGTTCTTTTCAATTGAATGGATCTCTATGTAGATCAGGATATACAGTACATCTTATTCCTGAATGAGAACCATCTACTCATACTCACATTGTGGAACTGACCACAGTCAGTCACAAACTAGTAATATCTAGATTGTTTTACTATAGTACACTTTACTTGGAAAAGTGTTTAGACTTTTCAGGTGGCGTAGAACTTAGCAGCCAGTTTTTGCTAGAGTCAAATGTGTTGAAGTGTGTTAATATTATACCAAATACATCAGAATCAGATCTTTTTTTGGTTCCAGTTCAAACTGTTGGTTCTTTAGTTTAAAGCCCTATACATTGAAAGTCTTTGATATTTAAAAGCATCACTTTTTTAATGAGTCAGCCATCATCAGTAAAGGCCCCTCTCTGTATTCTGCTATCCTCGGATGCATAGTTGATGATGTGTGAGAGAGCCTCCTTCTTATTAGTGTCCTAGGTTGACCTTTCAACTCTGGCAATTGAATTGCAGGTTTTTGTTGTTGTTTTGTTTTGTTCTGTTTTGTATCATCAGAAAATCTCTTCTGGCAGGGCCTGTTTGTCGACTGATTTATTTTGGTCCTTTAACACTACAATTCTTCCTTCATCAGTTTTGTTGCTTACTTTGTAAATTCTCATGTTTTTCTCCTTTTTAATATTTTAAGTCAGCACCTGTTCTTAGCAGCTCACAGAACCTAGAAAGGTAAGGTAAGAACATCAATAATGACCAAAACCAGGTTTAGGTAATAGGATTACTGGAATACTAAAACATAATTAAAAAGGTGAACTTTTATTTCCTCCAGGACCCTTCATGATACTGGGTAATGGCCAGAGATGGAGAAGAATGAGAAAAATAATCCTGGTTAGATGCTGAAATCACAAGATCTGTAGTGGGGCTAAACCTGAATGCCCACTTTCTTAATGATATTGGTGCAATAAAGATGTAGAGCTAGTGTGGTATAGTGGTTTGAGTCACTCTGTAGGCCAGAGTTTGAATCTTTCCGTGGTCATGGTAACCACTGTGTGATATTAGGCAAATCACACTCTCTCAGCCTGGGAGAATGGTAAAGACAAAACCCCTCTGAACAAATCTTACCAAGAATACCCTGAGATAGGTTTGCCTTAGGGTTACCATAAATCAGAAATGACTTGAATGTGCACTATGACAACAGAAGGTATTATCCAACCATTACTTTCTTTTTTGTTGTTTCTATTTTTATTTTTTTATTTCTTAACCGCAACTTTTTTCATTTGAGCATTATTTTAATAACATATTTGGCTTGAGGAAGGAATTTTTCTGTGTGACTCATTTCTGTAGGTATTACATATAGTGTGTGGCCTAGCTCATTAGCTTGAATAATTTGGAGGATGTTTCTTTGTGAGCACCTTAGTGGGGCATGCTGTTTTAACTTTATCATCCTCTTTTGTCGAATTATGTATTTATTGAGACAGGTTTGGTGATAAGATGGAGTGTGCTATGCTTGCCATTCTATCTTGATACAAGGAACTGTGTTTGATATCCTTCAGTGTCTTTGATAATTATTTCTCTGATGTGCAGTCCTGATTTTTTTTTGCTTACTCTTTACATTGTTTTTTAAGTAATTGCTTAGCTTTTAAAAATTCAAATAGACATTTTGACGCTGCTGCTGAATGCAGCAATGAAAAATTCTGAAAGTGTGCATCTCCCCCATGTATGCTCCTTTTTAGATTATACAAAGGGGTGGTTGGTGGCATATCCTCTAAATCTCTGAAGCCCTCTTTCATTAATTTGAGTTATCTACTACTTATAGGGTTTATTTGTAATTATTGCTGTTGCTTACTATTAGTATTGTTCCCTTGCATACATTTAATTTCCTTCACAATGTTTTTGTAAATAAGTCTCTTTATTTGTGTCAAAACATTTTTTCTTAATTCTGCTAGTGTTAAAATGTGTTTGTTGCTGGAACTGGAACAGGGCTGTATCAACTCTGAGAAATAATGCAGTTTGACATCATTTTCACTGTCATGTCTCAGTGCTATGGAATCTTGGGATTTGAAGGTTGTTGTGGCACCAAAGCTCTCTTATAAAGAAGGCTAAATGTCTCACAAAGCTACAAATCCCACAATTCCATAGCATTGATCCGTGCCAGTTAAAGTGGTTTCAAACTGTATTATTTCTGTAATGTGGATGCAGCCTAAGTAATCTCCCCCCCCCCTTTTTTTTTTACTGCAGTTTCTTATAGTGAGTGAGCTGGTATGATAGGTTAGTATATTCTCAAACATTTCAGTGTCTTAGGAAACAATGATGAGTTTTTAGGAAACCAGCTGCAGGAGTATGTGTGAGGTAACTGAGTCTAGATGTTACCAAAGCACTGGTTATAACTGGAGCAAGGTAGCATCTTTCTCAGAAGGGATTGCAGCTGGTATATCAACTGACAGTAGGTGAAAAAAATTCCTTAACAGTGATACCACTTGCATATCCATAAAGAAAATCAGCTCTAAGGTTTAAGGCAGAGTACAAATTATCTGTGCAGCAAGAGCTAAGCATCACATCCATGGTGGACATCTACCAACAAACTGACCAAAAGACCAAAAAGCGGGACAGCTTTAAAAGAATTATTAATCCAGGGGGTTTCAGGGTCCCCAGTAGCCCTAAGGTTCTGCAAGAAGTTGCAAGGCTTCCTTGAGAGATTGTGATGGAGGAAGGAGCACACTTGTTTTTATTCTGTAGGTACAATTAAAGTCATCCCTCCTGATTCACGGGGATCCGTTCAGGACACCTCCTTTCCCCGTGAATTGGGAAAATTGCAAATATCCAAGCCCCATTGATTTCATTGGTGGCACATGCCTGGGTGCGCACGCCATTTTGTCGCTCCCCACTTGCCATCCGTGGAGGACCATGAATGGTAAGAAAGGTGAGAAAGGCTGACTAACTCTACCAGCCAAAACTTTGGCTACAGATTAAAAGTATTATGTGAACAATTGATAAACCCCTTCACAGTGTGTCAGTTTTCACATTTCTGGTATTTCTGTTTTACACACAATTCCTTCAGGAGCTTTCACATTAACATGAATAGATGGTAATCCTTGCTTGTTATTAGCAGAAGTACACAAGCCTAGGTCAGAAATTGCTCTTCATATTCAGTACATTGATTAACACTAGATTTAATTTTCTAGTTCAGTAATTGACATGGTTCTGACTCTGTGTAATCCTTTGTCTGATAATCCTCTCTTCTAGTAGCACGTAATAGAAATCTTTCATTTTTGATGCTATATTTAGTAGAAACTATGATCAGTTTGCAACCTTATTGGGATTTACTAACCTTCAAGCATTATGACTATGTTGTTGATATTTTGTTTTTCTAGATCTTAAGATAGGTTTGCAGTAAACATTATTAGAAATGCATTAAATACATTAGAAACTTGGACAGGTAGCTGCAAAACAAACATTGCAATTTTCTCAGGGCATTTAATATTGACCTTATGGGATGTTGTTTTCAGACAGAATTTATTTATTACACTGGCATTAGTATTGATCAAGTAAATGGTACATTTCATGAATTATAAATTATGACAGAGAATATTGAAAAACTATAGCAGTGTGAAAACTGAATGAAGAATCATTTAATAGATTTCAAGTACCATTCTTCTTGAGATGGCTTGTTTGAATTGGTTTGTTGGTAAGCATTTGCTTTTGATCACCTGCCTTGTTTCTGAAATGAAGCTGTGGAAACTCAAGATTCTTTTTCATTTAATAGTCCCTTCTCTCTTAAAATGCATATCTTTACTGGATATGATGAGGTGGTATGGTATTGAGAGAATTTTAATTTTGCTGCCTTTAGCACAACCTGATAAGTCCTGAAAAGTAATTCACCTTTTTATATAACTTTCTATCTATCTACAAGTACATAGCTTAGCCAAATCATGATTCTGGAAGGATCATAGAATCATAGAGTTGGAAGAGACCACAAGGGTCATCCAGT
>JAIPUX010001232.1:23033794-23044218 GCA_020142125.1 Phrynosoma platyrhinos
CTGCATCCAACCCCCGGGCCTTAGGTTGCCTACCCCTGGCTTAGAGCCTGCATAGTGTGGTAGGAAGCGATATGTAAATGAAGCTGTTATTGCTATTGCTATATGGCCTCAACAGCAGATTAAGATAGCATGGCACTTGGCAGGTTGTGAAAGCAACCAGATATTACAACACTCTAGCTCAATGATCCACAAACTGTGCCCTTTAAGGGATTCTGGACTTCAGTTTCCAGAATCCCAGACTATTGGCAACATGGATGAAGCTTCTGAGAGCTGAAGACCAAAATCCCTTAAAGGACACAGTTTGGGGATCACTGTGACTAGCTGATGGCATGGTTCATTTAGCTTTCTCACCTGAAGTACAAGCTTTGATCAACATTACCTACCATCCTTTGACTAATGGAATGCTTTAAAGCAGCTTATCCACAACAGATAGGCTAGCTTTTCAGATGTCTTTGAAATATGTCCTTCTGTTTCTTCTTTCATTTAGGGAAAACAAACTTATTTGTGTTTTAGGATTTAGTTGACAGCTATTTCCATAATCTTGCCTGTGCTGTATGGATGCTCCCGGTTTATGCGCCTTATTATTATTATTATTATTATTATTATTATTATTATTATTATTATTATTATTATTATTATTATTATTATTATTATTATATCCCGCCTCTCTGTTGAACAATCGGGGTGGCTTACAACAGTTAAAGTTCCATACAATACATCACCTATCACAAAATACAGTCTAAAAATCCCCAAACCCACCCACCCCCTAAAAAAGTATTAAACCAAATATCCATTAAAACATCTTAAATTAACACATCATAGATAAAATAAACTAACTGGAGCAAATAATAAACAAGAGCAGCAACATCAGTCGTAAATGGGAGAGGTAGAAATGAGCAAACTCCTAAGGCCAGGAATTCTAGCCAGGAAAGGCCTGCCGAAAGAGATCCGTCTTCACGGCCTTTTGAAGCTGCTTAAGGTCGTAATCTGATGGATCTCGTCCGGCAGGCCATTCCATATTCTGGGAGTGGTTACTGAAAATGCCCTCTAGGAGTTTTCAGACAGCCTTGTTTTCATTGGCTGCAGCGAATTCCTCCCAGAGGACCGGAGTGCGCAGGGTGGATTGTATGGGAGGATGCAGGCCTGAAGATAAGTTGGACCCAAGCCATTTAGGGCTTTAAAGGTCATTACCAGCACCTTATACTGGGATTAAGTCTTCCCTGAGATTTACAAAAGGTGCATCCCCCATATCTTCCTCAGTGCCACAGTGAGGCTTCCTGGTGTTGACTGTGTTCATGGGTAAATTTCTTTTGCCTTTGCAACTTCAGATTATTGATTTGTGAAGATAGCCATCCTAGTCCAGACATGTCAACTGGATGAATGATTACCCTTATCTTTTTCCCAGTCATATTCTTGTCTAAGGTTTTAACACAATCCCATATGTCTCTTTCTTAATCCAGGTTCACCTTTGATACAAAGCTACACTCCTTGTTGCAAAGAAGTGGTGTATTATGTTGAACATATGAAATATTTTAGAGCCTCGCCAATGGTATTCCTGTATAATGCTGGGTGCAAGAGAAAGAAGTCTGTTTCTCATGCAACTTGTAGAGAAGTGGAATATTAACCATCATATTGCCATATGAGACTGTCAGTAGGCCCTTACCAGTACAAGTATAGTAATTCTACCAAGATGATTTCCATGTCACCAGCATTTTTCCAAGATGTACCTCTGTCTGAAGTCTGTAAAACAGCTACATGCTTGCAGTCATTCACATTCCACATACCCCTTCCTCACCTGTAGGGTGGGGGAAATGTGTTATGTCTCCAGTTTCTCTGCTTTGGTGAACCAGGACCTGAGGGGAACTGGTTGGAGGCTGCCATATGCACAAACCTGGGGGAACTACCATCAAAATTCTATAGGTAGCTCTAAAAGGTTTTGACCAGCTCTGTGCAGACATAGTAGAAACCCATATCTGTGACTTCACAGATGAACTCAAATGGAAAATCCACGGCTTCACCCATTTTCTTTCCCAGCCCAAGTTCTGCACTTGGACCCAGATTGGCTGCATCCAGCCACCTGGCTTACAGAGAGGAGTGAACTTTGGTTATTCAAAAGGAGTGATGAACACCTTGATTGCCTCATGATATTCCTCTATACTAAAGGTTTGGGACTACTTGGAGAGCTTTTTTCCACTTAAACTGGTGAATATGTTAAGGTCACAAGAGAGTAGATATTAAAGAGATTGTGGAATTTTAATAGTTTGGACTTGACAATGAACCTGAAGCTAAACACTTTTAGGAGACAAAATTTAGCTTTCTTTTCAGTTTTGTCATAATTCCCAAGTGCCCTCTTTCTTACCTGCTCATTGAAACATTTTTCAGAGGGGCATTTTTTACAAGCCCTTTGTCCTATATTTTCACTGCTTACGATGTCCTTGCTTTGCCTAAGCCAGCTTGAGTCATGGCTCACTCAGCTCCCTCAGCTGTGGCATCAGCTCCTTTCCCCCCAATGCTGGATGAGATCTGCTAGTTAGCCTTGTGATTAAATTCCTCCACATGTACTTAATTTTATGTGCTTGTCAGATTTGGTGCTCCAATATTAGGGGATGCTACAGGAGATAGTTTTCCCTTAGGTATGTTCTGCCACCACTACTTCCTGACTTGAATTTTGGCTTTCATGGTACATATGCCATGTCTGGATGACTCCAGTACCGCAAATAGAGAATGGTGCATTGGGCTCTCATCTTGAAGGTCCATAGTTAGCTGCCAAGATGACCTTTGCAGTGGTCAAGAACAGGTCTCCCCCTTCCCTCCACACACACACTTTGATTTTTGTTCCATTCCTTAAGCCATTCTCCTCTTTTTCTTTTCTGTCTTACCTCAGTGCTAATATTTCTGTGCTTGGCTTTGTGAAAACCTGGAGGCGCATTTTTCAAGTCATATGATTCTTTGACCTTTCTGAGTGGCAGAAGAAAATCCTTGCTCTTCTGCAGACAAATGCAGACTTTCATGGTAAATGTCTAGTGAGCCATTCTCAATTCATAACTGCCAGGAGACTGGTGTTACCTTCTTGTTTGCCCATCCATTTCCTCAAAAAGTTCTCCAGAGAAGTGAGGGAATGTGGACAGATTTTTGATGAGGACAGGAAATGCAGAGGGAAGAAAGGGAAGAGTAAGTGTTATGAGGGGGAATCTACAAACATGCTCTTGTGCCATCATTATTGTATTTTTCAATATGATGGATCTATCTGCTTTCCTACTTTCTTACAGTTGACACATAGATTGGTACCTTGAAACCTAAATGTGTGCACTTCAGTTTTAAAATTTTGTGCTTTCCCCCCCAGTTTTATCGGGCAGAAATTGAAGCTCTTCATTCCTCTGGGACAACTGCAGTTGTTAAGTTCTGTGATTACGGAAACTATGAAGAGGTGTTATTAAGCAACATCAGGCCCATTCAAGCTGACACCTGGGTACGTGATAATAAATTGTATACAAAGAGATAAAGTACATAGTTCTTACGAAAAATGAAGCCATAAACAGATGACTGGTAATCGTGCAGTGGGTTTTCAAGTAAAAGCCTGAAGAAGAGAATTCTAGAACTGATTAAGGCCTTCTTCATTACATATCCATCCATAACAATGCCTTAAAGAAGCATATGGTCCTATATTCATGTAATAAAATATGTAAATTGTTGGGGCAATATATTCTTGAGTCACTAGCAAACTAATATTTATATAAAAAATTGATCATACAATTTTTAAATTTACATTGTCACATTAAGAGTTCTGATCAATGGCTTCTGTATGTTTATCTTTTTGTTCAGGAAATGATAAATTCTTAAAATTTAAACTCCAAAGGCTTTTTAATCTCTGTGTATAGCTAAAATGAGAATTGTTTCTATCATTGTTTGAAATGTGCTGCTTCCTTTGACAAATGTTACATTGCATAAATATATTAAATAGTACAATATCATAAAAGACTTAAAGTACTTCATAAAACATGCCATTCCAATACACAAAGTTCATTAAGAAGTACAAAGCACTATCTAGCTAAAAGAAGGTATAAAATTGTTTTGTGCATATGCAAGAATCATCTCTGAAACTTAATGAGTTGTATTCAATGAAGAACAGGAATTGGTTGTCTTGTCTATGATGACATTTCATAATTGCCATTGTTAATGGTTTACAGAAAAGTAAATGGTCAAACAGACTTTTACATTTTTTAATTCTGATGTGCTGCTTTTTGCTCCTCTTGCATGACTTTTTGACACTCAAGTAGACATTTTAAAAATCACTTTAATGTATTCATACCTTTAATGACTTGTTAGAGCAATAAGTAGCAATTGCCAGAATTCTTGCTACATGTCTTCATGCTATTGATAAGTCTTCAAGTTTTATTCTCAGTGCTTCAAGCACTCTGATGGAGGTTTTTGATGTACAGCCTTTTCCTATTTCTGCATTCTCTTAATTTGTTTTCTGTAATTTCAAAGGGGATATAGATGTTGAGTGCTTGGAGTCACATCTTCCTTTTTCCTCCTGTGTTTTTTTTTATGTTGGCCTATTGATTCTCTCGAGCCCAATGTGGAATGTGATTGGTATTTTCACAGTTCCTGCTACAGTGTCCCTTTGTCTCTGCTTATATCCCAGAAGTATAATGTCTGGATGGGAGAGCTCCAAGTAACACTGATATAGATATGGAGGCCTTGAATACTGCTGCACTTGATCTCTTCAGCATCAAATGATGGGGCTTTACATGGCTTATATTAGCTTTTAGCCTGTAGTGCAGCTTTCAGGGTTTCAGGATAGGGCAGCAGAAGTCCTGGGGACACACTGTGGCAGACTTTAAAGCCTCCAAGACTCTTGTGAGTTGCAGTGGTGTTACAGCTATTGCCATGGCCATCATGCTGCTGACCAAGGGTTTGATTAGTTTTTCAGAAGTCCAGAAATAGTTGAAGAAATAATTCTGTTATGAGATTTCTAATAGAGGAAGGGCCTTTGCAGATTGCTAGAAATAGTGCAAATTGAGTCCATTTTGTGCTAGGGAATCATGGGAATTGTATTTTTTTCTGAGACATTGAGCCTTCTCTGTTAAGAGCTCTGGTGCCACAATAAACTACAGTTCCCATGATTCCCTAGCACTGAGTCAGGGCAGTTAAAGTGGACTCAATTTGCACTATTTCTGGCAGTCTACAAAGGCGCGAAGTGAGGTGATTAGGAAATCGTCCACCCATTAATGGACTAATGCACTAAAAAATGTTTTGTTACACAAGTTGAATCATCCATTAGTGGACTAATGCACTAAAAATGTTTTGTTACACATATTGAGAAGAAGTTGAGAAGCCATTTATATGACAAGTTAATCCAAGGGAGATCTTCTGCCTTGTATTTTTTCTTTTGCAGTGGCTGCAGGCATATCAGTTCCATCCACCATATTTCACCTGATACTGAGAATATACATAGCCTGTAGAATCATGAGGAAATATTGCAGATAGGACAAGGCTACCAACAATCTCAGTAAGCCATAGATGAAAATATGGGGAAAGAAGGGAAAAGGCAGAAAATCAGTAGGCTCTTTCAAAATGAGCTTAGGTAGACTGTTGAGAGATAGGCAGGTACTCTGATGTGAGAAGTTACCAGTTAACCCACAGTGGCCAGGAAGCTACCAGTCATGTGTTTAAAGGAAGAATGCTACTGCTGGTGGTGCGTTTTCCTTTAATTATACTTAATGCATCTGCACATGTACATAGTACATGTGTAGATGCACATAGTACATATATTTCAACTGAAGATAAATGATACCTTGAACTAACATACAATGTACACTTAGGGTTTGCTGGGTTTGAATAGTGGGAGTGTGTGAATGATGCTTGGGCTGCATTAGGTATGTATTCTATTCTATTCTGTTGCCAGTCATTTTAAGCATTTTTACTGTATTTTGGTACTGCATCTGGAGGTGTATTTTGAAGTGGCATTTTCCTCTTTTGCTTGGATGCTTTACAATTTAGTAATTTCTATTTTGTCAATACCACCCTCCTCCCGGGATAATGTGTAGTTGTACAGGTTAAATCTTGATATGGTCCTAACTCAACATTCTTCACCATCACTTGTGTCATAGTAGGCAATATAATGTCCATTGACTAATACCAAAGCACCTGGTAAAGAATACAGGAAGATAGTATCCCTATAGTACACGTGTTTTAATTATGGTATATCAAAAGCAGATGAAAGGGCTACATGAATTCTGTATTTTTCATAAAGCAATAATTTTTTCAGTGAATACTTATTATCTAAACATGTTGATACTTCAGTACAAAATGTAGACAACGAAGAAGCTTGCACTTTCCATTGTTCAAGGATTGTTTGAAAGTTCCATTTGGCAATAGATATGTACCCTTATATGTGTAATACACTGTTGTGCTAAATGTAGCAGTGATGACAGAATAAAGGTATTTGTTTGCACCAAATCAGCCCCAAATTAAATGCAATCACAAGAATATTTTTTTCTTTTGCAACATTTAGATAAGATTGAAAAGCATGTATCATTCAGAGCCTTCAGACTAAATTAAGTCTGTGTTGTAGAAATGTAAAATAAACACAAAAAACCTTACATCTAAAGTGTTATGTTTTTCTCCGTTTCCAGGAATATTATTACTGCAAATGACTGTACAATTTTCAGTATTCAATTTCATTGTCAACATAGTTTTCCTCATACCTGTGTGTGCTTCACAGTTACCTTTTTTGCATTTCACTTTTGAGGTAGGATTTATCCCAACTGGTTACCATTGATCTGTTCATCATTATTGTTAAAATTGGGGTAGCCTTTATAGTCCCTCTGAAGTACTCAGTAAAGTTCTTCCAAGAAAAGGTCCTTCAGCAATGGGTGCCATCTCAATTGTGTGCCTCTTTAATCAGATACTGATTTTAAACACTCCATCTTCACAGAATAAGTCTGAAGAATGAGAAACAACAAAAATAATTATGTAATTGCCACATGTTGCTTGCCAAGTTATGTGGTGAATCTAATATATGTTGAAACACACTCTCCCTGTAAACGCAGGGTAACCACTGTATTGTCAAATAAGTAGTGAAGTGTTCTAAAGATAGCACACATTTCTTGAAGAATGGGGTTGCACATGCTTATGTGTAGACTCCAACTGACCAGCTGACACACAACACCATCTGATAGCAGAGATAGGAATGAGATACCCTTTATGCCTAAAAAATCTTAATCAGGATTTCTCTTTCTCACTTACATTTATATCCAGCCATTTCTGTCATTTTTTAAAAAAACAATATCCTTATTGAGAATAAAAAAAGCAAAAAATAAAAATAAAAGACACATTATGAAATATAAAATACTCACCCACCCAGTATATACAAATATACACGCACTTGTTCTGGTACTGACTTAAATTTTCCTTCTAAATTTTCTTGAGTTTCCACACCTTCCGATTCCCTCCTAACCCGTATCTTCTCTTTCTTTAAACTTCTGTATTCCTTCCCCGCTCTTTCTTCTATCGCCTTCATCACACATATTTGTCTTCCTTCATAATAATCTTTTACTCTGCTTTCTCATAACCTCCATTTTTACTTGCTCATACCTTCATACAAGCAAACTAGACCATCCGTCTCTGTCTTATCAAACATTTTAGAAAATGTTGTCATATTTTCTCCGTGCTCCATTCCTAAAACAATGTGGTTTTAATAAGGTTCTGCGGTGTAGAAGAGAGGTTGAAAAATCAGAATACTTACCGCCTCAAATGAATAGCAGCAGTTCTTGGTCAAGGTAGATATCTGTTTTAAATGAGATCTTATGAACTTAGACTTTGGGTCAGATAGGGCAGAAAAAGTTAACATGCTGTGCCATTTCTTTTTTCCATGTTACCCTATTACTGTGTCACCTAAAGATTGTATGATATTAGCACATCATGTTCAGACTGTATGTTGTGCCAGATATAATACTGCTTCTATCTTTTAAGAATGTCTTAATGGTGAAGAGGTGAAAAGCCGAATATCAGATGTAGTTCCTTACATAGAGTGCTGATAGAGATAATTATTGACATATGTAGATCCTGAAGAGTCTAGACATCTGTCCATATGGTCTTTCTAATATATTGTTCAAGTGAAACTCCCATCAGCCCTAGCCAGGATAGCCAGTGGTGAGGGGTTAGGATAGTAAAGCCCAGCAACAGTTGGAGGGAAATGTGTTCCCCATCCCTGGTCTGTTGTGCAATTTGAAAATGGACATACTTGAGTCTTTGATACACTCTGACACACAACATTTTTAGGTGTCAACCTGAATAATGCATGCTGTGAAAGCAACACACTTTTATGTTGAGAGATCACACATCAAGCAGGTATACTTGCTGGGAAGTTAATAATTGAGTGTGGCTCCCTGTGAATGTGCACCTGGTGGCAAACCCTGCATGTGCTTACATATGAAATAGTCTGAATGCCAATAGAGCATTGTAAACAAACCAGTGGTAATGCAGGGTCAGTTTCCCTTATATGGAATTCTAAAATCCAAAATAATCCAGAATCTGTAACTTTTTTGAGGGCCAAAATGATAGGGCAGCAGCAGATACTGGGAGGTAGATGGTGTGGTCACATCCCTAGCCAAACCTTCCACAGATGGTGGTTGTTACTGCTGCTCCACCACCACCCCAGTTGAAGTGAGGTTTAGAGCAGGACACAACAGCAGTGGGTGTCTTAGCCCAGAAGAGAGCCCCATGCCAAAAAACTGCGTCCTCTCCAGTGGCGTCACTGAGGGGGTACAAGGGGTGCAGACCGCACCAGGTGACACCCTAAGGGGGAGTGACACCATGGCTCCCCAAAAGTGCTCAGCAGAGGGAGAAAAGCTACTCCTGCAATGAGCGGGAGAGCCTCTCCATCCCCTGAGTCTGGCTGGAAGGTAAATGTGTGTATATACGTGTATGAGGCTCTGAGAGCAGAGAAACACTTTCCTCCCTCTCAGTCAAGGCAGAGAGCAAGGAGGGTTCTCTCCATCCCCGGAACCTGGCTGGAAGTTAGGTATGTGTTTGGTGAGCAAGGATGTCTCCCCCTAGTGTGACTGGAATGTACCGTAGGGGTGTGTGTATGGCTGACTGAGAGGCGTGGAGAGAGACCTTCCTCCTCCCAGTCAGAGCAGAGAGCAAGGAGGTCTCCCCCCATCCCAGCCTGCTGTGTATATGTGTGTGCTTGTGTATGTGTGTGCATGGCTGAGGGTGGTGGAGAAAGCCCTTCTCCCTCCCAGTCAGAGCAGAGCAAGGAGCTCTCCCCCCCCCCCCGCCTGCCTGTTTGGAAGGTAGTGGTGTGTGTGTGTGTGTGTGTGTGTAGCTGAGGGAGGTGGAGAGACACCCTCCTTTCTCCCTGGCAGAGTAGAGAGATCTCCCCACCAGCAGCTTGGCTGGAAGACAGGGGCGTATTCTGAAGACCAGGGTTCAAATCATGAATTGGGCATGTACACCCACTAGGTCAGGTTGGGAAAGTCACACTCTCTCAGCCTAAGAGGATGAAAATGGTAAACCACCTCTGAAGGAACTTGCCAGGAAAACCGCATGATTGGTTCACCTTAGAGTTGCCATAGGTTGGAAATGACTTGAAGGCACACAGCAACAGAAAACAGTGTGATATGGGAGGAGATCAGTGAGGTGGGGTTACACCTACCATAGTGATGCCACTGCTCCTCTTCTTTCCCTGCTACTTCCATTGAGCCAACTCTGGCTGCAGTGGGGCTGTTATCTCCTGCCTTCCCTCCTGCAAGCACATCCAGCCACCCAGCGACCAGGATGGCTGAGCAGCTCTGGGGAGCACCCCAACACTGTTGCTCCCTTCCATGGTGCCATGGCTGATCCTATGTTTTCATTCACCCTGGACACAATAATGGCCATGAGCCACTGCTTGCCAGCAATGGACCCTTTCTACTCTGGGCACTCATTCATTTGGAACTAGAGGCCATAGCAGTGGCTGTAGGGCATTTTCCAGAGCTACTTAATCATCGTGCAGTCACTGGGAGGCTGGACATGCTCATGAGCAGGGAGGGTAAGAGTGAGCAGCCCCATACCCGCCACCTCCAACTCTCTGAGGGCAAAATAAATAAGTGTCTGGAGAAGGGGATGTCAGTGTCCCATAAGCAATGGCTGATGGCCACTATCCAGTCTAGACAAGCACATAGAAATACCTGTGGCACCAGGGAGGCAGGGAGCCAGTGACAATGATTGTACTACTGAGTCCCCAGCTGCCTTTTCTGCCTCCTCCTCTTCCTCATCTGCTGGGAAGTAGTTGTAATAAGAGTGAAGAGACATCTCCAGCTAGCCAGCAACCAGTTTAGCATGACGCCTGTTGAAAATCATGCTGGCCAACTTGCACTTTTCTGAAGGGCAGCCTCTCTGTGCCAACAACAACAACAACAACAACAACAACAACA
>JAIPUX010001232.1:23060709-23077502 GCA_020142125.1 Phrynosoma platyrhinos
GCGTAAGAGGGGCACTCCAAAAAAGCAATACAAGGACTCCCTGAAACAGCATCTCTGGCTCGGCCAAATTGATCACCAACAATGGTCCAGCCTGGCCTCACATCGGGAGGCATGGAGACGCACTATCCACAATGCTGCAGCCTTATTTGAGAAGTCACGCCGAACAAGTCTCGAAGAGAAATGACAACACAGAAAGAATCACAACCCCGAAACATCACCCAAGGAGATCTTCTGCTGTGCTTTCTGCAACCGGACTTGTTTATCTCAGATTGGCCTTTTTAGTCATCAGCACGCTTGCAAAAAGCATGGGATGAGTCCTTCCTGAATCTTCGAAGAAAAGCCAGAGGAGAGATGAAGACAAATGATATCTGTTCTGCATTTATTTCACACTGAGAAGTCATTAATGTAAAAAACAGACCATGTAAAAAATGCTCTTTTAGACCTTGACTTTGATCCAGATTTGGGTGTGCAAAACTAGAATGGCAGAAGCAGACTTCTTTGCTATCTTCTCCCATAACAGCCCCATCACACCCCTGAAAATATTACAAAGTAGGTTGGAGGGTCTTCTGCTGAGTGAAGAGGGCTATATGCATCCCATCAAACTGGATGGAGTGGAGCCCTTCCATCCATGAAGGTTGATTATTGTTCCTGCCCCATGTATTTGCTCTACCTATCATTTTTTAACCCAATACTGCTGTATCTGTAATTGACTTTTACAAAAATCTGTACTAATTTGCTGATTTTGCTTCACTGGAAGTTATTACATTTTTGAAAATATTATCCCAGCTCAGACAATTATACGGCAGACAGCAGTCTTTATATTGCAACATTAGATAATTCAGATATGTCATGGAATCACAAAATCCACAGTTTCCCCTTTCTTGTCCATTATAGGCAAATAATCACAAAAACTAGGTATCTATAAAGAACACCCAAATGATACATATTATCTGTGTACTGATGTCTGTGTTTTGTGGGTATCTTATTCAACTAACACATGGCAATGGTCACTGATTGGTTAACTGTTTGAGCCTAGTCTTTTAAGTAGTACATTCATTTTATCAAGATTTGGCATTTTACTCTCCCAGATTAGAGTATAGGAGTTGTCATTTGCCATTAAGTTGGCTTCAGCTTGTGGCAACCCAGTGCAAGAGAAGCCTCCATGAGCCTTGGTCATGAACAGCCCTGCTCATTTCTTGTCCTATTATTATTATTCCCCATTATTATTATTATTATTATTCCACCCATTGGTAGCCCAATCCGGGTGGTTTACAACATAAAAATAACATACAGCATAAAACAAACATTTTCCCTCCCCCCCCTAAAACATTATTAAACTAGATTATAATTAAAACCGTTTAGCAATTTAAAACAAAATTAAAATTAGCTCAGTGTCTTGGCTCTTTATTTGAATCAATCCATCTGTAATGTGGTTTTTCTTTCTTCCTACTGTGTTATATTTACCAAGCTGGATCTTTTATGATTGAACATCCGTGTAAGGCAAGGAAAAATGTAGAAGGGCAGGAAGATTTAAAATGATGCATATACCAATATATAATTATTTTGGGATACTGTTCTGTGCATATTTTGAAGTATTGGGTACAGGTTGAATCTCCCTCATTCAAAATGCTTGAGAGCAGAGCAGTGTTTTGGATATTGGATATTATTATTATTATTATTATTATTATTATTATTATTATTATTATTATTATTATTCAATTTTTAAAATATTTGCATACACATAATGAGATATCTTGGAGATGGGACCAAAGTCTAAATATGAAATTCAGTTGGGTCTCATATACGTATTATAAACATAGCCTGAAGATAGATTTGTACACAATATTTTAAATAATTTTGTGCATGAAACAAAGTTTGTTTACTATCTTAGCCAAGTGG
Source organism: Phrynosoma platyrhinos (assembly GCA_020142125.1). NCBI lineage: Eukaryota > Metazoa > Chordata > Lepidosauria > Squamata > Phrynosomatidae > Phrynosoma > Phrynosoma platyrhinos. The sequence goes on from JAIPUX010001232.1 coordinate 23,062,609, forward strand.
ACAATTTTGGATTTTGGAGTATTTCAGATTTTGAAATTTCATATAAGAGATACTCAACCTGTACATAGATTTTCCATTTGAACTAATGTTTATTTTATAGTAGGAAGCTGATGACTTGCTTACCATAGAGCTCTTTCTATAATCTAGGTGTATTATCCAAGTCCCTGCTTAACCAGTAGCTGACAGTAGTGGGGATACTTTGTGACCCTTCCAAGTTCAACCAGAGCCAAATATAAATCAGAATACATCAGACAAATAACTCCTTTGTTGGCATGGGAAGTCCAAGCTCATAAAGTCCAGAAGAATGTTAAGTTTCTGTATAACATATTTAATAACACTCAAAACTGCAGCAATGCCCTGCCATTTTGTCAGGCTGTTATTCTGGTGACAGAGCCCCATATGGCACCAATTGATGCTACCAAAAGGATAGAGTTAATATATATCTAATGTCCTGGAATCTTCCCTTATATTTGTATTCATCCCAAGATGTTGTGTGAAGAGGTCCTAACACTTTGATGAAGAATTTGCTGCACTCTGCTTTGTTCAGCTAAATATTGTTTGTTTATTTCCATAGTTGAACTCTTTATAATCCATCTTTCATCCACAAGTGAAAGGCAACTAACCAAACATGTTAATACAATATTTAAACAATAGTGAAAATGTGGACAACAGCAGTCATTAAAATTCACTTTAATTAATTTTCATATACATAAATAATATGTATATGAAACCTATTTTAAATAAATTAAAAATATTTTTAAAATAACAATAATTATTATTGTCATCACAAAAAAGCCCTTTGAGAAACTGTTGCCAGCTTAATCCTGGCTGGTTGGCACAAACATTTCCCAGAGCACATCAACTAACAGCCTTAGGTCTGATTCTAGGAACGGGTGCAGTTAAGGCACTGCTGGCTACAGCTGACACATGAACTATCAAGGTCAAGCCAGTTCTAGAATTTAGTCTGTTACTGTTTTACTGTTTCAACTATTTGCCAAGCTACAGAACAGAATTTTGCTTATCATTGGTTAAAGAAATTCAAATCCAACAAGAATCTTCTCAAAAACAATTTCTAGATAAGTTTCATTAGTTTTTCCTCTGGAAGATGCTAGGCACACAAGGTTTCTGTAATAGAGATCACTCATTATTCCTTGAAGTAAGTAATAGCAACAAAACCTGCACATAATTCAACTGTGAAAAAGTGCTCCCTCTCTCTTTCTCTCTCTCTCTTTTTCTTTCTGTATATGTATATCATCTATCTATTTAGTGTCTATATATACAGCCATCCCTTCTGATTCACTGGGGAACTGCTCCAGACCACCACTACTCTACGAATCAGAAATATTGCTAATATTCAAGTCCCCATTGGTTTTGATGGGTGGGCCCACCATGGGCATGCGCACCATTGTATCCTTCCCCACTAAGCTGGTCCGCGAAGGATCAAGACCACAGGCTTCAAGTCCGCGAATGGGGAGGGAAGACTGCAGATAGATAGATAGATAGATAGATAGATAGATAGTCTACCCTTCCAATTTTCAAGACACTGTATGTCATCCTCCTCTTCCCACTTATTCTCACAGCAACCATATAAGATAGGTTAGACTGAGAGAAGTTGGGAATTGTAATTTATTGTTGTACCAGAGATCTCTGACAGAGAAGGCTAAAAATGTCTCAGGTTACAGTTGCCAGAATTTCCTAGCACTGAGCCAGGCCATTTAAAGTGGTCTCAAAGTGGATTATTTCTCCAGTGTGTTTTGGATCATAGTCTATCTCAATCTGAAACGAGGTTTCCTCAGTTTTAGTTCATCACTAATGTCTACACCATGATAGGTAATTACCTCGAGCAACCTCAGAGTAGCGCAGAATAGACACATACTATAGATAACAATTTACATATTCCATTTCCATTCTCATGAATTTTTTAAGCTTAGACATAGACATATTTCAGTAGACAGAAATCCTACAGAAAGAGTAGTAATGTTGTTTTCCTATCACACCAATTTCATTATATCTCTGCATTTCTTCAGACACTTGAGATGTAACACTTTGCCCTTTAGATATCTAAATTGTTTAGATATTGAGCAATTGTTGAAATCTTTAAAAAATTGTATGTCGAGTACTTGTCACTTGAACACCATGTTTTTCATCACCTTTCCAGAATTTTTTTCCACTTTTGTTTCATGCAAAAGTATAGGGATAGATATTTTTTAAAATCTAAATACCATATATACTCGACTGCAAGTTGACCTCATGTAAATGTTGAGGGCAGGTTTTGGTGGCAAAATTATAGATTTTGATAAGTCAAGGGTAAAACGTAGGGGAATGTAGCAAAAGGGTGTAAAACACAGAAGGAAAGGAAAATGATGCCAAAGAACTTACAAAATTCCAGCAGGCATAACTGTTTATGCTCACGCTAAAGGCTAGATGGATGAGAAGAAAACTATGGTAAATGGTGACTGTGTGATGTCTGAGGGTTTCAGACAAGCACAGGTGGGGCTCAGAAAGTGCCCACATGTCAAAGGATATAAAGGCAAAGCAAAGCAAATTGTGACTACATTAGCAGTCATTACAACCTTGAACTTCAATGGTATAACTTTGCCTAATTTTAACCCAGAAAAGCTGGTAAATATACACAGATGTCTTCTTCAAATTCTTCAAAACCCAATTCCTCTAGGCACTCCTATGAGCAAAGCACCAAAGAGCTGCTACTGGTAGCATTATCCTGCCTTGTCATTCAAAAAGGTCAGAGGTGGCGCCATGGCAGAGAGAGTAGAGGGGGATGGTGCTTATGAAAAGCCTAGTTTGTGAGCTGGTTCAACTCTTCTGATATCTTAGGCCTGAAACAGATGGGCAGATGGGGGCGGCTTCCGGTCACACTAGGGGCATGGCATTTACATGATGCACATGCCCAGAAGCTGCCCTGGGACCGTGCCAAGGCCTCCTAAGGCTGCCCAAAACTGGCCCCAGAAGGAGTGGATTTTTTCTGCTCCTATTTGGGGCCGTTGGAGGAGGCGCCCTCGGGGCCATGACATGTGCTTGCTGCAGCCCCAGGGTTATCGGGGCTAGAAGCCACTTCTTCCTGCCCATCTGCTTCGCCCCATAGTTACAATGATCATTTAGATAATTATTTGCACAAAAGAGAAAATGATGATGGATGGATGGATGATGGATGGATAGATAGATAGATAGATAGATAGATAGATAGATAGATAGATAGATAGATTTGGCAGTGCTCATGTCTGAATCATCTGTTTTATCCACAGGATGAGGAAGAAATTGGTTATGAACAAACTTTAGAATTCCGCAGAGGTGGTGATGGTCAACCTCGGCGATCAACACGGCCCACTCAACAGTTTTATCAACCTCCAAGAGCTAGGAACTGATCAAAGGTAAATGCTGATTGGAAGCTTTTTTCTTTTGTCTTCTTTTTAAAAACTTTAAATATTTGGTTGTGGAAATTATTCTAAAATTCCATTTTGTGATTTTTTTTTTTTTTGTAATAAAGCTATAATAATTTTGTGGTCTTGTTTTTAGAACTTGCTTGACCCCCAATGTTTATCTAGAAAGCTAAATGGATGGGGCTACAATTTTAACTTTGTTAAAAATGTACTAGCTGTTTTAAAGAGGGGGTCCTTTACCAATGTCTTTTTGCCTTCCTAAGTTGTTTTAAGCCCAGTGGTCTCCCCACCTGCCACCAACCAGATATGAAGTGAGGAATATCTTTGGGTTTTAAAAAGGTGGGCCACATGTGTGTAGGTGGGTGGTCTCCAGAGGTCTGGAAGTTGCCTGTTCCTGCTTTAAATAATATAAATCTACATTAGTACTGGTTGCAGTTAGATTTATTTTGCTTTAATTTAGTTACCTCTTTCATATCTTTTTACTGGTAGTTACCTCTGTTAGCAATGTTCAAGGTAAGTGCTGATCTCTATGTAATCAGAATGCCCACCAAGGTTTGCAGAAGTACCCCCCCCTCCGCAAAAAAAGAAAAAAGAAAAAGAACAAACGAAAAAATCCCAAGGAGACCAATCTTCCTAACTGTGATGTATCTTTTTCCTTTACAGGACTGTTGAGTTTTATTTTGGTTGTATAACTTAAAAACCTAAATATGTTCAGAGATAGTGGTGCCATCTCTGCCCACTCACTTTTATTGAACACAAAACACAAGAGTGGTGCAGTTTTTTAAAATCTTTTTTTTTTCTTTTATGAGTTTCAGAAATATATGTTATTGCACAGTTCTGGAAGAGCAAACTTACTGGGCAATTGGAATATATTCTTTAAGAAAGTGTCACGTTGGCTTTAAATAAATGGCTTATTAGCAGCATTTCTCTGTCATTCTTGTGTTTTATTGGTGTGCCTTTCACAGTCCCATAGTAAAACATCTGTACTTCAACAAATGGCTGGCAGGGTGTTTTATGTCTGTATGGTTGTTTTGTGGCAGTGTTCAAGTGGATTTTAACCCTATCATTGAAAACTGGTTGCATTGGCACAGTTAAAATCCACCTGAGCCACTCTAAGGGCTGTTCATACAATGAATTTACTACATAAAACCACCACACATTTGTGTTCTGTATGACCATCCATATAAAGAAGTAATGATTAGACTAGTGTTTTGTAACTTGATTTTGTTCCTATTATTTTCCCTTTGCCTTCTTAGGTTAGGAAATCATTTACCCTTGACATTATTTAAACATCTTTTCTTTCTTTTATAAAAAAACTAATCATATTTCCCCTCACATGCTACAAAGTAGCACTTTGAAAATAAAAGTGGTTTCAAAAGAGGGGGAAGGAGATGATGCACAACTGTTTCCCCTTCAAGTTGGAAGTTTAAGGACAAAAACATAGTACATGACTAGTAGCATTTGGGGGTGCATTATGGTTTAGTTGATGTTAATAATTTGGGTACAGCTTTGGCTCCTAGGCACCTTTTCCACAAATATATATAATATTTGGAATATAACTAAATACGTGAGAAGAATTTAGTCTGGTTGCTGAAGGCAACAAGCTATTCGTCTATGACTGGCTTTGAAACAGCAACTTAAGTGGCAGCTTCATGAGGGAAATGCTAAACAATCAAGCAGAGCGGAAGAGGTGCAAAGAATGAGGACAGGAGCAATCTTCTAGGAGAATACAGAGAATGGATAAGAAGGAGATGGCAGAGACCCGAAGTGGTTAGAGATATTTGGCTAAACAATAGTTGCTTTATTGCTTTATGAACTCTACATTTCCAGTTGAGTTAATCAGGCAGATCAGACTAGATTAATCACTGGTTTCATGGGGCCTCTAGAGTTTACAAGTTCTTTGCACAAATGGTTATGATGATTCCTCCATTTAGTATGGAACAACCATTACAAAGGGGGGTTGCAGACTGCCAGAAATAGTGCAAATTGAGTCTACTTTTAGGGTTAGGGTTAGTGCTAGGGAATCATGGGAATTGGTTGTTTGTTTGTTTTTTCCTGAGACATTGAGCCTTCTCTGTCAGAGAGCTCTGGTGCCACAATAAAAAACAGTTCCCATGATTCCCTAGCACTAACCCTAACCCTAAAAGTGGACTCAATTTGCACTATTTCTGGCAGTCTGCAACCCCCCAAAGTTAATGGCATCTGGGGTGCCTTATTTTTGTCAGGTCCTTTTCCCTCCCAGTGTTTCCTGACAGGTGCTCATAAATCTATTGAGAGTGAGAGTCTTATAAATAAACAAGAGTTTTAGTTTATAAAGATAAAGCTGTTGCTTGAGAATTAGAGCAAGTATTGTGTGTCTGTCAGGGGTGGGAATCATGCAACTCTCGAGATGTTGCAGGATTGCAATCTCCCATCAGACCTGGACAAAATAGACAGTGGGGAGTGATGCTATATATCAGGGGTCGGCAAGTTCCCCTTACCTGGGGCCGGTCCTGGGATCCCCGGCTCTTCTGCAAGCTGATGGTGGTGGTGGTGGTGGTGAGGGAAATGGCGGCACGCATGCTCACGCACACACACGCAGCCCCTGCTGACTCCCGCTTCTGCTGCCGCCGCGCCGCCACCACGTACGTTGCAGACGCCATTTTGTTTTCCAAATGGCGGCCATGACTCGTTTGTGCATGCGCAGTACTCCTGTGCATGTGCGAATGAGCCGCGGTCACCATTTTGGAAAACAAAATGGTGGCCACGGCTCGTTCGCGCATGTGCAGGAGTACTGCGCATGCGCAAACAAGTCATGGCCCCCATTTTGGAAAACAAAATGGCAGCTGCGACGTGGTCAGCGGGGGTCGGTCCACAGGCCTCGGAGGGGCGGACGCGGGCCGTAGGTTGCCGACCCCTGCTATATATTGTAATGTAATAACGTCATTCCCACTCCTAGTGAATACATGCTCAAACAGACAGACACACACACACACACACACACACCAACTACTTCTTTATATAATGGATAAAAAAGAATCCTAGTGTCTGTTTTGCCAAGTGTTCGCCATTCAATACACCCAAATGTTGATTGACAATGGCTGTAACAATTGTCTCCTTTATTTTTGTAGTCAACAGATTGTGTGTGTGATTGACAACAGATGGAGTGCAAATAACAGATCTTCATGTTGCTCTCTTTTTCCCCTCTTCAGGTGTTTGTTGCGGCAAAACTCTTGATGTTCTCTTCAGTGCTCAAGATGTCTCACTTTGCCTCAAGGATGGCACTTGACAACAAAGGCTGATAAAAACCAGGAGGACAAAATATATCCCACCAGAGACATTTTTTTAGTTCCATGATGCTAAACTTTTTACATACAAAAATCCCATTGTTAATATTGCCATCAATAAAAGACACCATGCTCTACGTATTCATGCTCTACGTATCTCTGCTTCATGTTTTTATATCATCCATTTTGCAGAAATTGTCATTAGATGTTATTTCTTCTCTTATTTCTTCATATCCTAACATCAAGATTTGAAAATCTATAAACTCTAGATTTGTAGAAACCGAGAACAGGGAAGGACATTGTTTTCAGCACAAGTACACTGGAACTTTTATTATTATCTGCTTCTGTTTGTTTATCTAAACCTCCCTCGGTATGCACAATGTTTTACAGATGACAGGTCCCTACTTTAAAGGGCATAAAATGCAATTGTGACACAGAGAGAATAGAGAAAAGGGGGGGTCCTGGGAACATTTCTATTATTGATGCGTAGATATGGTTGCAGTTTTAGTTGTAGCAGACTGTAGAGTGTTAGGACTAAAGCATTTTTGGCAGATGAGATTAGGAACTAATTAGGCTTTTCATCTGATCCCTAGCATAGTCTCTCTCCACCACATTTGGATCACTGAGTGCATCTACACTCTAGAAATAATGCAGTATGACATCACTTTGTTATGGCTCCATTTTACAGAAGCTGGGATTTGTAATCTTGTGAGATACCAGCACTCTTTGGCAGAGTAGTCTAAAGACCTTATAAAACTACAAATCCAAAGATTCCATAGGATGGAGCTATAGCACTTGAAAGTTGTGAAGGTACCCAAACACACATTCAACTTTTGGGGAGAATTAAAATTAGATTTGTTAAAATCACTAAAAATAAGTATAGATATTCAAAATCATTTGAGTTGCATATGACTGTCTGTCTGTATGTTTGTTTGTGGCTGAATGCAAGCTGTTGAATTCCAGCTAGCCCCATTAACCCCAGCCAGCCAGGGCAATAGCAACAATTGAAGATGAATAATTCATCCATTTCTTGAGGTTTGCAGGTTCCCCATTCCTGCTTTATTATCCCATTGCTAGAAATACTATGATCACATTTTAACAGCACAGTGTATCTCATCCATATCCCCAGGAATGAAGAGTGGGGAAAATATCTCAGAGAATGTTTTTTGCCTGCAGATGGCCCCAGATTAACTCACTCATATCTCTAGGTAGGACTGAATAAGACTGTAGTTTGAAACTCCAGAGAAGTACTCCCAATCAGTATAGACCATGCTGAGTTAGATGGTAGAGGACAGCATCATAACACTCCTCTTCAGCTTCAGCTAATTTGTTGTGTATGGATTTGTCTGAACTGATCCATGAACAGCCTGTCATACATATTTGGCTTCAGTAATGCGTCATTAAAATGGTGTCATAGACACTTAACACACTTTCCCCACAGTATCATTCTAAGTTCTTCAGATGTGGAAGTTTCACTCAAATGGCTACATCGTAATCTTCAATATAAGCAACACAGCTTGCTGGGTCCACACATATGGTGCCAAGTTGACAGTTCCATCTGTATGCCAAATGTGCATAGTAAAGCACACTGTCTCTCAAGCATGTAATCTTGGACACCTGCCAGAATGAGGATATTATCTAGAATCCACTCACGGTTGTTTGTCTGACTTCTTACTTGTTCCCACAAACTCAGTTTTTGGTGGTATTGAGTGGGTAGGATTTTGTTTACCATATGATTTGTTCTTCCTTTGATATCAAGCATCATCCTTCCTGGAGACTGTGAGCTGTGATGACTTGAAACAGAAATATTGGTTTTGTAAGTATTTTAGTGTTCCCCTACTTCTGGAGATAGGCAGCATGGTGTAGTGGCTTGAGTGTTGGGCTATGATTCTGGAGGTCAGGGTTTGATTCCCTCTTTGGCCATGGAAATCTATTGGGTGACCTTGGTTGAGTCACATACTCTCAGTTTCAGAAAAACCCATGATAGTTATATTCCCTTGGGCTATTGTCATAAATACTACTTTGCTGCATTTTCAGCATTTTGCACTCACATGGTAAGGGGACAAATATAACAATTACTGATTAAAACACCCTTCTCAAAATTACTCTAATTTTATTCTGTTCATATTTTAGAGAAAAAGCCCACACATACCTTGTTTTATTTGATTCTCCAGTAAAGATAGTCTGATGCCCCTGTGGTATAGAATGCTAGTAGGATTGCCAGGTCCTGTTTCCCCTTCAAGTTGGAAGTTTAAGGACAAAAACATAGAACATGGCTAGTAGCATTTGGGGGTGCATTATGGTTTAGTCAGTGCTAATAATTTGGATACAGCTTTGGTTCCTAGAAACATTTTCCACAAATAGAACATAAAATATGGAATATAACTGTACAAGCAGGACACTTCTCTTTTAATTACTGTATACAAGAGGAATTTGAACAATTATTACTTGCATGGCAGCCAACACCCGCTTATTATATTCTCTCCTCTACCCAATCAGTCCCTTATTTCACCTGGCAATCTTGCACACAAGTGCTGTGTCTGCCCTGCAGAATTAATGCAGTTTGACACCACTTTAACTGCCATAGCTCAATGCTATGGAATCCTGGGATTTGTAGTTTGTTGTGACACCAGAGCTCTCTGGCAGAAAGTAAATATCTCACAAAACTATAAATCCCAAAATTTCATAGCATTGAGTCATGGCAGTTAAAGCTGTGTCAAACTGCATTATTTCTGCAGTGCAGATTGGACCCCAATAGTTGCTGTCAGACCATACTGGGACAATTTCTCAAAAAGCTGCCTTAATGGATTGTGGAAAACATGCCAGCAGAATGGAAATCCCATAAAGAGATTTATAGTTGTTGAATTATGTAAGAGGATCAAGAAGGATGACAGCAGTAGATGTCAAAAGGGTAAATAAACAGCTTAGTCTCACAGTTTTGCAAAGTTTATGATCTAGAATTAAGGATAGAGCTTTCCATGCTTGGTCCAATAGGAAAGGCTTTAAAACAGTAGCAGCTGCCTGACAACTAGAGACTATATTATGTCCTATCAGTGGGAACCATATATTATGGGAGAAAGTGCCTCCTCTGTTGTGGCAGTCCAATTATGGAATGCTCTTACCTAAAAGGTACCATTGACACGAATGTTGGCTTTTTTTTTCAATGCCAGGTTGGTTTATATTAACATGACTTTTATGTAGTAGGATTTAAAGTATGGTTTATTCAAGAAACTGATTCAAATTAAGGCTTATGAATTTGGGTTTGTTACCAATCTGTAGTTTAAGTCAGGGGTAGGCAACCTTTCCCCTTTAAGGGCCGAGGGACTTCAGCTCCCAGAAGCCTCAGCCATGTTGGCCAATAGTCCCATGTTGGCCAATAGCTCCTGGGATTCTGGGAGCTGAAGTCCCTCGGCCCTTAAAGGGGAAAGGTTGCCTACCCCTGGTTTAAGTGAACCAAATGAATTTGGGTGCAACAAGGAACTCTGGTTAAGTTTAAAAGGGGTTGTGGATGTTCACAGTATCTTCTCTGCAGCTATGCCAGCAAAATGGATAGGGGACCACTTAAGTCTTTGGCTTGCACATATAACACTAAATCATAGTTTAGCATGATTTCCCAACTGGTTCTTTGTGTTATGGAACTGAATTAAGTTGTGTGTACTTTTGGTCAATTCCAGATGTCTCCAAATGTCAATCAATGCTACCTGGGTTCTTTCATCTACATTTCCTCAGCAGGCTAGCAGTGATTAGCTGTTTCTCATCAAATGCTCCCAACTGCTGTACTTCTTCTGCTATAGATCTTGACCAGTTCTGAGCATCAGAAAACAATTTGCATGTGTGATTCTTTTTCAAACTGTGCAAGGGCGACACACCAGGGTAGAATTTGCTGGTCTACCTGGGGGAAATTGGAGAGATAGGAAAACCACTGCCAGTCAGGAGCAACGAGTAGAGCAGCAATGCTAAAGGAGGTAGAAAGCAACACCTACCTGTAGGTCTCAGTAGGGTAATTGCAAAAACCGGGAAAGGGTATGGGTGCAGCAAGCTCATTTGGAAGAGTTGGCAAGGAGTTAAGAGAGTGGGGAAAACAAGCAAGAATCAACTTGAACCATGCTTGATAACCCTTCCTGTGACCACCATGCCAGGAACAGATTCAGGCAGCCTGATAGACAACTCTGCCAATGCATATGAGCCAAGTGAGCCTTCCCTGTGCTAGATGAGTCCAAAGGTAACAGACTGAAGGGAGCTGGACCCCACAGCCTGGAATTTTAGAACCCCAAGGGAAGGTTTGCTGGAGGAGCCTTAATGGAGATGGAGGCTTGCAAAAGGCTGCAATGTAATAGTGCCTTTGGAAAGGACCTTTGATCCCTTTGATGGTTGTTGGTTTAAGCCTGGGCAAGGAAACTTGTTGAAGCTTCAAATAAAACATAATAGAACCTGGTGTAGTCTCATGGACTTCAAGGAGTAAGGGAAGATTTAGCATTCCTCTACCAGTGGAGGACACTGCATAATGATTCCAATATACTAACAGAAAAATACAACACTATCAACAAATGTACAGAGAGAGAGAGAGAGAGTCAATCAATTTTGATTCACACAGAAGATCATGCACAAAGAAGTAATGTATAGAAGAACAAGAATTCCTGACATATTCATAACATATAATGTGTGAAGCAGTAGGAAGCCACTAGGCAGGCTGGTTAATCCTATGCACAGTTGCTGTAGCTGAATAAATTCCATTGTTGAACTTGTATTCTTCCCTAGGAAATACTCACAGAAGCTTATGGTTCTACAAGGATGACTGAAACTATACATTTCTTTCTTACATCTAGCAATCACATGGGCAGGCAGATTGGAATTGTTCAAAGACAGGAATAGCATTAAAATAGTATCCAGTGACATGTAGAAAGTGCTGTGAAGAAGACAAGGCTGTTTCTGGAAGGAGATGGTATACTTCCTTAACCTGAAATATTGGGAGTCTGGATGATTACTGTTCAAGATCACTAGAAACTCTTTCATTTGAGTACTGATCTATTTCATTTGAGTACTGATCTATGTATGTAGCAATCCACACTGGCTCTGATTTTGAAAAAAGTTACCTTTGTTCAGTTTGGAACTGAGCTTATCTACGGTATGCTTAATCCTGGAAGTTTATTCATTAAAACAGGGAAGTAATTTCTTTGGGTCGGTTCTGATTTGTAAAGGATTAGCTTCACAGTCAGGGGCTGGAGGGGGCTGACTGAGCAAACATTACCACTGAAAACCAAAACAAGTGGGTCTCTCAGTTTCACAGCCTGCCACATGCTACTAACTGGAATTTTTGACCACCAATGATTTGGATCCTATCCAACCATTAAGAACTTGTGAGGTGTCATCAGATAATACGGCATGTTCCAAACATTGTTAACTTTTGTAATTGTGCTGTTGTGATCATATTTACTGTAATTTCATTCAGATGTTTTGTCAGTTTGTTAGGAATTGCTTCCAGAGCACCTTCATCACTGGAACCACAGTTGTTTTCTTTTCTCAGAGGTGTGGAATGTCAATGTGTAGGGCTCAATGGATAGATTCCTGCTAATGGCATAAAGAAGTTTAAGTCCAACATATGCCTGTATGTGTGTTATATACACACATATATAGGTTTTCCAACCATGTTAACTAATTGATTTAAATGTCTTTATCTCCTCCCCCCCTGCCCCTAGTTTCCAGTGTTTATTGCTCTGTGGTTTTATTTTTTGTGTTTTTTTTTAATTTCACAATATATTTAATTTTAATGTATTTAGCACTGTAATGCTATTCATTACTGAGGAAGTAAAGAGTCCGATATAAACCTGAAAACAAACAATACTATGATAGCCCTTGAGGTTTGTATGTCAGCTTGAAAATGCTTGTGAAATAGTCTTGAAGAGGTACAACATGCAGGGTTTCCAAAACAGAAGCTTATAGCTCCAACAATAACATGCTGAGGAAAGGGACAGTTCACTCTTCAAGTAATGGGACACAAAGCAAGCATGCCTAGACCTAGATATTTCAGTTTAAATTACAGCTCTAAATTGGAAATGCTAGATCCCTTCCAAAGACAGCCAAATTCCCCAAAGCAGCTGGTTGCTGTAAATAATGCATAAAGAAAAATACTATTTAAACTTTCAAACAACATGCAGAAATATCCTTGAGTGGTCTTTAACAACCAATTTAATAGGATTTGGGGAAAAAATCTGAAGAGGTGGAGACAGTTGGTAATTAAGGACCAGATAGTTTGAAGAATTCTTCATTTGTTAAGAGCCCTCTGCTTTTTGATGGCTGGGTGAGGAAACACAGGTTTGTCTAAATGCATCGGGATGGAATGTGGAACTGCAATGTGTGGATTTAAACATGTAGTACATACTGCATGAAACTACAGTATTATTTTTATGACCTAGATTAGTACTCAAATGCACTAGCTGCTTAGCTCTCAAATTATCATGCTGAGAAAATCTGAGAGAAACGCAAAGCTTACATTCCCCAGATAGATAAAACTCCAAACATCTGTTAAGACTTCTGTCTCCATGACTTGTGCCTACTTTTCATGTGTCTTCTTGGTGTTGACAGAATCCTTCCCACAGTTATGCCCACTCCCTCCCCCCACAACTATTTACATTGGTAGGTATTCTTCTTAAATTGTTCCTTGTTACTCTTTACATGAAGGAAACAGACCAGGCACACTGACCAAAGTCAAGATTAGTCAGATGCTGGGAAGAGTGGGTGGGTGGGGGGTGAAGGTGGCAATGCTTCTTCTATCAAACATAGATCCCAAGGCCTTTAATCTCTGTGGTCCTGTATTTTGGAAAGTGTTTACAACTCCACTGAATTCCCTGAAAGGGTATGTATAATTTGGATATGAATAATGTGGGTATTTTTATCTTACAGTTCATTGAGTATTGTCCTGTCTTTTTAATATTTATAATATATGTGTATTTGTATTTGTTTCCAGATCCTAAAGAAGGCCTTTTCTCATTGTGACCGTAACGTGGTGGACCTTTTTTAACACTGAATAAACAGTTGACTATCCTAGAGCACATGGAGCTTGTCTCATCATTGTTTTCTGGCTGCCACATGGAGCCAAATGGCAGTATTGACAAAGCACAGTCATGGAGGCCCCTTCTACATGACCCCTTCACTCACTTTCACCCCATTCCTCCCTGTTAGACTGACTGGTTTATATATGTTGTAATTACATCCATTGGAACTGTTGTACTTCCACTTCTTTGCTTTGCTGCAGCCCTGCACTGGCAGCGGGCATGCGTGAAGATGCTTATTTTCCACATTAAGTCAGATTATCAGTTCTTATTTTTGCTCTGGCTTTTAGTCTCAGAGTGTGGCTTTGTTCCACTTTCCACCCACTTTAGCCTCATGTGTAGTCTAAATGCCCTGCCATCAAAATGGCTGGAATCCGCTTAATTTTGCTCATATATTTCACTACACAGTTCTGGCCTTAGAGAAAAAGCAAAAATAAAAGAGGGAATTGAAATCACTTCGGCTCATGCATTCCTTATGGTGTTTGATGTAGAGGTGGATCTTCTATCTGATCATTCACTAAGCAGGATATGTAAGTGATGTATGAATAGGACTTTAAAGTATGGAATAGATTCTACTATCTTTAGGAGGAGCTGGCAGATTGCCACCTTATTTGTACAAGTATTTAGCAGATAATTCTAGTATCTGCTAAACATACCTGCAGTCTGCAGTGGTACATTAGTACAGATCATAGTGATGTGTTTGTCTAGATCCAGGTGTAGGCAAACTGTCCCCTTTAAGGGCCAAGGGACTTCAGCTCCCAGAAGCCTCAGCCATGTTGGCCAATAGTCTGGGATTCTGGAGCTGAAGTCCCTCGGCCCTTAAAGGGGACAGTTTGCCTCCCCCTGGTCTAGAGCAGGAGTGGGAACTCTGTTGCTCTCCAGATCTTGAACTGTAATTTCTGGCATTCTTTATCATTGACAATTCTTAATAAGGCTGATGAGACTTGCAGTCCTACAATACCTGGAGGGCTACACAATGCCAACGCTGGGTACACAATGCTGCTAACTTTGGTTTCTAATTCCAAGTCAGGCAGTGCTGTAAATACATAAATTGGTTGTTTCAAATCTGGCAGAATTCAGTACCTCTGAGTAGTCATCAAACCAGCCAATTGAATCAATTAGGAGTTTATTGAAGAACACACAGTCAGAAATTTACCAGTCAGCATTTAAGCCAGAACTGC